>JAWNGG020000229.1:0-381086 GCA_036937485.2 Tetragonisca angustula
GAAAGAGAGAGGAAGAAGAAGAAAGGAAATTCAACAAAACAATTGCAAAACGCAAGTGGAGAGGCAATTTTGGACGGGAAGAGAAATTCAAATATATGGCTGGGAATATACGGGCATTCCAAATGGGTGCAAACGGAAGGACAGAGAAATGGCGATTCGCGACTTAATTCACGGGGGCGGCCTTTTCATTTTTCCGCGCAGCTGCAACCGTCCGGCGTTCTCATCCATCCATCGTGGCTCGTTATTAAGTAATATCGGGAGATTTCGTCTGCCGGTTCGATGCGCCGATAAAATTTTCATTTCGCGGTCCGCTGGCGTCGTCGGGGGCAGAGGGGGAAGGAGGGGGGGGTGGGAGCGAAAGGTCGAACGCTTTGCCGCTTAGATACGGAGGCCGCCACCTGGCCGCCTTTTACCCCAACCCCCCTAATAGAACCTAGCCAACTTTCTGTGTCAGTGAGCCCCCTCTGTCGGCCGAGCCTGAATACGCCCGGTTTTACCCGTGGATGCGCCAATTAATTGGCAGATCCTTCGAACTCTCTGTCTCTTCCTTGCCGCGGAAACGGCGAATACGGCCGTTCCCCTGAGCAAACATCGGCGTGGCTATAGAAAAAAAATTTATTGGCCCTCCCACCGTCCGAGAACGGAGCCGATGGTCACCGTGGACGAGTGAAAACGAAGAAACGAGAAGGAAATAACGAGTGCCCCGTGCGTTTTGGTATTTTTGCCAAGAGGTTGAAGGAAGCTGAATAGAAATTACGTCTCTCGTTTGGGTACAGTGGAGAGCACAATTGCTTCAATGACAGTGGACGATTGTTGATAATTGAAATTAATATGCTTCGTAGAAGCTTTGAGCGAGTCCTACTTTGAGCGAGCTCAGTTTTTTCGAACGATATTTTAACACATGAAAAAAAAAAAAAAATGAGGTTTCAAGAGAAATTCAAACGTTTGTTATATTTTATTAAAAGTGTCCGAGAGACTCTCCTTTACGACAATCCATTGAAATTTTTGCTGTACTATTTTCTTTTCATTGAATTTTGAATATTTGGGATCGAGTGACATAATGTTAGGATTCCTTGATCTTCAAAGTTCAATAAAATGATGAAGGAAAATCGTACATCGAATGCTCCTTCTGTAAGGAAAATTTCAATCTTCAAAACCATGGTGGAATCAGTCACGAAAAAAACTTTTTAATGTTTTTACATACGTTTGAATTTTTTTGCAATTTTCAAGAAAAAACGTATCCTCACTTTCTCACCTGTTATATGATAAAAAAATCACATTTAAGAAGAAAAAAAAAAATCAAAACTATTAAACTAGAGTATCTATACACCAAAATAAGGTCAAATAGATTTTTTTTTTTACAGAATTATATCAGTTTAAATTACTGACGATTTTTCACTATTATATTGAAATTTCCCAAGTCTGAGAGGAAAAACGAACTTTATATTGAAGAACTTGATTTCTGAATTTCCTAAAACTGCGTGGACATCCGCGGTATGATAACAACGTACTACAGACACCATACTACTTCAGTATAAACTGTAATCATCCTTTCATTCAATGGCGTGGTCGAAGAATTTTAGTCCACCTAAAAAAATTAATTAAAGAAGGGAAAAAGGACAAGGCAACAAGGCGCTGCAAAGTTTGTTGCAAAATGCAGCCGTTTCTCGAATCCAGCCAAACAATCGCGGCAAAGCCGCGTCGAGGCAAAAATTCCAAAGTGGGAGCGAGGTGCAAAGCACGTACGCTGATTTCACTGTTTGAGATAAGTGAGTGCAGCGGCGGTTGGTTCGCGGCACTAGGGACATTCTTCTGCAAGTATTCCGCTCGCACAAAAGACAAAGAAAGGTCTCAAAGAATGTCTGCCGGATATCTGCACAAGCAGAGAAAACCCAGTGCTAAAACTATGTGTATGTATATATATATATACGTAACCTGGAAACATAGGAGATGTCTCGTTCTCTGGATTGTTTGGAAGTTTATTACATTAAGCGAAATTACCAGGGGGGGGGGGAAAGCTTCGATACAAGAAATCTATTTGGAGCGATTCTTTGTCGAAACACAGTTTCACGAGCGGAGCGCGGCCTTTCAACGAGCTGGTCGAACACATTTGAAAATCAATTTCCGGCGCTCGAGATTATTTCAAGTGTCCATTGTGTTTTCTTTGGCATGTTTAATCGATGGCTGTAGGAATAAAATTACGGCCGGGCAGAGAACGATCGTGCGTTTAAGCATTAATTATATATTCCAACTGTTTCAATCCTCGGTGTTGAATTTCGTCGAACCGCTCGATACTTGGCAGGCAGAATGTTTCCGGCTGGAGCTTCGTGTTCACGTCTGAACTGAATCAGAAATCGAAGAAAAGTTGTAAACCGCTGTTGGCGACGATTTGTATTTTAATTCTAAAAATTCGCCGTGTCGGTCGGAGGGGCCTCGCACTGCTCCAAACTTGTTAATCCGAAGGTGATTGGATCGAAGACCATAAGTCGAACTTCCCTACTATCGATAAGGTCGAGGTCCGCGAAGTTCGAGAGAACCTTTGATCCCGATAGAAGCGTCTTGCCGCTACAGAGGCAACAGATGCAAGATAACATCCTCAAAGCGTGTTCGAACCGCGTTGCCTGAGCGTTCGATTACAACTTTCGGATATCGGTCATATTTATCGAACAGCGAACTTCGAGACCTCGCTCGATTTCCAACGATCTGCGACTCTACCGGCGCGACGAGCGTGTTATATTAATTGCCGCGTTCCTTCAGGTTTCCTAGACACGTTTGTTAGGCATCACGCGCGAATTATTGGCGGGACGAACTCAATTAGGAATTGCAACGAGAGCATTAATTAGTACGGAAACGAAGCGAATGGACTCGATTCGATACGATTTGGAAACATTAATCTGTGACGCTTACGTTCTTGGAGTGAACCGTGCAATTAGACTTCTTTCTGCTTTTGAATTCGCGATTTTTATAGATGTCGGGGGAAAAGAGTGACATAGTGCGAACAGATTGTTGTACAAATTCTGTAAAACAAAATTTACGATAATTTTGCAATGTAACATACTCGCTCAGTTTCGTTTTGAAGCCTCTACCTTGACAATTGTGATATTTTCCAAATTTCACATCGTGAGAATGCAGCTTCTTCTCGACAGTTATAAAAACGCGTGTAAAAGTATTACAAAATTTTCTTCCTGAGTATGTCCACCATCGCTTTAAAGATCAAGTCTCCTTTACAACGATCCTTTGAAATTGTTGTACGATTTCTTTTTTACCATTTTATTGAACGTTGAATATCAGGATTAAAAATTCTTCACGACAAAAATTCGAGGAATTTCAATAACATTCCGTCATCTAACCCCAACTTTCCAAGTTCAATAAAATCGACGAAAAAAAAATCGCACGACTTTTAAGGGCTCCTTCTAAAAAGAAAACTTTCGTCTTGAAGACTGTGATTTAGTCACGAAGAAAAGTTTTTATTGTTTCTACACGCGTTCGAATTTTTATAATTTTTGAAAAGATACCTTCCGCTACATAATGTAACAAATCATCTTCGAAAAGAACGAACAGTCACTGGAACAGTTATGCGTGATAAAGTATTTTTGAAATCGTAAATTTACATGTCGCGAAATCTTGGGCAAATTTCTCTCGTATTTTTGTTACCTAGCGATATATAACACACGTAAAACATATAAGCAAATTTAATATCGAGTAAATGTATCGATTGTCTCCATGATATAATTTTTAAAACATTTTCAACGTATTAATAAACATTCCACGTATAACAAATATAGGGCAATAATATGCAGAAAGAACGCTAAAATATTCTCGTTATTAGAGAGTAATTATGGTACGCCGACCGATAGCGCTCGGAGTTTGTCAAGTCTGACTAAAAACGGGACGATTCTACTTGCTACTCCTACCTGCGTTTCCTTGCGGCTCCTTGATCACATTTATTTCGCGATACTTTCTTTTTTCTTTTTCGTACAGATTGTTTCTTGAAATTACAGTCGACCTTACAGTCGAACAATTTAAATAATAATCATTTTGATCGCTAGATTTGTTTATGCATTCGAGATAATTGAAGAGAACAGTACCTAAACAGAAAATTGTTTCTTCTACATATTATCATAACTAATACTCTTGTTTGGAAAAATAATATATATTTTTAATATATGATATGTGCATTTTTGCACCTTCAGATTTTTCACAAAAAAAAAAAAAATGCACAAAGATTCCAGTATAATGGTTATCTATCTGATCGAGCACACCTACAAGACTGATTAAATTAAATTACCAGGAAGAAAGTACCTTGGCCAAAACATTCGTTTTATCTTTGTATTTCATCTCATGTGGTCATCAACTTGTTAAGAAGAAAGCATCTTGGCCAAAAATATTATTTATGTCACCGCAACGTTGCTTGTTAAAGACTCGTGCTTTGCTGGCTCGAACAGCAAACGTGCAACCGTATAAATTAATAAATATTAACAATAACCATTCGCGTTGAAACGAATATTATTAATTAATATTCGCATCAATACATAAATTAATCAGCCTGTTTACTAATTAATATTTTAAAACGTTTGATTATTTTATACCGCATTACGCGAGTTCCATTACATTTGGGACGGACTTAAAATCGAAATGAAATTCATTTGATTCCGATGCCGTCTAATAAACAGCCACGCGATATTTTCCTCCACTCTTTCGCAATCATGTGTATTAAAGACTAACGATATCTTACAATGTACACCGGGTTTGATTATTCTACGCCAAGTTTCAAATTGAATTTTAATACTGTAGATATAAGCATGTTATGTGTGTTACAGGTATTATAATGTGTTTAACATATAAATTAATCTTTGCCATCCCTCGCATCTTTGCATTTCTTGCAGAGAAATGAGTTCACGCAAGAAAGTTATTCATTAGTTTCAGTTATTCGTGAGACTCGAATATTAAACTTGAATCGTACGCAATAAAACGAAGAGCTAGAGGAATTTGGTTTCCGATATTGTATTTAAATACTTGGATATTTTCCTGTACAATAACAATCGCACGAAATGAGACGTGAATTAATATACGCATGTGCTCTGACCATACAAAGTGTCCCGAATGTAAATGTCAAAATTTCGGGAATGTGTAGAAAATCGGCGAACGAAAGGAAAGAGTAGTTTAGAGATTTGCTCGTTTTTCTCGAGAAGAAAGGAAACGAGAAAGTTTTCATTTCGCTCGCTCATTCACTAACTTTATTCGATTCGAAACAACACGAGAGAATGACCAAATCGTAGATGCGACAGCACCAGAATAATGTTTAATTACGATTAATGTTCAATTACAGAGTGATCAATGTCCGATTTGATGACTTGCGTTGCTGAAAATGACCAACATTTTCAACAGTATCTTCATTAAATAGATGATACTAAATTTAGTAAGCCTAAGCTAAACGTAACCTAAGTGTAAATAAACCTAAACTAAACCTAATAAACCTAAGCTAAACATGATACATACCCAAGTATGTATAAACCTCAGGTAAATCTGACCTAAATCCAATGAACCAAAGGTAAACTAAATCTAACCTAACATCAATAAGTGAAAGAAAACAGAAACCGTTTCGTTTCTTCTTTCACGATTTTCTCCAAAATGGAATGAAAAAAAAAAAAAAAACGAGAAAAGGATATTTTTGCCGTAGTTTCTGGCATTTCGAACTTAATATATCAAAAACTACACATTAATACTTAACCGCTCGCGCTGGCAACTGACTGCGGACCATAACGAGTGACCAAATCGTATTCAACAATTCGTCGCTTTCTTCTCGAACTCGTCGGGCACGATATCGCTGAGATAGAAATTACTGAGAAGCAATGAATTTGTTATTTGCTTTGCCCACTTTGTTCAACTTGAACATACATTAAATTTCATTCCAGCGCAAGAAGGTTAAACGATCGATCGTTCAGCCAAAAAACATCGAAAAGACGCAGCGTCGTGTTTAAAAGGGCTTAGCTGACTCGACACACTTTAGACACACCTCACCTCTTCTTGTCTCTTCAAGAACATCGAGGCGTTTTCGAAAGAAAGGGAGACAAGATCGGTGGCAGGCGGCGTAATCGGGTTAAGTCTGTTGCTGAATTGTTTGGTCGTGGGAGTTGAGGCCCGACGGCGCGACGACGGGGTAATCCTTATCAATCAAATTTGCTTGGAGGGGAGGGAGAGAGAAAAAACGCGAACGGGATTTGGGAGATGGGAGAACCGCACCGATCCACTGGGAATGGATCGTGGCTTAGCGAGAAAGTTGCCGGAGGGGGGGGGGAGTAGATGAACTTGAAAGCTTTACAAGCTTTCGATGCGATGGGAGCAAACGCGTAACGCGGAAAGTTGCTGTGCGCGCGGGTCTACGCGATCGCGAAATTTTCTCGGCGGTAACTTTCGCCTTATTTCGCCGAAACGGAGCGGTAATGGGCTTTCGTCAACGAGCAACGAGCGAGCTTCAACCTGCCACCCACTCCCCTTTGAAGAAGGGAACTTCGTTGCCGACGGAACCGCGAGATCCTCGCGACGAAGAAGAAAATTCGAGGAAAATCCCTCCCTCGTGAAATCGACCCGCATCGTTCGCATATTATACGGCGATTTTTACCAAATCATTCACGACGTCTAGTTATTATACTTTCCATTACTCGCCTCGCGTCGCTATTGAAATTTGTGTTCGAACGTTCCGCAACCCCGCTAGAAATTAACCTACATATTTTATCGCAATTTGCCGGACTGGCTGCGATCAATTTAATTTGGCGGCCACCGCAATTTTCACCGTGTATTTCGTATCACTCGCTTGTTACTCGCGAATAACAGATATCGTTAAGTGCGTAGCTGCGTTTCTTTCGTTTGTTTTTTCTTTATTTGCAGAAGCGACGCGAGAGCGTTGTGGGTAATGCGATTATTTCCCATAGGAGATGCCACGTCGATGAAGTGTTATTATCGGGGCACGTACCGGGCTAGTCGATATTTATGCTAATTCGATATTTTCTACGAAACCGCTAATAACGTCGGTTCAAAGAAATCGAGCCTAAGCAGAGAGATTTGCTCCACCCGTTGGACATTGTAACGCGTTCTACGCTTTGAATATTTTATATACTTTTGCATATTACGTGCATTACATTACGTACATTTTTGCACATTGCAACTCTCCATAATTGCCTAAGCATCAGTCATTACTATCCGGAAACCGAACGATTCATCTCGACGAGAGTTGCTTTAAAATTGGAAAATTGTCGATTTAAACTGATGAAAGATCGTACAACGATCCACTTCGACTCCATTTGAAAACGCGAAACTTCCACACTGACCTCTTCTGAATTTATTTTTTTTCTTTTTTCGAAGATGATTTTACATTACGTAGCGAGTGAGAAAGTGAGGATACTTCTTTCTCGAAAATTGTCAAAACTCGAGCACGTGTAAAAACATTAAAAAACTTTTTTCATAACTAAGTCTGCTATGAAGTTTTAAAGACAGAAATTTTCTCTTTACAACAAAGTCTTAAAGTACGTACGACTTTTTTTACAATTATTTTATTGAACTCTGAGAGTCAAGGTTAAACGTTAAAATTCGAGAAATCGCCACTTGAACATAATCTCCGGAGTTCAATTGTGAAAAAGATCGCACAACAAGTTTCACGAGACTTCAGTTTTACATGATCACGGTTGATCAAGTAATAAAAACTATTTTTCAGTCTTTCTACGAACGTTGAATTTTTACAGTTCGTTTGATAAACACCCTTGTTTTTCGACTCGCTGCATGATGTTAAAATATCTCTTGAAAAAAATGAACCCACGAGCGTGAAAATAGAGACTTTACATGTTAAAATGAAACCACGTAGATCGTACATGATTCTTTTTTTTTTACAAAGATACATCAGTTTAAATCGTCGACAATTTTTCACTGTCACAATTATGCTCTTCACTCTAGTATAGGATATCGTGTCTTTAACAATGAAAAAGTTAGTTGATTAATTCATTCAACTTAAATCTCCAAAACGATGGTTGATCTCTTTGCACAAAATTTGAAAAGACACACGGTATAAAGGATTTCACGTGGATAATTTTTTTAATTTTAGACTCTGAGATTGTAGGATAACATTTAATTCTTTGGGAAAGTACATCGAATCGTGTAAAAATTATTTTGCACGCTGTTCTCGATTTTATTTGCAATCTGCGCGTGGCAACGTTGCGAGAAACATCCATTTAAGGACGTAAAAGTAAGGGAAACGAAAAGACCGATTGGTTCGGATTATTTCGAAGGAGTCAGCCCGGACGACAAACAGCTGACCAAACAAGTTGGTTGCGCGGTGACACGAGTCTTATGGTAATTTTATTGAAAATCGATATAGCCGGCGCGGTGTGTCCGGCGTGCGAATCAAATATTCGAAAACATTCGTGGTTGTCCTGCCGGGAAACAATGTGCGGCCAGGGTTTCTCTAGCCAGCCGAAAAATATTCTGGTCCCCGTTGTGTTTTTGTTCCCTGAACAAACCGCACGATGGGATACACTCCGCGAAAAAAATCTGTTTTCCAAACCATCCGTTACCGTGACGTGTCGCGCGTCGATTTGAATCTTTTTTTCTTCTTTCTTTTCTCTTTTTTCGAACGAAATCACTGACCCGATCTCGGTCTTAGGTGTTTTATTTTTATTTATTTCCGCGTTTTACGTCTCATTCGTGCAAGAGTGAGAGCCGTCCGTATTTTTCACGAAACGGAAACTAAGGGAGTCTTGCGGAGAGAAAAATATTTTCTCGAACGATTTTTTTCTCGTTTCGCGTTTCAACCGTGAGTTTTGTTTTCCTTTTTTTTTTTTTTTTTTTTTTTTTTTGTTCTTGCAACGGTGAAAATCCAACTGGTTGTTTCTTCGTTAACTTTCCGGAATATCCTCGCCCCCTCCGCTCCACGTTATGACGCACGCGATACCACGTTACGATTATCAGGTCGAACGGATTCTTGAAAGCAAGTCGAAAGAATCGGAAGTTACGATCGTGGGATTAAAGAAATCTCTCGCTCGGTGTTTCCAGTTAGATTAAGACTTAAGAGTGAAGTTAAAGTACACTTTGACTCGAAGTTACTTCCGGCAGACAGCTGCTGTACACAACATTCTTCCGCTCCTTAATGGAAGATGCATTAACTTGCTTCTCGCTAACGTCGCGCTAACGGGCAGCCGAAGAATCGTTCTGATTAAAAACGTGCTACGCAATTCACAAGTTCTTCGCGTCAAGAGACGCGTCCCGATTGTCTTTCCTTTAATTTTAGTTGCTCTCAATGGCTCTGTTTATTTCTAAATTTTTATTTTTCTTCCAATAGCTTCTAATTCTTAGAAGAGACGAGAAGTATTCTTGTGTCTATAACCGTTCTTGTTTTTCGTGTCTTTCATAGATTTTATCAAGGGTGAAATATCTCTTGAACCAACAATTTATCGACGTACGTAGGTCGAGCTGCATCGATTAATTATTACAAAGTTGGCCAACTGGCGGCCCGCGGGCCCTTGCCCCTACTTTCGCGATCGCTAGCGTTACCCCCTCCATTGCATCGATCTCTCCACTACATAGAAATTTCCTCGCCATGCACGACAGAGTGGGGATCATAGATGTAGTGGAGGGGGTAGCGCTAGCGATCAGGAAAGTGGGGCCGCTAGTTAGTCAGCTCTGGATTAACACGTTGATCGCCAGCCACAAATCCTTATGTATTCTATTGTTTCTACGTTTTTGTTTTTTATTCGTTTCTTTATGCTTTTGTCTTTTTATTCCTTTTGTTGGGTTTACGACATGTACGTGCTTCAGTGCTCAAATTAGAAGTGTTTACACGTTTCTTGTCTCTTTCAATAATGCGACGACGACCAATTCAAAATAATTCAAAAAATTCACTATATTACTGTTATATCGTTATTTGATGTGGAGTTTCATTAAAAATGATTTGCTATTATAAACTCATTTTTTTTACTAAATATTTCTTGCTTTAAGATTTAAAAATAGGATCATCAGCCAATGGAAACTTGACTGTCACCCGCATAAGGGTGAATAGATGAAAAAAACAAAAACATATCGTTCCCTTATAAAAAAAAATGGTGGACCTAAAAATCTTCGAAATCTCTCCCTCTGCACCGAACAACTTTCGTTAATAAAATTTTTCCACCGAGAACATTCGACGTGGTGACCTCGAGTGGGTCACCCTGTATAAACGTTCGAAGTGGCCGCGATCGCGATGCGATACGCGAGCACGCGGAGCACGAGATTGGACGGTGTCGAGCGATTATTAATCGTTTAGTTTCGGAAGCCGGAGCAACGTTCCGATCGTGATTTCCCTATCGGCGACTTAATTACGTCTGGCTGGATGTTTTGAAGCGGACGTTGGCGCGCGGGGTGGCTGATGGATGCCGGTGGTCACGCGTGTCCGATTTAATGGGAGCCTAATAACCCAATTAAAAGGAGATTGGCTCCGTTCGAAGCGGTCGGAAGGCTAGCGAGAAACGGCCGGCTCGTATCCTCTGATCTGATCGTCGTTCCTGCTACTCGCCAACCCGTCAACCGGTAATAACCGCTGCGCGCGTTTGCATTCACCCGGCCGGGTTCCCTCGTTCGATTTTTCCCCAATTCTCTCGCTTTTGATTTTTCGCGGTGGTCCGCGAAGGAGGTGGGGGCAGGAAAGCGGAAATAAACGGGGAACTACGGTCGCCCTGCGAGACGGGGAAATAAAATTTTCTGCCCCGATATCGGGCGATAACCCGTCGACGTCGGCGCGTATTAAATTACGAGCCGAGTAAATATTAGTTCTATCGCGAACTTGGCGCGCAAAACCTCTTCCCTCGTCGACCCTTTTCTACGTTCGCTTGTCCCTTCTCCCTCTCCCTCTCTCTCTGTCTCTTTCTCTTTCTTTCTCTCTTCCCCCCCCCCCTGTTCGACGGCGAGGCAACGTACGATAGCAACGATAGTTTTTCATCGAAATAAAATCAAGGAACGCGCGACGGTTCGGTTAACGGCACGTGGTCGCACGCCCGCACTCTGTTCCCTTTTGTTTCCGCGCTCGTTCAATCTCTCCCACGCCCCCTCCCACCTTCCCCTCCCAGTCTCCCCGCGTGTTCGCCGAGGAAATACCTGCTGGAAAACGGAAATAGTCGCGCGTAGGGGGAAACGGTTGGAAGTCGGACGCGAAAACATTCCACGGGCCGTTCCAACGGGCGACCAATTACGCCGCGGAAACTGCCATCCATTAAAGTCCCCTCATACTGTACCTATTAGTTTTCTCGTTTTTTTCCACCTCCTCCTCCTCCTCCTCCCCCCCCTCCCTCTCCGTTCCCCTCCCCTTCACCCGCGTTGACTCTTTCACTCTCGGACGTAGCACGCAGCCCTACGTCGGCCATCGTTTCACTCAATCGAATGGATTAATTGTCGATCGATAGCCACGCCGGTACGATACGGGGCAAACCTGCGGACGTGGACGCGTAAACGACACCGGCCATTTTGCGTGGCAGGCACCGGCGTTTCAAAGACACTGACATCTGATTCTTCTCGCTGATTTCAATCTATTTCACGCAGTGATCCTGCGTGTCACTTACCCGATGAGTGCAGCAGGTTACACGCAGGTGCACGTGGAACCTGTAAGCAAAATTCGGTATTCTGAAAATGATATGACTACGAGCTCTGAGAAATATTTCGGCTAATATATAAATTAGTTTATAACAAATGTTAGTTCGTAATAAATATTTTATATATATATTTATTAATTGTAATTTATATAATTATGTATAAAAATATATTTGTTTAATTTACCTTTTAATATATTTATAATAAATATTTTATATATAATAACAGAAGTATCACAAGAAGGCAATGATTTATTTATTTATTCATTTAAAGCGTCACACGTAAGGTGATTACGTGAATGAAATGCTAACGATGAAATAAAAGAACGCAAAACGAATGCAACAACGAAAATGCAAATGTAAAGGAAAACAATCGTGCCACGTTCGCGAAAGAGGACATTGCATTTTATGTTTAATCTGAGATCGAGAGCTGTTAAAACGATCGAGATCAATGTCGTTGACAATTTGATTATTTCACGAGTTTTCATAAATCTAAGCAGCGGAAAGAATACTCGAGCATAATAATTATTCTGAAACATTGGAATCACAAAGTCGTAAGATTATCATGACTCGTGGCTTTTCAAGCAAGGCTTGTCTGTCCAACAATGAGATGATTCCACTTACTGCACCTCGGCAAAGCATTCGCTCAATTTCAAGACCAGTTTTCAAGATTGGATTTGAGTTTAATTCGCTAGTGACTGCCAACGTTTCAGCTAGGGGAATATCTATGAAAAGGCACTAAAAAAAAAAAAAAAAAAAAAAAAAAAAAGAAAAGAAGGCAAACGCGGATCGATCGAACTGAGAGTGTTCGAAACAGGGGCGGTTATCGAGTGAGCGGTTCGAGGCTCGAGTGGAAACTCGATCTGCCAGTCGGAGAAGATTCAACGACTGTGTCGAGTAAAGCGTTGAACGTAATTACGGTGGTCACGCGGGGGTTGGAGAGGGTTAACTCGCGTCGAATCGTTTACGGCTAAAAGTTTTTCGCAATAGACAATCCTTCGAGCCCCTTCGACTTTCCGAAAAATATCGAATAACTTCCCATCTACCAGCTTTTCCACAAAATCCGAGAAAATGGAACGTGCAATAATAAGCATCCTTTTAAGCAACTAGAACCCTCTTTTCCCCCCTTTTTTTATGAAAATTCTGCATGAAAATACAAAAGAGTATAAAATATGCTTGCGTATCGTGACCCGTAACGCCGTCTTCGTCACACTCCTCGCGACTCGAGAAGAAGGGTACCAAAATTTGCTGGCGAAACGGAGAGGTTTCGAACTGCTGCAAGAGAGGAAATTGGCGCGGTTTTCTGATTGCGGTTGTCATCGCGCGTCACAGTCGAGGGCTTCTCGATTCGAGTGGAAGTCCAATGGACGAGTGGGCCGTCGGCATCGGTAAATGAACGAGGTCCAGGCGGCTATGGTCGCGACTTTTTACGTTCGACTGTTCGGTTCGTAGCTGTGCTCCACATTAATTAATCTGCCGCGTGTCAGTGTGTGCCGGGATTAAAGGATTCGGTCATCGTCGCTGGCGTGTGACGCTTGTAAATTACGAACGACGTGGCAGCACCCCCGGAGTTCGAAATACTTGGCGCCAGGAAATTTTTCGCGATTTTTTTCATCAGATGCGCTTCGCCGTCGTTTTTGACGTTCATTTTTCCCGCGGGTTTCCTGGATGACGAGGAAAGATTTATTCGATGTCAAGTGAGAGTTACGTACGCTCTTTTGAAACTAAGAAAATTGTCATCGACGGAGATAATGTATAGAAAATTATATAATTAAAAGAATACTGACGTTGCTATCGTTTGCCAGTTGTTTCAATTATTCTGAGCACTTTTGTCACTTGTTTCGATTAATTTCAACAGAAGCAGTTGTGAAGAAGTACGTATTATTTTTTAAATATCAAAGAGCTTTTTTTGCACAGAAATTTTTGAACTTGTCGCATGTAACAAGGCAAGTGCATCAACATCATTTTCGCGTGATTATCTTTCGAATATGGTCAAGTTTATGCAACCATCGTGAAACTGTAATATTAATACAATGTTTCCAAATACAAGAATGATTTTCCCAACACTGAATTGTCGAAGAAATGTTTATTTACTCAAAATTTGATTGTCACAAAACAAAATACCGAGGTGAGTTTAAGAATAGCAATTAATTTTTGATTAATAACTATTTTTTAATTCAATTTTCTACGAGAAGTAAATTTACAAATTTAACTTAACCTTACATTTAAAATTAAATTAAATCATTGTTGACTATCTTAATCTAGTCTCCCTTTATTTCTCAATGTGTTTCTTTCTGAATTTTATAATTATCGTTTCTTTACATCTCTATATTTTCTTTTTTTACCAAACTTGGCTCGGTGTTTTTCGCTTGGGCATACGTTTCAAAGGTTAATACTCGGTTAATGTCTGCTAACGACGGAGCTTTCAAGCTAGTAACGAAAATTCTGCTCTAGCGTAATGTTCGAGTATCAAAATAGAAGCTCGACCAACGGAGGCTGTATCGCAACGGAAAACCTAACATCCAAACAGAAACAACAATTCTCCACGTCGCACGACGAAAAATCTTCTCAGATCTGAATAATTTAATGGATTATTTCGTTCGAACTGCGCGCGAACGTGCAGCTCTCTAGTTCGCAGCTCCAATTTCGAAATGGCTCGACAACGCTGCGAAAGAAGAGGAAACGAATAAAAAAACGTTCGTCTATAAAATCGTTCCTCCTTTCCCTTTTTTCCTTTTTCTTTTTTTTTTTTCTTTTCGTTAATTCGCGACGGAACGGTTAAACAAAGTTATCTCGCAGTTTCCCTTTCCACGTTAATTAGAGGGAACGTGATCGATTTTATGGCGCCGTTTCGACGATCGCGTCCGACCAATTGTCCGCCGGATGTAATTCTTCGGGGCTGTCTTGCGCGCGCGCGGCGACAAACGATGTAACAAACGTTACACCGGTGCCGGTGTAAACCGTTTACGACGGTAAGAGGTTTACGAAGCAGTATGTCGAAGCACGCGGGACCACGCTTCGCGCAGCGGCGAGGCGAGAGATCCGATTTCTATATTCATGACTGCGACTGGTATCGTCGAGGTTGCAAGCAAGCGTAAGCGCCGCCGTCGCCGGTATCTTTGCCATTTAATCGAACGTTTCAACCACCGTCCGCATACACGTGCACAATAATATAATAACGCGAACGACTGCCGTTTGCAATTTTAATCGCAGAGGAGATTAGTTGGAAACTGTCCCGGCGATTACGAGTTTACGAATTCTCGCTCGCTTTACTCGAGGTCATATTTCGAGGAAATGCTGTTTGAACTCTTTTACGGCGAAAGATATAGAAACGATAATGTTAAAGTGTGTTCTCGTGGTTTCTATGGTCTTTCACAGAGGCGAGGAACTTTCACAGTTTTTACGAGATCGGTCACGTTTGTCAGAGATGTTCAACAATTCACGTAGTTCGTCATCGCGTTTCATTTGTTTATTTAATTATTTATCTGTTTCCAGAGATGAATGTTTTTGCGATGCAATAATAAAAGACAAAACACAAAAGAGGGGATAAACACATTTGAAATTCTTATAATTGTATCACTTTCTGTACTAACGGGTATCTTTTTTCTTTCTTTACCCGTGAAAAATGAATAAATAAATAAAAATACAGCGACGTACGAACGAATATAAAATCGAAGTTGAAACATCGAGGTCGATCAAGAAGAAATTAATCTGCATGATGTCTCAGTGGAGACTAGATCTTAAAAGTGGGATATATTTTTCAAACGTAGGAATTTTTAAATGGGGAAGACTAGAATTATCATTATGTCTAAAAGAGCACAGCCTGAAGAAAAGAAAAGTTGACTGTCTAGTTGACAAATTCTGCGTTCAAATCTGGTCACGCATAATACCGCAACGACGAGTCGAACAAAAGAAAGACCGCACCGAGTGACTCGAATGACAGAATGACAGGTTGAACGTGGCCAATTTGTACGAGTCAGAATTACAGTCGTCGATAATTTCACAAAGAAACGTGGCAAACGTTTCGGCTGTGGTGTTAGTCTTCGTCCCATCGTTCCACGGAAACGTCGAGATCTCGGGCGCAGATGTTCCTCTCGCCGTAAATTCTCGTGGGACGCCGGCGGGACGTCGAAACGCGCGAGCGTAATTCGCGAGCAGCGAGGCACACTGGTACACGACCACGAATCCCGCGTAGAGACGGGACGACGGCGTTTATTTAAGCTGACTTTAAGCCGCTGGTCGGCCTGCAGCTGCTCGTAATTGTCCTGATATTTGGCCTGGTTGCCGCCGCGGGCTTCCTCCATCTGGAGCTTATTTATTAATTGACCCTAAACTCCGCGGCGCGGGGGCAAGTGCATCCGGCTCGGTCGTTTTTGGGCCAGCGAGCACGGATGCTCGCCGGTACGTGAACAACCACTCCCCGCCGCGGGCTTGAAGTTGAATGGGGTGATAATGAGCGTGATAAAACGGAGAACTCTCCTCTCGGCATCAAAGTGTTAGGGAACGCTCGGGATCTCGCAATGGAACACCGATTTACGCCTTCGAGCGCTCGCCCGCCTCGCTCCTTGCGGTTCTTACTTAGCGGTAACTTGGCATTCTCGAATCTTTGTTTGATTGCGTGAGACGCATTACGCTCCAACTCCAGTTCGCCGAGTATGATGCAGGTATTAACACACTCGGTGGCCTTATCGTGGTTCGTCACGGATAATCCCGTGTTTTACGAATATTATTACCTGAAATTCGCGGATTTCCTATTGATCATTTTTCTGCGAAGTACGAAGAATTACGCGGGTAATTTTTAAACATTCTTCAGATATTTTTTACGATAAAAGTATGTGAAAAACCGATGATAATTGAATACTGAGAATTTTGCTTCATCAAATGATTGGCCGTTTATTCCTCAACGCGTTGCACGTGTACTTGGATTAAACTTTGTCACAAGATTTGTCTCTCAGTGCTGATTAAAAGGGTGGGGAAGTAGAATTGAAATTTCCGAGAGATTTTAAGTCGATGGACTTGTCCGCTTGTTGACAGAGCGTATTCAGAATGGAACAAATAGCTTTACCAGAATTTATCTCTGACTAAAATTGCCCAGATTATTATTTTACGAGATAATTGAGACTAGAGTCATTAGCGAGCCATCGGATACTCGGATACACAATGCAATTTTATCAATGTTCCGTGTAATTTGTCTTTTTGTGACAAGTAATAAAAAGAATTATAATTTATACTCACTAGAATGATCGAGGACTCAAAGAAAAAAAGAAAAAAATCCAGAATGGTTGAAAAACTTGTAAAAAAATTCTACATAGACATTCTTTATAAAAAATTAAAAATCGCCTTAATTTCGTGCAAAATATTACAAAACACAAAAAATTGTTGTACACTGCTCTGTTGATCATAATAAACCGTACAACTCTGTCCTCTGCCATTTTTTCGTCTTTACCATTTCCGAGAAAAATAACGCGAACACCCAGCAACTCTGAAAGAATATATTCCACAGCTGAAAATATTGTCAGTTCAAATATAAAAAATAAGAAAATATTGTCCGACGTAGACTTTACTAGCGTTTTTGTTCAAAGATAAAGGAATCTGCTTTGAGACAATTACTTTGTTGCTTTTTTTTATCGTTTGTCCCTAAAATATAAATTACAGTTGTAAACATTCGAGTAGAATAACAGAAGTAATAGATATGTAACGGCTTTAATACAAACGCGAACGAATCTCGGTGGAGAATTCTTGACCGACAGCGATTTTTGACTTTTCAATAATCGAACCGAACGTCGATATGCAGATTCCTCAATTTCGGTGAAACTGGAAGATGGAACACAGCCGCGCGGAGATAAATCACGCGGGCCAGCCTCAGATTGGGCAGATTTATCCTGATAAATTCCGCCGTCTGCGAACAGCGGCGACGAACAACGGAAACAGGATCGACAACTTTGTACGTGGTATCCCTTCGAAACGCAATGATCGAGCAATTTCATTGGAAACCAGGCCAGGGAAAAAATAAATCTTTCAAACTCGTGCATCCCCCGTATCGATCGCGTTAATAACATCTCTTCGATATCAGGTTTCATCCCTCCTTCAAACATATCGCTCATTCGCGGGGATATAATAATTTAGTATAAAGTTCGCGCGCGATAAATGTTTAAATTCGTCGAATTAGAGAAGGAAGGAAGGAAGGAGACTCGGGGTGAAATACTTCACGTAACTGTGACGACGAGTGTTGGAATAAAAATGTCCCGCGGACCTCGATTTCGTCAGCGTTTTGTTTTCTTCTTTTTCTTCTTTCCCGTGGAAAATATTAGTACCGACTCGAAATAGTGGCTAGATTCGTGAAATACGTCAACCGCGGTCTCAATAATTATTCATTGGTTTCGATGTCAAATTTCGTATTTGGCTTATATAGTGTCTCAGTAATTATTATACGTGAAAAGAAATAGTATAGAAAATAAACATTTTATTGAAAGAAAATTTCTTCAATTTTGACACCTTCTATGTTTGAAAAAATCACTGTTCGAACCACTTGAAAAAAGAAAATAGTGTAGAAAATAAACATTTGATTGAAATAAAAAAAATTTCTTTAATTTCGATACCTTCTATCTTTGAAAAAAAAAAAAAAAATCACTATACAATCCACTTGAAAAAAAAAAAAGAATAAAAATAGTGTAAAAAATAAACGATTTATCGAGGTAAAATTTCTTCTATTTTTTAAAACATCACTGTACGATCCATTTGAAAAGAAAAGAAAAAAAAATACAAAAATAGTGTAGAAAATAAACGATTGCATTGAAGCGAAATTTCTTCGATTTCGACACCTTCTGTCTTCGAGAAAGTCCGTTTAACTCCTTAAATTCGATTAATTTTCGATTGAACGCAAGCAATCAGCAGAAATGTTACACCTCGCGCTGGTGGATACAATTTCACGAACGCTTCGTCTTCGAAGGAAAACTGATGCCCTGTGGCTCAGCGCAATTTTTCAAACTCGATTTCCTCGGAAACGAGTATGCGATCGCACGAAAAACCCCTGTTCTATATTTTCGACTTGCCGACCGTGCCGTGATACATATGTATCTCCCGCCACGTGCATATTTTCGCGGAAAATTTCTGCCACAGCCATGCGCGACGAATGCTAAACCAACTCTCCCTCTGCTGTTTTTGCATATCGTTTAAAAGTTCCGTTGTTCTCGAAAGAATCGAAAATTCTCTTTCAGTGAGAACGTGAATTTTCGAAGATTTCCAAGATTTTTGTTGGATGGGAGGGGAGAGAATCGTTCCTCTTGGTTAACTAGTGGGACACGCAATTCCGTCAGCGCCACGCGGGCAGACGAAACTGCAGTTGGCACTCTTGCCAGAAATTCAAGACGTCCGATCCACGTGTGTGCCAATAACGGAATCTCTGCTGGAAGTTTTGTGACACGTGTAAACAGCTCTCTCTCGCGGCTAACATACTTTCCCGCCTCTTATAGAGGGATTCACCTAAGTAAATTTCATGAATCTCCTCGCAGACGCAATTCGAATATCCCCCGGTATCAATGATTCGTAGATTCCGCGCCCGATCCTTTTTCCACTCACAATTTTTCAAGTTTCCCAAGTTTCCAGCTATTTCGCTGGCCGATAATTTTCTTTCTTTTTTTTTTTTTGAAAAAACTAACGAGAACTGTATGATTTCTTATAGTTTTAGTGGAAAAATGAATCCTCGATTAACGAAAAATGGTAGCGAAATAATCGGAATTGTGGGAAAAAGTAAATTCCGAACTAGAAATTTGCTCTCGATAAATTGATGAGAAAAAAAAAAATAGAATCGTACAGAATGTTCTGAGAGATCGTTGCAAAGAAGAGGCTTCAAAGAGTCACGACGACAATTTTTCAATGATTTTACATGCCGCGACGATTTATATAAGCTATTAATATATAAACTTTATAACAATAATAAATAATTTTAATCAAATATTTATAATACATACATATATATATATAATATAATATTAACTATATAATTATAATTATATTAGTTATATAAACTATTTTTCCCTTTTTAATATAAAAAGTTAAAATATTATACTAACTGTATATATAATGTAAATAAATAATACAATACTAAATTTATATAAGCTATTAATATATAAACTTTATAGCGTTTTTGAAAAGAAAAGCGTCTTCACTTTGCCATTTCTTCCACGCAGCGCGAAAATATCTTTGAACAAAAATTAAATGACACGCTTTCATAATGAATCCGACTTTTTTCTTTACAAAATTACAAGTGTCTGTAACGTCACTGTATATTTTTGTTTCCATCTCTGATTTTTAATCACGCGATCGTAGCTAATAATAAGTCTGTTTTAAAAACAGCTGGCAAATCAACGATTCGTATAATTACGCATGCGCGTGACAGAGGAACACTTATCAAATTCAAACTGGAACTGCTGCACGAAGCTTTCTATAAGTAGAGAGTCTACTAGCAATAATAAAAAATGGAAAGCCCACTTTGGAACGAACGCGGCAGCTCGAGGCGTGAAATTGAAAATCCACTTGAAAACAAAAATAGAAAATCCACTTGGGTGCTTAAAATTGAAAATCCACTTACGAGTAAAAATAGAACGTTCGCCCGAGGGTTAAACACTCCTCCTACGTCTTCCTGTCTCTTTATATTTACTATCTAAATTCGCCGCCATTAAAACCAACAGGAAACCTCTGTGTGTTTAAATTATCGCGATAAACCGCTTCCGCGTTATCGTTTCTACTATACGCCCGACGATATTTATAACCAGCCCAGCTTTTTATCCTATTACCAGCCGCAGCGCAGTAACAGTCAAAAATTTTTATTCCTTTTAATTCTTTATTTTATTTCGTTTTATTTAGAATCCGACGCGCGGACATTCTACGCCATGGAAAATGAAAAAGAGGAATCTACAAATGTAAATAAAAATAACAAGGCAGTGTATAAATCGGAGAAGGAGAAAGTGAAATTACAGTGACCTTCGTTAATTTTTGAACTATCGTAATTTTGTAAAAAAAGAAAAAAGAAAAGGAAAATAAAGAATCGTGCAACAGTACGATGACTCTGTTTTCGAAATTTCATCGTTCATTTTGTTTTAAGATGCGATGGCAGAGTGAAGACACTTTTCTTCTCCCTATAATGCTACAAATTGTCACACATTGTGTCGAAATATTGAAAAATTTTTCTTACGACTGAAACTACAATGAATTTGAAGATTGAAATCTTTATAATAAAAACTTGACGTAGGATTCTTTTTCTTTTCTGTTATTTTGTTCAACTTTGAATACTATAAGCTTGGACGAAAATAAAAAAAAAAAATTCCAACATTCTCCGTTTTATCTGATACCTTGCAACGGGACCTAGATAACACTAGCATACTCAAAACGAGGTAAAATGCATTATACAACGTATAATCGAAGTATAACCCTGTCGAAGAGTGATAAAGAGTTTCTAAAGATTTTGCGAAACTCAATAACATTTGAAACACGATGGTAAATTAAATGGTTGAAATAATCGTTCGACCCTGTTGCGACAGTATATCCTTAGAACAAGCGAACCAATTCGTGACGATCTCGATGTCGACGGGTCAATCGCGGTTCGAAGGATCCTAATCGAACTTTTCTTGCTGCAAATCGGCCGCGATCTCGCCACGGTATTCTACGTATTGTCACTGTCGATAATCGTGTCCTCGAGGCGAGACACGAACGCATGCCGGACGAACGGAGAAACAGAATAAAAGAGGGTTAAATCGAGTGGGACGGGGATTGCCCGGTTAATCGATTTCGGGAGGGGAGGGAGGATGCGGCGATTTCGGTGTGGAATCGGCCAGCCGAAAGACGGATCGGTCGTCGGCCAATTTCCACCAAGCGGATGCTACGTGTCGACCAATCGAGCCCGTACGCTGTGAAATTCCCCGTCGAAACCGTAAGTGGGCTTAACGTTTCGCGAGGATCGCGCCGATCGTGAATCAACATCGATCGTGAAAATTGCGTTTGCGACGGGAAAAGGAGGAGAACGGGGAGAGGAGTGACGGAACGCCGCCGCTGGTAAACTCGTTCGAACATTTAACGGGTTTTGGATTATTTGGAAATTTTCTACGTCGATTGTAGGAGGACGAATTGGTAAATGTTAACTGTTGGACAACTCGAGATCGTTCTAATTATTAATCAATTTCCTCCGATTCTGCTTCGCAATTGAAAGATTCGCGACGACGATGAAGTAGGTTCAATGTTATTAAATCACATACAATACATATGTTTCATATTCAAAACTATGAATATAAAGTATTTTTACGCAGTGTGCGTCATAGTAAACGCATTCGAAAATTCTTTTTCAATCTACAACGAATTTGCAGATTAAAACTACTGTGCAGTGACCGCCAAAAACTTGATGTATTATGGTATTTTTTCTTCTTGTTATTTTATTAAACCATAGATATTAGATGAAGATTCAAAAAATCAAAAATTTAAAAAATTCAACATTTTCGTCGTTATATTTGTTGGCGCTTGATATTCAAATTTAATAAACTGATGAAAAAAAATTGCACAGCAAGTATCGAGGGATTGTTCTAAAGAAATTAAATTTGAATTTTCAAAATCCGTAAGAAAGAATTATAGAATTTTGGAGACGGGAAGTGTCTTTCCTTCGCCATTTACTATATAATCTAAAAATGTCTCCGAACAAAACGAACGATTTTATTTATTCTAAAAGCAGAAGGCTTCGTTCTTTCAAGCTCACGAAGTTACAACGTTTCCAGTGTTTAGCGTAACGTTCTCAACATCTAGCGTAAACATTTTCAATATCAATGAAAGTCAGTGTAACATCAGGAGGAGTTAGTAAGAATTAAAGGATTAAAAAGTCCGCCAAGGATTAAAACAGGTTAAAGAATCACATCTCGCCGCGAGAATATTTTCGATAGCGGCGCGGCGAACGCGAAGTATAACGAGCCGGAGCGCGGAAAAATATTTACCCTGAACACGTAGCGATAACAAAGGGTAACAGGCATCGATGAATAATGCATGTTCGATAGAGCATCGCGCGTCATAACGATGGGCCGGAGCTACGTAGCTCGTTTCGTCTCTTACCAGCATTATCCACAGCGTTGCGCCAGCCCTTTTGTGTCGCCGTCCAAACGTGTCGCTCGCCACCGAGAACTCGCGTTTTACGAGCATTACGTTTGTCGATAGCGTCGTAAAATATCCGCTCGTTCTTACAACCGATCGGTCGTACACCCCCCGTTCGATTACATTCGAACATCCACCGCTGTAAACACCGGCGCCTCGTAACAGTTGTTAACATTTTTACCATCGTTCCGCCCTTCGAAAGCCGGCGACGACGATCTCGCGAAACGACCACCCAATCGTGATACGTTTCCATCGATGACTTACTATCAGCCTGTTACCCCGTTTCCGAGCATTCGGTCGCGCGACACGTTCCCACCGAATCGAAAGGAAATCACGTTGCCAGGACGCGAGTGGAAAACTCGGCGATAAATCGACGCTCGAGGTCGACGAGAGATCGGACGGGATTATCGGATGGAGCGGAGGCACGACGAAACTTGAAGAAACTCTGATTTGCTCGGTGACTGATCAGAGTCCCTTTCTTTCTCGCCGCGCGAATTTGCCAGTACGAAATGTTTCTTGTTTGAAAACGTCGGGAATTTTGTTGTAATTGGGAAAAAGGGATAATTTTCTATTATATCTTGGTGTTTGATTTCTACAGGACGTGTTAACTCTAAGTGTTACGTATACTTATCTAAGTGTTAAATAACAACTGTGCTTAAATCGTCCCTCTAGGATGATAAGTACGTTAAATATATTTTATATTAAGTTTTATATTATATTTTAAATATATTTTATATTTATAACGCGAAAGAACATTTATACAAAGTTGTATTAATCACATAATATGCCGTATATACCCGCTCGTAATGAAAGGGTTAAGAAAGTTGGCGCCAAATTTCAAGAGCGAGTGTAAATTCTGTCAGAACAAGAAAAAAAGGTCTTGATAAACAGTTTCAGAGTTTTTTTTTTTCACTAGCAATAAAACAACCGTGACAGTATATGTGCGTCTTCTCATAAATGCACGAACGACTGAGTTTACGTTTCATTCGATTGGTTCCAAATACCGACGGAACAGAAGCTGTTACAAGTTTATAAATAGAAAATATCCAATAACTCCGAAACCAATGTTTATCGCTATTTCGGTTGCTTGAATAAACGCGCTCTTGAAATTTGGCACCAACATTTTTAAACAAACCTGTGTAACGTCAATTACGTATGTACATAAAGCCAGAAGCCAAAATTGATTAACCTCACTTTGGTGGATTTTCACTTTCGCGAGTTTATTGCTTGACAAACGATCGCGCAGCGTTATAGCGGCGCTTTACACGCGTTATGCAAAATTACACGCATTAAAGCTAATCCGATTATAAATACCAACGATGTAACTTCAACTCGTGGTAGTATGTACATAGTAATACATACTAATATTCTAGCATGTGGGACAACGCGACGCGAAAGTTATCGATCTCTGAACAACGACCGCGTTTTTAAGTTAGGTTTTGACGAAACTTCCTTCTTCTGACGTTTGTTCGTTTAAATACAATCGACCGTGGCCACGTCATGGTTTGGGAGTCTCCTTCAATCCCGAGAAATAAATAAACGCGTGACAATTTCAACGAATTAGTTTGGTAGGATCGCCAGCGACTGTGAGTTGTAATGTAACTAAATATCAACTGGTTCGGAAGGAAATGATTAACTCGGAGATGATTCTTTAACGCAATGTTTCCCAACCTTTTTTTTGACTATGCTCCATCTAAGCATTTCTGAAATCCTGATGCTCCACCGTTGCGACATATAATTCTTATTGTTACGTTTATTATATTTTAATAAATATTTTATTCATTATATTTTATTATCAGTATTATACTATTCAAAAAGTGGATTTTTGACGTGGAGGAAGCCTAAAAGGTCTAAACGAGTTTCCAAAGAACACTAAAGAAGAAAAATAGATGAATGAAAGAACGGTGTCAAAAAATTTTTTTACTTTTAAACTCAAGGTCGAGATCAATTTTCCAGCAGATTCTTTACCATTTCTGTATTTCCATCAAATCGAAGGTATAAAATTCATCTGTGACAGCCACACTGGATAAACTTTTCTTTTCACCCTGTACATTTTTATACAAGTCTTCGTCGCAGTTTTTGGGGAATTTTGAGAAATAGTGGGACTTTGTCGCTCCTGGTCTTAAGGCGTATACAGCCACGTGTTTCTTACCATATGTATTTCCAACAAATCGAAGGTATAAAATTCATCTGATACAGCCACACTAGATAAACTTTTCTTTTCACCCTGTACATTCTTATACAAGTCTTTGTCGCAGTTTTCGGGGAATTTTGAGAAATAGTGGGACTTTGTCGCAGTTTTCGGGGAATTTTGAGAAATAGTGGGACTTTGTCGCTTCTGGTTTTAAGGCGTATACAGTCACGTGTTTTTTATCATATGTATTTCCATCAAATCGAAGGTATAAAATTCATCTGTGACAGCCACACTAGATAAACTTTTCTTTTCACCCTGTACATTCTTATACAAGTCTTTGTCGCAGTTTTTGGGGAATTTTGAGAAATAGTGGGACTTTGTCGCTTCTGGTTTTAAGGCGTATATAGTCACGTATTTTTTACCATATGTATTTCCATCAAATCGAAGGTATAAAATTCATCTGTGACAGCCACACTAGATAAACTTTTCTTTTCACCCTGTACATTCTTATACAAGTCTTTGTCGCAGTTTTCGGGGAATTTTGAGAAATAGTGGGACTTTGTCGCTCCTGGTCTTAAGGCGTATACGGCCACGTGTTTGTCGTTCGAAACGTTCTCACGCGAGAACCATCCGTTCTGTATATACCGATATCACTATGCCGGCCGGTATCATAAATTCCCGAACGACGAGAGTGCAGTGGGAACAGGCACTCCAAAGGCTTTCACTTTCCTTCTCCCTTTGCCGCTGTATCAAAAAGCGTACCGTGCAGGCGAAAAAATATGTCCAAAGGTACCCGATGGCGGATATGGATGGTTCGAGCTTCTTTCGTCCGTGTTTCTTCTACGGTTTCTGACAATTTCCTCCGCCAAAAAAAAAAACATACGGAATATAACATGGGGCCTTTTCTTGCATCGAGCGTCCCACTTCACGAGACAGAGAGATCGTGATACCTCGAGAATTATATCGCCTTGTAAATCGCCTACGTCTCCGATGAATTATCTGCAATAAACAGTAGTTTAACAACAAATTCTTAACACTGTACAGGTTGGCGATATTTCACCAGATAAAGTACGAAAAGCATTACGTACAATTGTGCATTTGTTAATCTTCAGTTTCACGAATTAAAACAGTTTCAAATTCTCGCTTCGTAGCATTTGCTTTTCCTTTCAAATCGAATAGTTTCCATCGAGTTTATAACTATAAAGAGTGAATATATCGAGTCGGTGTTCATACTGAATCGGGATACTCTCTCTCCTTATTCGCCAAGAACAAAATCCACCTACGAAGGCTGCTCTTGCGACCTGTTCAAATTCCCGCGCCAACTCTAGTTCCGTTATCGCGATTTTGATTCCAATTAGGGACAAATCCGATTCTCAATAGTCGTTCTGAATCCTGAATCCCTTTCCCTGAAGCTCTTTCAATTCTCATTCATTGATCCTTACTCGTTATTAAGCAAAAGAAGTGACCGAATTTGATCATCATCGAGAACGTTCGAAATATTCCCAACTCCGTTTAATAATTTCTCGCGACCCGCAGGAACTTCCTTCCCCGAGTTCGATATCTGAAATGACTGGCGGTCGTACGTGACAATAATTCTCCGAAGTGAGCGGCGCGACGCGAAACAGAGAGCCCAGCCAGCTAGACCAGCCTGTGGAGAGAAGCCAAAAGTTTTCCCTCCCCCCGGCTGTTGGACGTTTCATTATTTCATATGACACAACGACGACACAGGATGAACTCTCCGCGCGCAGTTTGCCCGTTGCCGGAAGCGGCCAGCGAGGCTGAGGAGGAGAAGGAGGAGGAGGAGGAGGTTGAAATTGCGCAGCACTCTCCGGACCGTTCTTCTTAATGCTTCGATAGAGAGAAAGTTCAGCACTCGGCTCTCCCTTTTTCTCGGCTGGTGGTAACGCCTGTCGGCGAATCTACCGATGCCGTTAGCTACTTGGAAATAATAAAAGAGACAAGCCAAGAGGAGACGAAAAGAGAGAGAGAGAGAGAGAGAGGAAAGCGTGTTTCGAAGTTTCCCGACATCGTTGCCGAGGACAGAAGGCCGGTGGGCGTTGCCCATCGCCTGTAACTTTTCCACGTCTTTATCGGTAAACAATGTTTACCCCTCTCTCAACTCTTCCCTCCATCCCTGTGTGCCGTCGGATTTCTTTCCCGTTTTTCTCTTTCGCCCCCTTTTCCCTTCTTCTTCTTCTTCTTCTTCTTCTTCTTCTCATCCGTCTCCAGAGGATTTCCGCGGCCGCGCTTCCATCACGAGGGCCCCGCCGTTAATTCGACGAAACGATCCATAGAGTTTTTAATCAATAGCCTTGAAATTTATGTAACATATCTGGGTGCCTTTATTCACGATTCACTTTCTCATTTCTCAGATCTTCATCAACCAATTGCCTCTCTCTCCTTCCCCCGTTTGTGTTTCGACAAGCTACTCGCGCGAAGTTTTCTCTCTCTTTCATGATCCGTTAGATGCTCAATATACAATTAGTCTTTGCTTCCTCAGATTTCTACGTGAAAACATTATATTTCATTTCTTTATTATTTTATTATGTGATATACTTATTATCGTTTGCGATCGTCAAGTCTGAGAAAGAGTTTGAAGAACTATCGTAGGTCGCTGTCCTTAATAATTTTCACGGGAAACGTTTCTGCAAAATTTTAATCGTAGCGGGTAAATTAAGTTCCACTATTATGTACAGAATACAAAACAAGGATATAATTTTCAGTTTGGCTCCAAAGCGGAATCTAGGAAACTTTTAACTTCTAAGTTAAGTACTGTAGCTGAGCGTTATTTCTTGACAAATTTATAATATTCGCTGTGAAATCTCGATAGGGGAACGAGAAAGATATTTCTCTGCATCCTTCCAAGGAAATTATATCGATCTGAGTTTGCAAAATTTTCTGATTCTTTTATATTTTTGTCCTTGTCGAAATCTACGTAAAATTTCAAAGTAGTCAAACCTTTGATTCTTTGTCTATTGTTGGCTATTTCAAAATATGTCACAGACAAAATTGATTCCTTTCTTCTTACATTAGTCCAAGTTACGTCCTTTTAAAATTATCTTTTATGAGAAAAGAATCTTTGATCGATCTTTGCGTATTTAGCGTAACTCTCACGTTACTCAGAACCACTTTGTCTCAACAAGCTTTACGAAAATATTGCGTACACGAGATCGTAACTTTTTCACTGAATAAGATATTGTTGAAATCTTTTTTAATCGAAAAAGTTGAGAGAAAGAATTCCTTCTTTCCCTTCTCCGAAAGGGTTAAGGATTGACTGTTTCCTTTTTTCTTCGTTGGTTCAAGTTATGCACCTTTGATATTATCTTTTATAAAAAGTATCCTTGTAATTCACGTAACCCGTTACACTCAGGACCACTTTGTCGCAGCAAACTTTACGAAAAAATCATTGGCAATATCGTGGCACGTAATTGTTTGTTGTGAACTATGTAAGCAACTTTCGCGCTAAATAAAATATTTTTTAGATTCTTTCTAATCGAAAAAATTAACAAAAGATAAACACAAAAGAATTTCTTCTTTCCCTTCTCCTCGGGATCGAAGGGGTCGAGAATTTTACAGCTCGATTCGCTCGAATTTTCCAAAACTTTGTCTTTACGCCTCGTTGAGGGGAAACACTAATGAAACATCGAGGCTAAGGCTATCGATGGAAAAGATGTCGATGCTAATTATTAGCTTAATCGACTATTTCCAGGGGCGCAATTTACGTGGCGTTCGATGCGGCGTGTCGGTGCAATCACTACATCACTATCGAGTCCGTTATCACGGGGGAGGGAAAACGAAATTGGCAGGGGCAAATTTTCGCGGTAATTGGCTACGTCCGAACTCGCCCACCCTCTTTCACCTCTGTTCAACTCGACCATTCCGCCCGCTTTGCTCGCTCTCTGTGCTCTATATTATTTAAACGCAATTTATGGCGGTGCGTCGCTGGCAAACGCTTCCGCGAAACGCCGACTAATTATGAGTTTCAAGCAATACAAGTTTCAGGCAAACAGTTTCCTCTACTTCCAGCTTCATGCGTATCGATTTCATTTTTCCTTCTTTCCATTTTTTCCTTTCTCCTTTTTTTTTCTTTTTTTTTCTTTTAGTACTACGCAGATGGATTCCATGAATAAATCAGGATGTGTAGGGACCTATGAATAAATTTGAAAAAGATAGAAAAAAGAGTATTCACGTCGCAAATGTGGTATAGGATCGAGTAGCTCGATGAGGAACGAGATTGATAAATATATTGATGACTTGATATATGGTTTCCTGTAAGGGCTAAGGATGACCAAGTAGGCCAATTATCGTCGATAATTTCTTGCAATTGTTCAATTTCGATCTTGAAAGAGACAGTACTTTGCAATCTATCGTCCAGTTCTTCTAGATAGATTTCATTGCAATGACTAAACTTCCAGTTTATTTCCCAGAGATTTCTGTTTCTAGAGACGCTAAAGACGTTTTAGAGACGATTGCAAATACTTGATTACAATATAGTTGCGTTTTACTTTGAAAATTAACAAACGTATTGCGACAAGAACAGGAATTAAAAAAAAAACAAATTCAGAAACTATAATTTCTCTTTAACAAGGCAGTTCATCTTAATCTTAATCTTAGAGTAAATTACTTCACTACTTTTTCCTACTTTCAACTCAAGTATTATCAACAATTTCTTGTATTTATTCAAGATTCGATCTCGAAAGAGTTAACACTTTACAGATTTCAATTCTTCAGTATCACAATTGTATCAATTTATTTTCCAAAGATTTCTGTTTTTAGCTACAATATAATTGCCCTCTTCGTCCGTTCATTTTACTTTGAAAATTGACAAATCCACTCCGACGAAGAATTAAAAAAAAAGAAAAAATAAAAGGAAGACAAATTCAGAGACTATAATTTCCCTCTTGAAACAAGAGGCGGTAACATCTTAATCCTGGAGTAAATTTCTTCGCCACTTTCCTCGTTGAAAGCAACGCGAGCAGCTGCATTCAGCAGATGCTCTTATCGCTTTCAATTGTGTTGACTCACAAGTCAGTGGAGCGCGATGATACGATTGAGGACAGAAGAAAGCCGAGCAGAGACGTCGAATTTCCACGATGGCAGCTCACCCGCGGAATGTCGTGGCCGTTATGCGGCAAACGAAAGAGAAAGAAAGACAATTTTTGCCTTTCTGCGCCGGGGAAGTTTCTCCACCGTGGCAACTCGACGAGAGAATTCCACGTGGGACCGCGGTGGAATTCGCATTTTAATGGAGCGTCCAGGCTTGAAACGCGAAAGACCGATGTGCTCTCATTGCTCGGTTAATCGCGCCCGTTTTAAACTTTGCCGGTCTTCCGGTTCGGAGATTAATCTGACCGCGAGCAACGCCCGATGAGAAACGAGAGAACCTCGAACCCAGTAGTTTAATTAGTTGAGGACCAGAAAGAATCACCGAAAATTCTGGCGCTTTCTATTTTTACGATTTTTCGCCAGATGCAGAGGAAGCTTTTGTAATTTCCTCTAGCTGCCTCGGCCACGTGGACGTGCCTGGCACGATGAAACGATAACAATCGGTGCACCGACGTTTCGTTACAAGAACGAGTTAAATATTATTCAGTTGGAGAATAAGGAGAACAGTCGAAAATTCTGTGATATTCCACGAAATGCTTTCCAAGCGAGAACTCGACAATTAAATTTAATTGAACGTAAGGGACAATAAGAATAAATTTAGGAAAATCTCTCCGATTTTGCTTCTATTTTTCTTTCACTGTGGAAATTAGATCCATCGAATGATCGTGGTTAAATAAAGAAGTCTCGAGCTATCAATCTATTAATCTTTATGATAATCCATTAAGCTTATTAATCTATTTGCCAATCGAAATCGCATCACTTTTCGCGTTTTAAAACGATAAGCGCTTGAGTTAATTGTTGCTTTGATTTAATAACCGCAACCGAAGCCCTGAAGGGGCTTCATTTGTTCTGCGTACAGCAGTGGCGGTGGAAAATGCAATTCCGATGAATCTACGCGCACCGTTTGCAAACTCGTGACAATTCATTTAACGAACTATCCGTACAACAGTCGCTCCACAATTTTTCGTTGGTTTTTCTATTTTCCTCAATCCAACGAAAAAATATTGGAAAAAAACCGCGACCGAGACGAGATGTCGTAATAAAGTCTCGTTCGTCTGAATTTCGTTTATTGGAGCGAAATTTTTTGCCAATGAGACTTCTGATCGTGAAACTCCTTTCCTGCCAATTAAATTTAATTATCCGAACGTGAATTCTTCTTTTGCGCGAATAATAATAAATGATAAATGGCGAGAGTAATTAATGAACCTCTGTTATACGAACTTCAGTTGGAATTGAATTTTCGATTCGACTTTTGTCGATCGGTGGCTCTTAAAATATCTGTGTCTGTTGGAGTGTACTTCCTGAAACGACAATATAATTTTACTAATTCTTCGAATAAAGCGGTTTATGCATACATATCATTTACGCAATTATCTCCGCAAATATTCATTATTCGAAAGAATGTTTGGAATGAAATTTATTCTGTTTCAAAGGTTTATGATCACCAGCAGATACATCAAGATTACGTTTACTTCTTTTCAATAGAATCACATATCTTTTATGCATAGCTCGACGTTCTTTTGTGTGTGTCGAAAAATTGTCAGTTTAGGAAATGTTTCAAGTTGAATTTTATAAAATCTTTCCTCGTCTTTCACGCGACAGACTATGCAAAATTAAAGTTAAAATATCTTCTGAATTTTTCAACATACATAAATCTTAACGTCAAGCTGCGTAAAAAAAGAGTACATAATTCTAGAAAAAAAAGAGTGGGTGCGATCTTGAGATCTTCATTTAGACAACACCTCCACTTAGATCCACGGAACAAATTTTATTTCAAACGTTTTCTCTCACAATATGAATAATTGCGAAGATAATTGATAAAATTTGACACTCTGTAACTAATATTTGTTATAATATTGTTGTAATATTTTTAACTTGTTATAATACCTTTCTCTTCTCGAAAAGGGAAAATGTGCGAGGCAAGTGTGCATTACCGACGAGGAAAGAACCGTGGAATTCCCTCGACGTAACTTTAAAAGAAATCTCGATAACTCCGTTCAAAAGGATGTTCCACAAAGAAACAAGAATAGAAAGAGGCACATCGAACGAAAATAAATAACCCTGAACCACTCCCAAACACAAATTCAATCAAATAAAAGTAACAGAATTCTATGGTATAAACCGCTAAAGAAAAAAAAAAAAAAAAAAAACAAGATAACCATCGAACCAAATTAAATTTTCGCGGCCGAATTAATAAGCTCCGACGACGGTGGGATTCGACGCGATCGAATCGTCGTCAACGGATGAACGTGTTCTAATTACAGAGGGGAGGAACGGACCGAAAGAGACAGAAATAGAGAAAAAAATGGAGAGGAAGAGAGTAAAGTTGAAAAGTAGTGACTGAGCCGGGTAACTGGAGCGCGAGGCTCTCGAGAGGGTTGGTGGTGGCTGATACGAGGACAAGGGTAGCCAGCGAGGACCGCGTGGCGTGCGAGTCTGCGATCGTCGTTCCGCGCTTCCGTGGTTGGCTCGATGCAAATGCCGATTGGGTTTGCACGGGTGTAAACCTGCCAGCAACGTGCGTAGATCTCCAGCGGACACGGTACCTGGCCCCGCGCTAATTTTGATTACAAGTTGCAACGTGAACGAGGTCGTGGCGTGGCACGAGGGGAATTTGTAAAGGGCACTGGCGCGCAATAGCCCACTCGAAATCCACGGGCTGCGTGTTAACGTTTGCGCCGCAGCTGAACGCGAAACGCCGGAAGGACACAGAAACGGACAATAAGCCATTTGACATCGCAATCCCCCGTTATTCGTGACACGATCTTGCCGACTCTCCTGCCACCCGCCGATCGTCAGTTTCAGCGTTGCCCGATGATCCGTCACCTCGGCCGAGGTGATTCGCCCTGGCGAAAATCTCTGCTGCGTTTCACGAAATTTTACGAGGCGAGATTTACGAAATCGCGGCAGCAGTTACAGGACTTTTAAGTCCTCGCTACCGAGGAAAAACTTAAAAGGGTCTACGACACGTACAGTGCGGAGGAAAAATATTTCGATTTGATGGATTTGAATTTCAAAGTCAAAATTTTTTTCTTCTTACCCATCACTTTTCCAAGTCTGCTAATAGTTCTCTTAAAAAGTGGCAAAATGTTTCTGGACTTTATGATTCCAGACGCCTATTGGATGTCTATTAACATTTGATTTATCGTAATTGTAGCATCAGTTTGAGTTTAAATAATCAAATGACAAAATGATAAAATGTTTAACATTATTCGAAATATAAGTATTACATCTACGCATCCAGAACCATAAAGTCGCTGTTGCAACGCAGTGTTATATGATTAAGAAACTGTCTTGCCATTTTTCAAAAGAACTATGGTTTCTTGATAAAGTTTTACCTTCGTAATGAGTAAAATACAAGGTAAATGCAAGAAAAAAAAAATTTGAATACAAAATCAAGGCCAATTTTGCGGCAGGTTCTTTACACGTATCTTCATCAAATCAAAGATGTAGAATTCATCTATGGTGACCATGAGCAAACTTATCTTTCCATCCTGTACGTGACAGTCGCTGTTTTGAACTACGATGTCTAAGGATACATCCGTTCGCGAGAATTTTAAAAAATCAAGAAGTATTTTCGAGGAAGAGCAATATCTCCACTTTTCCATTTACTACATACTATAAAACCATATTTTCTAGGAGCTGAATTCAGGATCGCGAAAGTTGACGCTTCAAAACGAGATTCATTTCCATATTTCCTCTTACAGGAAAATCATAACAGTGCATATATCGTCAATTTCTCGAGACACTATAATTTAGTATAAGTTTCTAACTGTCACTTGGTTCAAGCACAATAATGAGTGTTTAAGAAAATAACAATCGAAATATTTAAAACGTCCAGACGAGAAGTGTACGAAAATTAATTTGCCATGATAAAAAAAAGAGACTGTCGATCAACTTTGCAAAATTCACGTCCTTTGCCTTTGTCCGCCGTTCATTTGTCGATCGCTTTCATTTCTTCGTGCATTTCGAAGCCAATACATTCTTCGAATTGACGAATTGACGTCGAACGCGCGTTACCTCCAAGTAACGCTAACTCTATAAATTCCGACACGGCGCGAACTCGGCGCGAATTTACAAGCGTTTGTAATTATCAAGCGCGACGTCCCAATTTCCCAATATCGGGCCGCCGTGTAGCCATTCATTGCCGGGTGAATTAGTAGCTCGAATAAGAGTCGAGTTAGCGATTACGCGGGCGAAGTTGGGACGAGTTTGTGGATCGCGTTTATCGATGAGAAGCGTTTCGATTCCGCGTGCTAATTAATTTTCGAACGCTGGATTAACGGACAAGAAATCCATCGGTTGTTATTGGATCCCGCAAAACCGCCGTCTTCTCTCTCTCTCTCTCTCTCTCTCTCTCTCTCTCTTTCTTTTCTTTTAATTAACCGGAAAATCGAACGATCCTAGGAGAAAGAAACTAATTAATCAGAGGCGAGAGCCCCGGTTTGACGCGCGAAAGCCTGATCGCACCGTCGATCGATCCTCATTCACCACGAGTTTATCGCCGTTCTCGCCGCGTGTTCGCCGAGACAGCAAGTACTGTACTTCTTTATTTATCGTTTAACGTGCCGCCAACTCTCGCCTCGCTCGAAATTTCACGCAATTTCGGGAATTTCTATTTCGAAGTAACTCGTGCCTCGCGTCGTTTAAACACTTCGATCGGTCTTTCGTCTCATCGTATTTTTACAATTTGACTACTTGCAACTCGACAGAGGACATTTTATTGATACGCCGATTGTTCGATTTAGATCGAGAATTCGATGTCTTCCTGATGCTCGATTTTCCCAAATCGATACCTGCCCGATACCTACAGTTCATTTGCATCCCAACGTCGTCTTAATTAATACGTGTACAACGTGGTTAATAATAAACAATCCAAACAGTCAGCGAGATCCAACCGGTCGGTCAGCAACATATTTGCACAAGAGGGCGATCGATGATCTATCAAAGATTTAGATCGTAAGGAACTGCACGAGGAGAGTGTGCAGCTCCGTCAAGAGGGGGGAGGGGGAGGGGGGAGGGGGGAGGAAGGATAAGGCCGGGGTCGCTGATGCATTAATTAGAAGCAGTTTAATCGTTACACCGTCGATTAAGCAAACTATCGAGCAGCGTGGCGCGTCAAAAGCAGCTGTGTTATGGTGACCGACACCACTCGAGGCGAGATAGGGTCGGATGCAAATTCCTTAATCGTTTTCGGCAAGTTTGCAGTCACGAAGGGACGCGCGCGATCGCCCGAGCCACTCACGACGAGCTTCCGCAACCGTGAAATCGCGTCACCAGTAGTTTTCCTATTCTACTCCACCGATTTATCCAGCGAACCGATTCCGTGTCGACACCCGAGCCCTGTCAGCGCGGCGTCGAGCGGTTAATTCTCGGCCAGTTAACGTAGTTGATGAAAGTTCGTTCCAAGTTGATGACGCAATTACCGGTTAAGTTGGATATCCAACGCGACGAGCCGGCCGATCCTCAACAATTCGATTTCGACTCATCGTCGTTTTTTCCATCCCTCTTCGTTTGCACGGGGCGAGATACAGGGTGATTCTTAAATGCAGAGACGGTGACTTTCTTCTCTTGCCCCGCCATGAAAATTAGTTTCCACTCGATGCATTGTTTCTGACACGCAAAGCCATACAAGCAGCTTTGCCGATCTTTGTTTGATTTAGTTGACACCAGAACTACCAAAGTGGTCGACGATATGACCAATATAATTATAATTGTAATATAAATATAACTATAATTGGTCGAAATGGTCAATTTATAATTTTCTATGGAAATTTTATAACAATATATTTTTGGATACTCGAGCGATTTTTAATAAAATATGTTAATAGAAGCTTGTATTTCCTGTACCTTGCACTTTAATTTCTTCGTTACGAATATTATATATATTAGTCGTTGGTACTTCCAGTGTTGAGCTAAAATTTATAATTTGTAATTTTCTATGGAAATTTTATAACAACGTATTTTTGGATACTCGAGCGATTTTTAATAAAATATGTTAATAGAAGCTTGTATTTCCTGTACCTTGCACTTTAATTTCTTCGTTACGAATATTATATATATTAGTCGTTGGTACTTCCAGTGTTGAGCTAAAATTTATAATTTGTAATTTTCTATGGAAATTTTATAACAACGTATTTTTGGATACTCGAGCGATTTTTAATAAAATATGTTAATAGAAGCTTGTATTTCCTGTACCTTGCATTTTAATTTCTTCGTTACGAATATTATATATATTAGTCGTTGGTACTTCCAGTGTTGAGCTAAAATTTATAATTTGTAATTTTCTATGGAAATTTTATAACAACGTATTTTTGGATACTCGAGCGATTTTTAATAAAATATGTTAATAGAAGCTTATATTTCCTGTACCTTGCACTTTAATTTCTTCGTTACAAACATTATACAGTCTTCTAGTATTAGTGGAGGGGATCGCCCTACAGATCAAAAAAGTGGGGGTACGACCGACCCACTGGCCGCCAGTTCACCACCTCTGCTTGACTGCAAGGTGTTAAAATACGTTTTTCCATATTAACAGATTACCCAGTTTTGCTCAACTCCGAACAGACACACTGAATATTATTTTCAATCATCTATAACTCGAAAACTAACGTAGATTCATAGATCCTACCTTTCTTTATCTATTTTGCATCACTTGAAGTACGAACATAAATCACAAGTATGGATTTAAAAATCGCCCTGTACACGTGGGAAATATTTACTCGCTGTTCTCTGAGACCCTAGATATAAATTTAGAGTGTCAATACAGTGTTCTTCATGCTGCAGGTGTTACATTATATTACGGATGAAATTTGATTGCAACGCGAGTTCAAGAAACACGATGTTTTCATGCAAGAACCCAATCCAAAATCCATTCTACGAACACCCTTTGAAATTCCTGCGACACAGAAATTTTCGTTCGAAAATAAAGGGGAGAAGCCTCTTTTCTCTAGAGAACTTGCAGAGAACCTGATCGACCCGACATGCAGGTGTTTAAATTCGTTGCCGAGATCCCATCGAGATCAATTCGACGAGCCGGAAGGAAGGAATGAAGGAAGGAAGGAAGGAAGGAAGGAAGGGAGGGAGGGAGGGAGGGAGGAAGGAAGAAGTTACGGAAGTACTTCCGGAAATCTGGATGGCTCTGAGATGTTTAATTCAACGTTCTTTCCCGAGGAAGCAAACAACGCGTAAATAATTGATGCGTCTGGTGTGGCGGTCCGGTTAGTCCTGTTCTTCGTGAGAACAGGCGATGGAAGTTGATGGAACCCGTGGCCGGGTCGCGAGGATTGGTTACAACACGCGACACGACGCGACGCGACGCGACGTGACGTGCACGATGATTAATGCAAATGGCCAGGAGTACTCCGGTGTCGTCGTTGGAGAACGACACGTTCTCGCAGAATCGATTCCCGCGCCAGACAAGTCCCGGACGCTTATCCTCTCAAGTTGTTCGGTTAAGTTTCCACGGGACTCATCCCCTCGGCGCGGAAAGCAACGCGAACAGCCGTGAAACTTGCCTGATTAAATTGCGTTTAACTCGGCGCGGTCAACTCGGCTACGGCCAGCTCACGACCGTTGACAACGGCTGGAATTTCCAATAGGTTGACAGGAAGCCAAGAACCTTGCGAACAAGTTGCAGGTTGCACGGCAGCGACCATCCTCAGTTTAAGCAAAACGAAGTATTTTTAATACAAACGCTTGGGAGTATTTTTTCTTTCTTTCTTTCTTTCTCTTTTTCGGCGAAAATTTCTACGGTGAAAGGGAAAATTCGAGCGCCGGTCGAGGTATCTGGTTCAAGGTAGGGAGAACGGGCGAGTCGATAACAGGTTCGAAACGGTTTTCCATTGAAGAATTTTGCGATGCGGCGAGTCCACAACGGCGAGTTCACAACCATTCGAATCACGTTAACAGCGCGAACATCGCGAAACGGTAATTTTCTACGGTTTGATCTCTCTCTCTTTTTCTCTCTCTCTCTCTCTCTTCGCGATATTTCCTCGCGCATTGATTGAGATCGTTCTCTTTTTTCTCGTCCCCTTTCCTCCCTTTTCCATCGTTCTTTTGAATAGCAAACGTTTTCGATTCCGCGCTGCTATCAAAGATCGCACGTCGCTCCGGCTCGACCTCGTTCTCCTCTTCCTCCCCCTTCTCCCCTCGCCCCTCCGCTCTTTTCTTTCATTTTTTTTTCTTTTTTTTTTTCTTTCTTTCTTTTCATCCAACTTCAAAGCGATCGTTTTCCCCACCGTTCGCGCGCGTCGTCGTAACTTTATTTCCTCTCGGCGAGATTCTCGCGACCGCTTTCGTCCCCCGAACAACGCCACCGGGAGAATCTGGATATCTGCGAATGCTTAGAACCGCTGTCGGGGCCGTGTCCGTGATATCCGAATCCACGGGAGCGTCACGACAAATCCATCAATCCCGCTGAAATACCGCGGTCACATTGGGGAAAAAGGAAAAGAATTTTCGAATCGGGATTCTGGGAATCTGGGAATCGTACGGGAAATATCGGCCGATGGTCAAGGCTCGACTGATGACGCGCCGTTTTGTGAAACAATTCGTCGATGTGACACGTGAATTCGCAACACGGAGAATCGCGCTCGAACGTTGTAAAATGCAACGACCGTTTATTTTTTCATTTATTCGTTTTAGCACCACCAGCGAATGCTGTCTTCAATCAGCAAACAACCCTTCCTTCTCTCATAATGATAAACATATAAAAAAACTTCTAACGAATTTAACAGACTTCTTGAATGACGAGGCTTCTTAACTCCTCAAGCGTTTTGTTTTATTTTGAAATTAAAAGCGTAAATTCCGCTTTATCTTGTTTTATTTTATTTTGAAAATGCGCACCGCTGTGTTTAATTATTTACAGTGGATGCACTCGCTGTAAGATTGAGTTCAATTGTAATTAGAATTTTTTTGGCGTTTCTTTGAAAAATGTTTAATTTTACCAATGTAGGATTGCACTGTATCGATTGCGTCAGATTTCTCCGAAAAGTTCTCGCATTACTATCAAGTGTATATTTTTCTCGTTTGTTTCGTTGCCTTAGAAATATTCGAAAATTATAATAATATATTAATTGTATAAAGTGTTATATTAATATAACAATATATTAATTATATATGTAATTTTTTTACCTAAATTTTACAATAAATAGCAAAAGCGAATTTTGTTCTACACGACGAGTATACTCGACGTAAACGATTAAGGGATTAAACTGTCAAACAGTGTGTTTCGCTTTATTAGTTCGTATCCAATTACTGGCTACGAAACCTGGTACGAATTAATTAACTATTTCTCTCCTCATAAGTATACCCAAGCTGTGCTAGTTAGTAGAAAAGGATGTAATTGCGTTCTACGTACGTGCTCGTGAACTCGAATTATTACAGTCACGATTTCTTAGGAAGCAAAACAGTGGCTACATACTTAGATTATTAAATAAGTGATTATTAAGCTTGGTAAAATTCAGACTCATAACTACACAGACTCATTTCGATTAAATATCTTAACTCTAAAGCGTTGACAATTTTTGCCTTGAATTTAAATGGAACTGTAATCAAATTCGATGCGACAACCAACAATTGATAATTGATGATTAATATCATTAATTGATTAAATCAATCGTCGATTTTTCGACGATTAATTTTATATATCGACCAAATCAGCCGCTAATTCTTCGATGATTGATTTTATTAATCTCAAACGTTGATCAATCAATCAAACTGAATATTTCAATCGATTAATGTCCAACTCTGTTACATAGATGCGCGAGAATAACGCGGAAGCTAAATTGAGTTAGTCAAACAGTAATAAAACATGTATATCAAAAAATGCAACGAATTTCATTTCAAATCGCAAATTCATTGTGTAATCTTATAGCTGGCGTTTCAAGCTCGTTTCGAAAAAAGAAAATGAACACGATCTCGTTGACGATCGTCATTTTGCTTGGCGCCGATTTCAAAGTGGAAAGAAACATTCTCTGCAGTGTTGCTTTCGAAAGGGAAAAAGGAAACGCTGTGCGAGCTCGTGAAAAATCATCTGATACGCGCGATGAAGAAATTCTCAAACTGCAACTGCTGATGACCATATCAAATTCCTTGCTCTTAAAATTGTTCTTTCGTCGACGAAGATTCAAACATATTTGGAATCATTTCGAAAGTTGCTCGAAAGATGGCAAAAGATGATCGAACGAAATGAACAATATATTATTTAACAAAACAAAATTTGCCTTTCATTTGCACACAGAAGAAGACGCTGAACTAATATATTTCTTCTTTCGATTATCGCTCGCCTTAGCTGCCCTTTGTTCCTGGTATTATCGAGCAAAGAAGACTCGAGGTATCTAATTTCCGGTTCTCGGCAGATAGAATCATTGACGACACGATAATAATCTGACGACAATTGGGAAATAACCGACAGGAGCGGTTGGTGTTCACGTCTGAGATGCGAAATCGGTAACAAACGGCAAGAAACGGAAGCTCGCTTGGAGTTTAGCCGCGGAATTACGAACATCTGCTACGCGTTTACTCGACCCTCTCCGCCTGACAGTCGCCCATTTTTCCAGCTAGCATATTTCCTCCTCCGGCGGAACACTTTGCCCTAATTAATTAATCCGAGGAAGCCAGCGCTGCTTATTTACGCGTTGTAATTAACGCAAACGTCGCAACAACCTAAAACCCGCAACCATTTTCGTAAAGAAAAGAAAAAGAAGAAAAAAAAAAGAAAAGCAAAAAGAAGACAGAAGAAACTCGACGCACAGCCGCGCTTATTTAATTAATATCGTTTCATTAAACGCGTCGCGTTGAAAACGGCGTTCGTAACGCGATAACGTGAAGCGAAATTGAAAGGCTCCTTTTTCGAAGCGTTTCACCCTGTTGGGACTAACATTGTTTCTGAAACAAATTTTAATTCCCTTCGAAGACTGACTTAATGGTACTGAAGTTGCGATGAAATGTCACCTGATTCTTGTATGAAATTGTAACGTGTAATTCTGTTGGAAGTTGGTTTAAAACATCCTCTCTGAAATACGAAGCGAAGAGCCTCGTTCTATCGACGACAATGAAAAACTGTCGATTTCCTCTTCGTTAAAGAGGATCATATAACATATCCACTTGATCTCATTTCAGAACCATGAAGCTTCTACCTTTATAATCGTGAGTTCGTTGTTTCTTCTTTTCTCGTTCGAAGATGAATTTACACCATGTGGGAAGATACTTTCTTCTCGATAATTGTCAAAATTATCAAACGTGTGTAAAAATCTAAACTCGATCCACCGTCATTATAAAGATTAAAATCTTCCTTTCACAATGACCTCTCAAAACTTGTTGCACAATTTTTTTTCATTATTTTGTTGAACGCTGAACTTTAGATTCAACAAATTCTAATGTTAGCAGTTTAATAAAATCGCAATGAAAAATTTTAAGGGCTCGTTGCAAAGAGAAAATTTCAATCTTCAAGACAACGGTACATTTAGTTACGAGAAAAATTTTCCAACGTTTTTACGCGCATTTGAATTTATACAATTTTCGAGGAAAAGGTGGCCTCACTTTCTCACCCTCTGTAATTCAAAGGCGGCTAACTGGCGGCTCGCGTGTCCTTGCCCCTACTTCTCTGACCGACGCAGTGGAAGGGATAGCGATCAGGAAAATAGGGGCAAGTAGCTGATTCTGCTCTACGTAATGTAAAAAAATCAATGTCTTCGTAAAGAAATAAACTCACAATTGTCAAAGTCGAAGCTTCACGCTTTAAAATAACGTTAATTAGCGAACAACGTTGTACAATCTTTTCTTTACAAAGTTACATCACATTGAAACTGTCGACAATTTTTCGTTGTCATTGACTGTCAATCTATTAAATTATTGCTCTCTCGAACTCGTAACAAATATTTTAATACGAATAGATAAAATTGTATAACGATCGTCTGACTGTAAGTTAAATAAAATTTATTTTTAATTTCAGTATCAGTACAAGCAGGTGTCCACGTGCCTGCGTGTGTGTTTCTCAAGGTTTGCCAATACAGCGGATCGATTCGAGAATCACCTCGGGTTTTATTAAACATCGAACGTCTCGAGGCAACGCGCGTAACTAAATTCATTTTTATTATCGATGCGCTGCGTGTTTCCGTATCATAGCTGCGGCACGATCCTTCCATTAGCGTTTAAAATGGGGCTGAAATTCAGCGAACGTAGCCCAAAAAGCTTCTCCGACGACCCGCCCGCCTCCACTGACTTCTATTAAAACACAACACGATGGTAATCCCGTTTCAAAACGCATGAGCGCGTTTGGCTATCGTGGTCGCTCTCGACGGTTAATGAAGCCAGACAGCTGAAACAAAATCCCACGAGGGTAACCTAATCTTCGACGATGCCGAAGCATCGAAGTAACGAAGTAGCGAACGTAATCGAAGCGGAACCACCTAGTGCCAACCTAAGAACCCGTTTCATCAAAATCATCCCCTGGCACGTTTCCTTTAGAACCACGAGACAGGGGATGATAAATCGACTGACACCAGCAAGGAACATATACCGATGTGTGAATCGCCGAATTTTTGATGAAATTTCGCATAAATGTAGTTCTCGAAAAAAATATTTGACCCGTATTTCTTTTTAATCAATCGTCGATGTTGAAGGAGAGGCTTACTCTACTCTGAAACTCTTGTGGGTGCGAAACATATTTTGTGTCAAATATCTCGGAAATTATCGAATAATAATACCAATAATGTTATGAAGAAAGTTTTGACAGAACGATAATGTATCGAAGAAAGTTTTTTATATAAATTGATGAAATCAGTGTTTTTTTTTCTGGACGACTAATTTTGCGAAGAGACCAATTGTTTAACAAATACATTTAAAAAACGGTATTTTCTTATAAGTTTCTCCAAGTAAATGTTAATAAATCCTCTTGTTTGTTTATGAAAACTACATGTTCAAACGCAAATTACTGACAAATAATGAGTCTTGATTTTTTGCATCATAAAAGAATATTCATTATTTTCAAATCTTTTGTCACTGAACGTGTAAAGCAAAGTGTATACGAGAATTGTTCTCTAGAATTGTTGGAAGAGTCAATCGCTCAGGGAGATCATAGTTCTGGAGTTAACCCTCAAATACAGACACAGTCTTACAGTCAGCTTCCGAGTGTAGTCACAGTCAGCCTAAGAGTTAAAGGATCTCTCTCGGTCGTAAAACAGAGTTCCATAGAGACAATCCCTCAGTTAGTACGCCGAGTATTATAGAATCACTCAATCGCTGAAGTCGTTCGTACCACACCAAATTACCAAGAATTAGAGACATCGTACAGGCACTGATCGATAAACAAGTTCACTCAGCAACTGAAATCCCTAATTTTCTGGTATTTCGAACGCTATAGATGGCATTCTTTTGCAATTCGTAATTATTAATTCTCGTTAATGTACAACCGACGCTCCAAGAATTATGTATATAATTATTCATTATTAATTCCGTTCTTAATTCCCAATGTCATTAATTCTCATTCTCATTAATTTCGTTCTCAATTCTCATCAATGAATCATCGCGATTCTCCTAATTTTGTTTGCCAATCTCGCTTAATTAATTATCGTTAACGCCGAATTTTGTTCACTGCATGGCAGCTCCGTCGAAATTCAGTTGTAAAGATAAAACGGCCGTTCCTGTGGACCAAGTGGCGTCCACGTCGTGAATATTGCGCGCGAAACAACCCTGTGATGCAGAATCCCACGCGGTGGTTCTCCGTCTTCCTCGGCTGCAAACAGAGCCAAACTCGTCCGATAGCTCGCTCTTGTTTCATCAGCGTTCGCTCAGACACGAGTTTCCGCCCGCACCGACACGCTCCCATATATCTCGCGGAGCCGAGAGAACGAACGCGGCCCAAGCAAACCGGCTGTCCGGGGAATCGATTTCTCGTTACCTTTGATTTTCCACTTAGCCAACAACTGGTTGTTGCGGCGCGCCGCCGACCCGAGATTGCTGTTTCTTCGGCGTCGCGAATTAAAGGCGAATCGACGAAAACCGGGTGGTTGCAGTTCATTCTCTCGGCGCGGGAAGAAATTAGAAGGGATGGAACGAAGAAAGGGGAAATTTTTCTGCCAGGTGGATCGTAAAATAGACTTGAGAGTGAATAAATAAACAGCTCGTGAACGAACGAACGCTAGATTTGGCGAGTCGCGACTTTATGCAAGTTCAGATTTTTGACAATACACCATTGTGCCAATGGATAATTTTGTAAAAGCAGATCGTACACGAACGATCCGCTTGGTTTCACTTTCAAGCGTGAAGCTTCCACTTTGACAGTCGCGAGTTCCCTGATTTTTACCTCTTGGGAAGCGGAAAGCGAGAATAACTTTTTCTCTGGAAAATTGTAAAAACTCATCGACCGTGCAAAAGCATTAAATGTATTTTTAATGTTAAATTAAATTTAATATTAAAAATATTTTCATAGTTGAATCCACGAAAGTCTTGGAGATTGAAACTTTCTCTTTACAACGAGAAAACTCACCCCCTTAAAACTCTGTAAACTGTACGGTTTCTTTTCCTTCTTGCCATTTGTTGAACTTTGAACATTGGGATTACACGACGAAATGTTAAGATTTCTCGAATTTTCATCGTTGACCTGATTCATAGTTGAACAAAGTGATGAAGAAAAGGATCGTACAAGTTTTAAGGAGACTTCAATCTTCAAAATCATTGTGGATCTAGTCACGAAGAAAATCTTTTTATGCTTGGATTTTTACAATTATCGAGAGAGAAAGTACTTTTCGGCTATACGACGTAAAATTGTATTAAAAAAAAAAAAAAAAAAAGAAAACGCTATTACGGCTGTCAAAATAGAAACTTTACGCTTTAAAATAAGACCGAACACGTCACTGTGTAATCTTTGTCTTTCACAAAGTCACGTCAGTTCTTTTTTTCTTTTTATTGCACACGTGTAATTATGCTTCTCACTGTAATTAAAAAAACAGAACCTCGAAGAAAATTGATTTACATATTTACATTTCGAAATTTCCTAAATTTAGAGTGCGCAAAAATCCACTAACTCCAGTTAAATCTACGTGACATCGGCAAAAAGAAATTTGGTTACCCTTTCGAAGAATTCTGAAATGAAAATCTAATTGCGCGAACGATACGGTGACGCTGTTCTGTCGATTCGTTTCCTTTCGACGAATCGTTTCCCCAATAACCGTAAAAGCGATGTTTCTCGGTCAGAGAAACTACACGACGGGATATTATCTCCTGCCACGTGCTTATTAATCCTTTATTGTTTGGCTTTGCAAGTTTGCCAGTTGCTCGTTTAACCGTAAGCGGTTGGAACATGCTGCCGTTACAAGTGGTAATGGGAATCTTTGATCAGACACGTGCTGCTAAAAGCACAGGGCCCGCCGGATTTGTAATTCGAGGGACGCAGTTAGCAAAGAAGTTGGCAACAAGTTCCGCACTTCGGTTTGGATTAGAGTTTGCGACCTACTCCGATCAAGTTTACACGGCGTGTCGGTAAATGATTTCTCGCAACGTTGGTTCGAAAAGTCTTTAGATTTCGATCGCTGCGAAAATTTCGGACAACGATCGTCCCATCGAGTTACGAAACGGGCAAATTATTTTCTCTCAAAGTCGCGACGAGCAGCATGAAAAGTACCAAGGGACTTCTAGAATTTAAAAGATTGCGATGTAGCCTTCGTTATTTTTGAGTTTGAAGCTTGTCGCAATGAACGAACAATCCTGCACGAGTTTTCAGTAGCAAATTAACTATACCGTAAACCCACGTGCAAACCAAACGAGACCGAGGAATTTTTTCTCAAGCCTGTTTCTTTTTTTTTTCTCCAGACTTTTCTTCAAAGCACTGTCTAATATTAAGAAACTATCACTGGTGCGCCATTATAATTTACTGATAATTACAACAAACGTATACATTTGGTGTATAATAACGTAATATCTGAACAGACGCCCAAAGTGAAAGCTGTAACAACGATATCGCATCGTCTGAAAGATATAATCAACAAAATTTCGTGTCGAATGCCATTTAAATGATTATTTCCAACGCTATATCATTATTTATTTGTAATGCTTCGCAAATAAATTGCTGGTAGATGATACGAAAAAGGTTAAAACGAGAGAACTCGAAAAATTAAAATATTTACAATTTAAAAATATTCGAACGAGATTTTCATTAAACCTTAGCGTCGAATTAGCGGCTTGAACTACGGATTCATTTCGACTTACGTGTATCGAACTTTGTTATATTACTTTGCCGACTAAAATTTTTTTTTTTTTTTTTTTATTCGAGAAACCATTGGTGACTTTGAAGCCATTTGCCATCGAATTGGTGAAATTCGAGGACAAAGTGTAAACCCCGGGCGTAACTTTGTTAATTCGAATGCATCCCCTAACCTCGAGTTTTCCTCGACTCGCGTTCGTAAAAAAAAAAAAAAAAAGAAATCCTTTATTCTTACGCTGCCGGTTTTTTGCTCAGACTCGTTAACCGTTTTGCTCGTGTTTCTTATGCAAATAGCGATTCCGGGTTGGTCAGCCGGACGATGCGACGATTCGCGGTCGCTGTTTTATTGTTGTTCGCTTTATTAAATTTTTACCTGCGCACGGCGCTGTTCGAGGTGCGCGAGATTTAAAACTTCATTTCCCTCCGTGTCCCGAATAAATACGGGCTGGAGGAATCTATGGAAAAGAATCCATGGTAATTAAACATTTAATTAAACCGTTGCTTTATTAAAGAAGCTAAGTTCCTTCCGCTCGAGTCCTTTGCCGATTACACTTCACGCGATACGCTCTTCTCGGAGGAAGCGTGCTTTTCGAAAATTTCCTTTCTTCCAAAATATTTCGAAACTTCGAACACGTCTTGTAAAAAAAAGAAAAAAAGAATCGTGCAAGTTGTTGTACAAGGAAACATATGGAATTATTTTATAACATTGCAAGAAGTATACAACTAAATATTACAAGAAGTACAGAAGGTGTATTTTCATAATATGTCACGTGCATTCCGTAAATGCGAAGGTGATTACAAAATTCATTTGATCGCAATGCTGCTGCAACGATGCAAGAAAAACTTTCTTTGTACATTACAAACTGCTGCAACTCCGCGTGCAGATAGTAAAACTCTCTGCGTCTCGTTGAAACTCGCTACGTTTTACGCGTTATTCTATTAAACCCTTCTTAAAAGCTTGATGAAAGTCTCCTTCGAGGGTATCCTCCCTTCAATCACGTTTTCAGCGCGCGCTTATATTTCTACAAGTGGAACCAGCAGTCCTCTACTGACGACGGTCACACGACAGTTTGGCCAACTCATAGAAACTTCTACGGAATTGTATTAGACAGGGTGTTTCAACATCGGACGAGAGTATAATCTCGTCGTTGAAGGCCTCGTCTTTGGAGGGAATCGAGTTCGAAAATTTATCGACCATACTCGAATTTGACTGATCAGAAATAATATACTGATGCTTTGGAATGTATTCTACTGAAAACCAGGGAGCACTGTGAATTGATTTTAGGTAAACGAATGTGTTGGAATTTAATTAACTGAGAACTAATGAATAATATAAAAGATTACTTGGTTTTTAAAAAACAATATCTACGACGACTGAAATTTATGAATTTATGAATGTATTGATCATAGATGAGATTGATAGATTTTGTTCAATGATTCAAGTCGCAATCGATAAAAAAAGGTCTTTGCTGCACGTATCTTTGCGATAGAAAGAAATAAAACATAGCAGGAATAGAAAGTTTGTTTCTTTTTAGTTAGAAAAAGAAACAATATCGTTCTCTTTATGCCTTATTTTTTCCTTTTTTTTTTGACAGAATGTATAGCTTGTCAGGTAATTTTTTTACAAAATGCTCGTAAGAAAGTTATTCGGCGGATGTTATTCGACGATGATTTAAAAATTGATCAACTACACGTTTATAAAGCCAACTCTTTCTTGAAAATGAAAAGTTAAACGAGGAAATTTTATTTTTCATTTATTTCCGTATTTGCCAGTTTGTCACTCCAATCACAGTTTGATGAATTCAAATGGAACTTGATTTATCGGAGCGCAAAACTGTTCGTTCGAGCAGTTCGAATAATAGAGGTTCGCTGGCTTTCATATTTGTTTGGATAGTATGAGATGGTAGGTAATGATAACGAAAGTTGATGAATCATAAGATCGTATATTTAAGACTCGACATCAACGATAAACGAAGTTCTGCTGTAACTATATTTGGCAAATTTTCAGACTCGAGCTTCTCGAGAACTGTACGAAAAAGTTTTTCTTGAAAATTAAATTTTAGGCCTTGAACGAAAAAACTTTATCCTTTCGATGTATTTCTTCCAAGTCGCACGTCCGATGCTGAGACACTGTGGATCAAAGCACCAAAAAAATGAAAAGTCAACTGTAAGATGTGAGAGACAGTCGAATAGTTGAAGAATCGAAAAGTCCAAGAGTCCAAGAATCCAAGAGTTCAAGAACACAAGAGTCGACAAATCCAAGATTCCAGGAGTCCAAAAGTTCAAGAGTCCAAGAATCTAAGAGTTCAAAAGCTCAAAGAGTCGAAAAATCCAAAATTCCAGGAGTCCAAAAGTTCAAGAGTCCAAGAATCCAAGAGTTCAAGAGCTTAAGAGTCGAGGAATCCAATATTCCAGGAGTCCAAAAGTTCAAGAGTCCAAGAATCCAAGAATCCAAGAGTTCAAGAGCTCAAAGGATCGAGGAATCCAAGATTCCAGGAATCCAAAAGTTCAAGAGTCCAAGAGTCCAAGAGTCAGATAATCGAAGCATCGAAGGAATCTAAGATTTTAAGAGTCCAAGATACATCTCACTCACGTTCCACTCGCGTAATTTTCAATGGTTGTCTAGCTTCTTTTTCTTTTTCTAATTAAAAAGAGAAAAAGAATCTGTTAACAACGTCCTGGTGTACACAGCTTGTACGCCTGCTTCGCTAAAGAAATTTCAACCATCAGCCACCGAGCTGGAATAAAAATAAAACGCTCGCTAGCGATTCAGAGCAATGTGTCCTGCCCGCTCATTTGCAGTTCGTTATTAAACGCGATGAAAGAAAGAAGCGTCTCGCGAGACGCGATGCATCCGCGCGATTCTATTTTCCAGCTGGGAGTTCGCGCTTTCGCCGCGAACAATCGCCCCGCGAGTATTTCAGTAACGAACAGAGCGCACAATAAAACTCTCTTTTTCACCGTCAGCGTGGCTGAGCACGAGCGAGATGGATCAACGAAAGAAAGGGAGAGAAAAAAAGAAAGCATCGAGCGCGCGTTTCACGGCGCGTCGAAAAGCGCATTACGCACGAATCTGTTGAATTTTACATTGGCTCGCTGCGGGAAGAATCCTCCTCCTCTTCTTCGCAAGTTTACATGATGCGTTATCGAATTTCTTAATCCTTTTGGCCCAAGGAGAGATCCAGGAACTCTCTCCAATTCAAAAAACATTACATCCATTATTTTTCGACAAATTTATGATATTTCCTATGAAATCTTGACAACGGTACGAACAAGATATTTCCTCTGCGTTCTTCCAAGGGAATTATGTCAATTCGAATTCGCAGAATTTTGTGACCTTTCTTTTTCATTTTTGTTCTATAAATTTTTACTGCTCACTGCAATGCTCGTTAAAATCTACATAAAATTTCGAGCAGGCAGCGTAAATTTCATCAGAGTGGGTGTTGGCTGTATCAAAGTGTATCATAGATAATCTGTCTTTCTTACGTTCTTTTGACATTGTCTTTTCTGAAAATATCTTTATATTTATGTAAGTCCAAAAGTTCAAAAGCTCAAAATCCAAAAGTTCAAAAGTCCAACAAAAGGAACTAAAAGTCCAAGAAGATGAATCCAAGAGTCGAACAATCGAAGAGTCGAGGAATCCAAGATTTTAAGAGTCCAAAGCCCAAAATCCAAAAATTGGAAAGTCCAAGAATTGAACAATCAAAAAGTCCAAGAAGATGAATCCAAGAGTCGAACAATCGAAGAGTCGAGGAATCCAAGATTTTAAGAGTCCAAAAGTCCAAAAGCCCAAAGTCCAAAAGTTCATGAATCGAACAATCAAAGAGTCCAAGAAGATAAATCCAAGAATCGAACAATCGAAGAGTTGAAAAATCCAAGAGTCCAAAAGTCCAAAGTCCGAAAGTCACACAAAGTCTAAAAATTCCACGAGTCTATGAATCCAAGAGTTGAAGAAGCGAAGAATCAGAGTTAAAGAATCGAACAGTCAAGCAAGTCGAAAGTCAGAAAAAGTGAATTGTTGCAAATCGTCGCTGAAGAGTTATATAATCTTAAATTATATAAACCACCCGCGATACTGTTGGTACAATACACGTACACACGTATTATACTGACCGCTACATTCACGGAAAATGTAAAGAATGCGCGCGAAGCATAAAAAATGCATAAACCCGGGGACAAATCGGAAGTGAAGTCAGAATTCGTGGAAAATTTAATCCAATCGTCGGAAGTTGAAACAGAAAAATTCTGTTCTGGTTGATATCATTGTCCTTTCGTGGTCGTACTTTCATACGAGAACGAGAGGGAAAAAAGAGGTTAGGAGAACGGGAGGGGAAAAAACCGAGTGGAACGCGAGAGAAAGTTGGACAGAAAGGGACAGAATGTGGGAAGAGAAAGAACATTCTCGTCGGGAATGGCCGGGTCCAATTTGGCCGCCGCGTATGATAGTACCGCGGTAATATAGCGGTAATATGGGGTAACACGGGCAAGCATGTGGAGAGCAACGAATGGAATTGCTACGCGGGATGCGCAACCTCGAAGACGATGCGGCTGGTGCATGGCGGCTGGAACGGAAACGCTCGAAGAAGCTCGACCGGATAAAGCGTTTCCCATTGTCGGATATATTCGGCTGGTAAACACCGTGCACGCATTGTTCGGGTATTAAAGGGAGGAAGATTCTCTCCCCGCCAGATTACCAAAGGTCCTTTCTCGTCGTGTGTATACACGGTTGAAGGATACTCGCAGCCTTGATCGTCTCTCTCTCTCTCTCTCTCTCTCTCTCTCTCTCTCCTCTCTTCCCGTTTCTCAGCTACCTCGTTGCTGTTCGACTGCCGAGGGCTCTTTGGAACTTTGTTGCCTCGCCAATCTTCCGGATACAGCGCGTTCTTTTTTCCAAGAACGCGGTGAATCCTCGCGAATCCTCCCAACTTTTTTTTTTCTCTCCACGCGAGGATGAGTCGAAATGAATCTGCTTTTCTGAAGATTTCCCGCTTATTATTCCCAGGAAAGAAGAAACGAGGCTTCGTTCAATTTGAATCTTACGTCTTTTGTTTTTAGCTTGTTTACTTGACGATTGATTAAAAGGAGAAAATTCAGAAAATGTTGCAAGTAAATATCTTTCGGAGGGAACCTATTCAGACTCACACAACTAAAGTCCAAGTGATCGAAGGGAATGTTTTTGGAAAGGAAACTTCGTGCAATTTGAATCTTACGTCTTTTGTTTTTAGCTTGTATACTTGACGATTGATTCAAAGGAGGAAATTCGGGAAATGTTGCAAGTAAATATTTTTCAGAGGGAATCTATTCAGACACAAACAACTGGAGTCCAAGTGATCAAAGGAAATGTTCTTGGAAAGGAAACTTTGTGCAATTTGAATCTTGTGCTTTTTTCTCTTATTTGTTAATTTGGATTCGAGTGACTCGATTGATTCGAATGAGAAAATTTGGGAAACGTCGCAAGTAAATATTTTTCGATGGGAACCTATTCAGACACAAATAACTGGAGTCCAAGGGACCAAAGGAAATGTTTTTGGAAAGGAAATTTCGTTCAATTTGAATCTTGTGTTTTTTTCTCTTATTTGTTAATTTGAATTCGAGTGACTCGATTGATTCGAATGAGAAAATTCGGGAAACGTCGCAAGTAAATATTTTTCGATGGGAAGCTATTCAGACACAAACAACTGGAGTCCAAGTGACCGAAGGGAATGTTTTTGGGAAGGAAACGTCAATGGCGTTGACGGGAGACACGTTCGATACAGGGTTCGAATTGAAAGGGCGATCGGTGAAGCGGAGACCCGATGATGAGGACAGAAGCAGGATATTTCCGACGTTCCTGTGGGACGCGAGGCGAGGCGAGGCGAGGCGTCACTCGTCGCCAGATTTCCCGTGGCGGCCGTACTTCATCCGAAATTACCAGTGAAGCACGTCCAGCTGATTCATCGCGAGCTCTATTCGCTGTTCTGTCGACAGGGCTAACACGGTAACATTCGGAATTAGACAGGGGGACACGGCGGTGGATATCTCGATGAAAATCGAACGCGCCTGCTATCCGCAAACCGGTCGCTGCTCTGATTCACTCACGCAAGAATCAGAGAAAAATCTTCGCGCGAATCCCGTTACGAAAGAACTCGTCGTCCGAAATTCTTCTCGCCAACTTCGTCCCAACAGATTTGTCCTCCTTCCCCTTGTGAACTTTGTTCAATTACAACTCGCAAGAGAAGGAATCTCTGCGAGAAAGAGGACAAAAAATTCCGGCCAATATCGTTCGAGGAAACAGTAATGCGTGAGGGTTTATCGGTCGGAGGGGTCGTTGGGAAAGGGAAGGAATTGCTGGCGGGACTCGCCTCGTGGCTGGCCGCGAGCAACCAAAAAGAAAGAGCGGTCGTAAAAAGATTTCGCGAACCAGGAGGGGGAAAGTCGTCGTTTCACCGACGAGTTCTCGCAGGAAAAATCGACGGGGGACTTCCGCGAAAACCGGACCCCGATTCGGTTCGCCATTTTATCGATCTGGAACGGAAGGAACGCAGAAGACAAGATGGCGAGAAAAGTCGAGAGAGACTGGCGAGCGACAATTCCCAGCGAGTTTCATTCCGGCGAGTGTTCGCTCTGACGTTTTGGGCACACGCGGCGATGGCAAACGGGAGAAAGGGGGGAGGAAAAATTGTTCTTCCAAGGGACAATTCGTCGCGAAAAATTGCAAAGGATGGAGAGTGGATCGGGACGGTGTGATTGTAAAAAACGCGTGCGAACTTCCGCCACGATGAAAATGAATGCACCTCGGAGCAGAGAGAGAGAGAGAGAGAAAGCGCGCGCTCTGTCTCCATTCTCGAAGACCCGTTTCTCCTTGATCCTGCCGCTTCTGTTTCCTCCCGACAGCGAAATATTAATCACGAAAACGGGACGACGACCATCTGGATGTCTCTTGTTTCCGCCCGCTCGTCGATCGATCTAGGCCGAAAGGTGTCGGTTGAAACTTCAACGAGAGGAAAACTAGCGAACGAGGAAAAATACGAGATTCAAATCTTGAGTCTGCGCGTCTCGCTCCATCCAACCAGGAAGACAGGCTCTATTTCTGTCCCAGCGAACATCCCTCGCGGAGATATTAATTCCTACATCTCCCTGCCCCTTCCCTCCCCCCCTCCCCCGCCTCCACGGCTTCGTGAGATCCGTACCACTGTCGACGGGAGGTCGTAATTCACGATCGCGCGTTTGATTCAGTTAGACGGTAATCCAATCAAGATCGAGGCGCCTCGTAGAGAACGGACTGCAGAGAGCCAGGAGAGAGGGTGGCAAGGATTTCTTCCGGGGCGTTCGCGCGTCCCTTTTTCCCCTCGGGGTGCGACAAAGAGGCACGACGCTGGGAGGGAAAGTTTGCCGAGCGAAGGGGGCAGAAGTGGAGGCTCTGAAATGAAGACGAGAAAGAGGACGGGAGCACGGTTGAATCGACGAATCATTTCGTCGTCGCGATCTATCGATCTCGATTCTCTTCCCTCTTTCATCCCCTGGAACACTGCTGGGGTTTTGCATCGGGCGACAAAGAGGAAGAGGCGGTTCGGATTTCCCCGATTTTCGATGACTTTGACGCGGCTTAACCAGGTCCCGGGAACAGTTCTTCGAACTGCGAATTACTCGCCGACGTAATTGAAAAATGTTTCGAACGAACGTCGAAAGAGAGAACGAGGGGGAATCACGTTTGTTTCGCGCCAAATGTACGAACCAAATTTAATCAAGCTCCGCGCTCTTCGAGTGGAATGGGCTCTTCGCTTTTCGTTCTCGCGTTAAAATTTATTATTGACGATTCTCTCTCGCTGACCTTCCACACGATGAAAAATAAGACGTCATTAACAGACACATCTATATTTTCCAGCAACTGAGGAACATTGAGTTTGGTCATTAGACCTGGCGTAATTGAAGAATGCTTCGCGGAGGCCGAGAGAAAAGGGGAGTGATGTTTGCTTCGAGTGATTGTTTAATCAAGCTCCGGTGTTCCTCGAGCAGAGAAGAGGTTCTCTTTCTCTGCGCCTTGGCGTTAGAGTTTATAATAGGTAATTCGTTCACATTGTTACGCTTGACGTCATATTTTACAACTTCAAACGAAAGGAGAAAAAAAGAAAAAGACGATACGGTCTGGCGTCGTTATTTTTTCTCTCTCTCTTTTTCTTTATAAACATACATTTTCCACGCAGGTGAAATCAGCAATTGTGAAACAGGGAAAGAAATGGTGGTCGTGAAACGTTGATTATTTACGACTTTCCTCTCTTTTCTACGGAGGGGGCGCGTACGCTTGAATCTGTGACGCGCCTCGAAGAACTACGAGCTGAGAGGAAAATTCGAGGGAGGAAACGTTGTTGAAAACGCGTCTGAACTTCGTTAAGAAGAGACAGAAGGACGTTTTTTTTTTTTCGTTCCTTTGTGTTTTCCGATTGCACGTTTTTTCCACGGAATTCTCTCTTGACGTAACGAAGCAACGAAAGAGAAAACGAGTCGAAGGCTTCGGGCCCTAGATCCAGGGGCTTTAGAATTGATGTAACGAAGACAAACGGCCCGCCCGGAAACCCTATCTGTCCATCCGCCATCGCGAAAATTTATATAGCTCCTTCAGCGATTTTTCGGGAATTTTTAGAAATTCGGTAGTTTAAATTTGTAGTTAACATTTTCATCAAACATGTTTATTCAATTTATTCAAAATATGGACAGTTTTTATTCCAATCTTTCCAAGACAGAGACAGCTAATGAAATATATATATATATATATATATATATATATATATATATATATAATCTAACAATTATCTAATAATCTAATATATATAATATTATCTAATAATTTATTATTATTTAATAAAATATACATATATATTAATTAGAGTTATAAGAACATTAATTTTTTTTAATATAAGAGTTTTATATATATATATATGTATATATGTGGGATAGGCAGTTCTGGGAAAGGGCCCAAGACTTTCCTTGGTGCTCGACTGCAGCTGTCCCGAGTCGTATAGCGTAAACAATAGAGAAAGTTTAGGCCTGGGCCTTGAGACCGTTTATGGCTAGCCCTTCAGGCCTAACGTCTAAGGCTAAAAGTATGGATGCATGTCTCTGCGTGCATGTGTGTATGTGTGTACGAGGGATGAATTTGGTGCAAAAGAAAAGCGAGTGAGTGTCGAGAAGTCAGAGAGTGAATGTCGAGACGTAAAACAGAGTGAGAGTTGCGAGAAAGAGAACAGAGTGTATCGAGAGTTGCGAGAATTAAGAACTCAGTGTACATTGTATTGATAATTGATAGTAATAAATCAATCTTATTTATTCAATTCCAAATAAACAACCATTAAATAAAATTCCTATAAATTGGGATCTCGTCCGGAATACCTAAAAATTGGTGACTCAGCCGAGATTTCTACATATATATATATATATATATATATATATGGAATTGTATATAAAAATTCGAATAAGATTTAAAATTTCAAAAAAAATAATGACGAGTAAGAAATTTGTCTAACTCTTTACACAAACGATCATACTGCTAAAAGAACGTGCTGCAGAACAATTATAATTCGCAAAAACCATTCTTTTTTTCTATTTCATCTTTTTTTCTTTTTCTTCACATCACAAGATTCTTCCTTGAAAGAAAATTCTCCGTCTCCTTTTGTCTGAAACAATTTAACAGCGCTCTCCGGTGGCGTGGCGGGAAACGCCACAAATTGAAGACCACGATAAGTTTTTACCGCCGCGGGGGGAGGGAGAGGGGGAGGGGGGAGGGAGAGAAGCAAAAGGCGCAAAGAGGATAATTCTTCACCCTCCCCGACCGACGCGAGTTTTCTTCTCTTTTGGTTCGCCGGATCAGAGTTGGACGTAGAGTAAGAGGTGAAAGGGGAATATCTCCGAGTCCCAGTGCCGCCGCCAGTGTCGCCGCAGCTGTCATAAATACGGACGAACAAGTTTTCCAAAGCGCTGAGTTTCCCTGGGAGGAAAGTTCGAAAGTAACCGCCCGTAATGTCGAGTCTCTCTGCTCGGGCTCGATTGAACGGGAAAGATTAAAGTACTCGGCGACCATCTACATGCCTTCCCTTTCGATCAAATCCAAGATAATATCGGGGAATTCGGCTCGCCTGTTCGTCGTTTTCTATTAAGGATACCCGCCACGACAACCGCCGGCGAATTTCCCCTCTATTTTCCCTCTGCAATCGCCATTCTCGTAATAATATCGTGTCCCGCGTAACGTACAATTCCTAAAAGTGAAATATTTATACGCTCTGCGTCGATCATTCGAACTTCCAGACCGATAAATTTAATTCTCTACGTGTTCTCTGTGTTTCGTTGGAAACATTTCCATGTTCTTAACGCAAATGTCACAATGAAAATAGGACGAAATGGAAGAATTTCGAAACGAACGTTAATAATTTTATATTATGTATTATTTATATTATATGTTAATAATTTTATATTATAAAATGGAACTGCCGGTAAGTAGCTGCAGCTAGAGACTGGTATTAAATTTTTGCGCGATAAGTGATAAAAAATTTCTGGTACAAAGGTTATTCATTTTCATGTAACTGATGTATTCAGGTACCAATTTTAAGCTTCCTTTTGCGCCATCTACAATGGAACGTGATATCGTAATATCCTAGTACGTGTTGGATGACCAACCCAGACAATATCGGATCTATGCTAATAATGACAACGAGCTAGCAACAGTCCACATAAAAGTGGACTGTGAATAGTTAGTCATAAGGGCAAGATCCAATACTTGGTCATCCCTGCTCCTTCCCCTTCCACTTGAGAATGATAACCAAATATATATAAGGACATGTTTTACAGTAGAGAGTCAGAATACTACAGAATACTACAGAATACTACAGAATATTACAGTAAAGTTAGACAGAATAGAATACTACAGCAGAGAGAGACAGACTAGAAGATCACAGAACATTCTATATCATTCTATATCATCCTACATCATACACGACCACGAACAAGGAATAAACTCTTCAAAATTATAAGCGTGTCGACTCCATTACACGGAATCCAACATACGTTTAACTTGGAATTTAATCGATATTACATACATATTATATATATATTTGTTTTTCACGTATATTTGTATACACATTTGTTTTTCAGCATTCCTCAGTTCCCCTAAAAATGACCGTTCTACATGTTCAAAGAGTTTCTATACGTAGTATAACAGAATATTAGTATACTTGATTGACAAGTTCTCTCGATGCTATGAAAATTAAACTTTCGTTTAATACAACATACTCATTTCGTTTAATGCAACATATTGAATTGAATGTAGCTTCAAGGAAATAGTAATTACGATAACGCAACTTGAAAGAGATCTACGTATCGTTCGGCGATCAAATGCGGAAAGTTTCCTTCGCGATGTAAAAATCGACATTCACTTTTTATTTAATACAAAATACACGCGAATTAAATTTGCCATTTCCCTTACCATTTCCCTTGATTTTCCATTTATCACTTAGCCATTCTACTCGATCGAGCGAATCGAATGTACCTCGTGTGATCTTTCTCTGAACGAAACGAGCGAAATCGTTTCGAAGTAGTACAAGCGCGATTCAGCCTTCACTGTCCGAGATTTCGATCGCGTGTCAGTTAATGCAATATCCCTAAACAACACTGCGGTGGTTGCTAAACCAATTACCACCCATTACAGCGCGTTAGCCTACGGCGAGGGACTTTTTCCTGGATAGGAAAGGGGAGGAAAAAGAAAAAAACAAACGATGGACGAGGCAGTTGAGAAGGAGGGGCGTGGACGGTTTGGCAGAGAAAAGTCAGACGGCATATCCGGTGTACTCCGGGACTAATGACGCGGCTACGGACATTTGTACGTGTCACGCGCAGCTTCCGCGGCCGGAGAACTATCGGGGCCCGCGCATTAATAATGCACCGTTGGCTTCCGGCCGACGGACATAAATGGGCCGACGATCGTCCCAGGTAGCCGCGGCGAGCGAGATCCCCCTGCATATTTCACTTCGACTCGAACTGGAATCGAGAGGTCCATAAGCCGAGCGTTTCGACGATCCGTCAGCCATCGAGGATCCAAGATCGAGACCCACCATGTTTGGCTTGCCATCCCCTGCGAGCGAAACTTTTTACCGCACCGCGTGGTAGAAGAGAGAGAGAGAGAAAGATTCTTGCCCTGAGATTCAAACTCGGACGACTCAAGCTCCGTGGACTTCGCGGAATTTTAATTGCGAATATTCCGAACCACCTTGCTTCGAAAGACAGCGCTTCCGCTTGTTAACCTCGGGTTCTATTATTCCGTTCTACGCGACTCATTGTGCTTTACTGGAGAGAGAGAAAGAATTCGGAAGAGAATTCTTGCGTTTCGTTGCTCGCGTGGCTTGCAAGCGAGGCCAATGACCCGTTCAATTGATCGTAATTGATCTTGTTGTCCCACTCTGGACCGCCTCTCTCTGGCTCTCCGCATTCTTCCAGAATGGACAGCTTGTAAATAATTGGACCTTCTACCCACGGTATAGACGTTCGTTAATTTCTCCTCGGCCTCGGTATTTCAAACCAATTTTTCATTTAATTTTATTCGTACTCAGTCCTGTGTTTGTTATGTTTTTTCTTATCTCTTCCCTTCTTCTTTCTTCTCTCTTTTTTTCTATCTCTTATTACTGTGCTGTAATGGACTTCATTTTGTAGACTATATAATATATATAATAATAATAATAATAGTATCTAGTCTTATATTTATTATATTTTTTATCTCTTTCCACCTTCTTCCTTCTCTTTTTTTTTATATCTTTTATTACTGTACTGTAACGGACTCCATTTTGTAGAATATGTAATATATCTAATAATAACAGAATCTAGTCTTGTATTTATTATATTTTTTATCTCTTCTCTTCTTCTTTCTTCTTCTTTTTTGTATCTCTTACTGTACTGTAAAGGACTTCATTTTATAGAATATGTAATATATATAATAATAACAGTATCTAATATTTATTATATCTTTTATCTCTCCTCTTCTTTTTTCTTTTTCCTTTTTATATCTTTTATTATTGTACTGTAAAGGACTTCATCTCGTAATAATATATAATATATAATAATAATTGTTATTGTCATAAACATATACTTTCTCAGATGTACATATATGAGGTCCTTTCTTTGGGAAAGTTTTACCTTCGTGGTGAGTAGGATATGATAAAAAAAGAAATTTTTAATCTTGAAATTCAAGACCAAGGTCAATTTTGTGGCAGGTTCTTTACACGTATTTCCATCAAATCGAAGATATAGAATTCATCTATAATAGCCGCAGACAAACTTTCCTTTGCACCCTGTGCAACGCGTTCGGTTTCGATTATAGCGCTATATCGTCGTTAATCATATTGAAGCTTCATCTCCTAATTTACTTTTCTTTCAATTAAACTTAAATCACGAGTGCAAATTTCCAATTTTTACTTTATCTACTTTCGTTGCGTTGCTTAACATTTTTCGCAGTGACGTCAAGGAAGCGCTATCGCGCCGCGTGGCACTATCGCACACGGTTTTTCAAACAGCTCGTGGGTAAACAGACGTGGTTAAACAGACGACAGTTCGAAGCGCAAGTACACTCGCCACATCTCGCGCTGGAACGCACTCAGATACTTCTAAACATCGAAAGCCAGGTGCAAGGCGCAACGAAAATAATCTAAACCGAAAAGTTATTGCAAATTCCCGCGGATTACAGCGTGAACAATCGTCGACAAACTGTCGGCGAGTATGTGCACCAGCCGCCGCAGCTCGATAACTCAACAACAATAATCAGTCTGCAGGCAGTCGCGGCCAGACTGCGCGCCAGTGTGTCTTGTAACTTGAGGGGCTGCCGAATAAATTTCAAACTGAATTTCACGGGGTACGGGGGGAGGAAGGGGAGGAATCGGTTTGCCAGCTGGCGAGTCAAATCAACGTGACTTATTCCCAAAAGGTCGTGGCAGTCATCGAGACTGTTTAGTCGAAGGGACGATGGGAGGAGGCACGTGTAAATATTTAACCACCGACCAGTAAACTGGATAGCTCGTCACTGCACATATGTACGTAGGTACGTACGACTCGTTCCCGTGGGATATCAGGAATCGAAAACGGGGAAGGGGGATTTGCCCGGAGATTCGAGGGACCAAGACAATGCCAAGGGCCCGAACAAAAGGATGAATGCAGGAATGTTCGGTTGGGAACCAGTCTGGGCAACCTCTACCGCCAGGTTGGACGCGTCTCGGGGCATCCTCGACTTCGGCCATTCGGTGGATTTGGGGAGTGGCGTTGGTGTCCGGCGAACGCCGCGTAGACGCACAATTGCTCCAGCCGCCTGTAGAACCCTCTCGAACCGATATTACGCGTGTAATTCGAAACGTGGAGGAAACGTCGGCTCGACGGCTAACAGAAATTAACTCGTTATAACGTGATTATTGTATACCTTCAATTCGCGGCGGCCGTGTTGCTTGGCCAACGCCTACGAACGTGAGCATAATCGGAATTACGCGCGGCCCGTACAGCGCGATATCGGTTTAACGTTAATTGATAGGAACGTAGATTGTGCGAGCGTTAATGAATCCTAGCAAGTTTTGCTAATACCCCGAAACGAGCACGTTTAATTGATTCTCCACCTCTCCCTCCCCCTCTTCCGGATTCGAACACCAGCAGCATTATCTCTCGTTTCTACCTCGCTACTTAGAATTTCATTTTGTTTCCGTCAATCTGCCTGTTTGCATAGAACCGATTGTTATTTCGCTTGTTAATGGGCGGGAGCGACCAAAGTCGCCTAATGGAACGATCGAATTTTACACATATTTTTCAGTTTTCGGGAGAGAAACTCTGGAAACTCTCGAGCATTAATTCGTCGCGTCAACGCGTTTCATTCGCGAGATTCGTCAATTTCACCTTCGAATTTTTAAGTTTGAAGTTGACGCTCGTTAACGTCGAGTACTCACGCGTTACGTGTCTCTCCCGGATCGTGTGACGAGGATACCGCATTAATCGGGAATTAAAGCAGCCGGTATGCTCGCTGCGCTTTGTCACACCGATTCCAGCCACTCCCAGCCACGGGGGGTAAATATGCCTGATTAATTTTCACCGCCTGCGCTACAAAGGCAGTTTGAAACCGCGCGGCATCGTTCAATCAATGAGCCGCAACGAGCGAACAGCTAAAGATATTCGAACAGTTTTCGGTCCTCCTCGACCGCTGAGTTTCAACCTTCGATATCAATTATCTTCTTCTTACGTTCAACTTCCCTCGCGGCGATAACAACCCGGACGTAAAAATTTAACGACCCTAACGGAGTTGGCTCTCCTTGAAATTAAAACGTTCGAGTGAAAATAAAAATGGCTCGTGGCCGTGCCAATCAACGATATAATCCTCTTCTGCGGCGATAACTTCGCTCGTACCCTCTCCTCTCGAGTAAGAGCTTGTAGATGGTAGCTTGAGAACCAACGGAGTCGATCGAGCACGTCGTAAAAACGGCAAGAAAGAACGAAAAAGGAAATACGAGTATCCGCGGATTAAGCGTCCTGAAAACGCGCGTAACGCGAGAACGTCGTAAACGAGCAGCGAATTTCCCTGTTCTCTCGTCGCTTTGAACTATTAATCTTTCAAATCATGTTTGTTAGAAACCTTTTCTCATGTCTCGGCGAGTATTGTTCACTCTAGAAATTATGAACTTTTCTTTTTATTCGCTTTATATATATATATATATATATATCTTTGGTTACCAAGAAGCGAAATTTGTTTGTCAAGGGACCTCTGGTATTTAACAGTAGAACAACTAAACCCGTGACGGATCTTAGATTTTCTTCTCTTTACGATTGCTTAACGTTAGAACCAATGGTCAAAATGGTCAAAATGGCCATTTGAATATTCCTGTTAGATGTTTTGTAGATATGAAACAGTATATTTTTTTTCTGCAGACTTAAGTGATTCTTCGTGAAATATATAAATAAAAGTTTATGCAACTGCATTTCATTATAGAGATTTCCTGCTTCTTCTACTTTAACGTCTCTGATGGAAATTTTACGCTCTACTAGTCGATAGTCGTTCTAACAAAGACACTGATATTTTTGTCAAAATTAATATTGATTTCTGCTCAGACAGGAACATATCTGTGTAAATCTATTTATTTTATTATATAGTGATTTACGTACAGAATATTTTGATATGTATTGAAGGCCGGCTGTTTCAATGTTAATCCACTGCTTGCACACGAGCCAGTGAATCACGTGAATTACGCTCTCGGTGATTCACGTCTCATGAAATTTAGTTCCCAGTGGTTTGTAGAATTAGTTTTATCATTTGAACATTTAGACTCATACCGATGGTACAACTATGATAAATCAAACGTTGATGAAACCTAATACGAAAATGTAGTCACATAGACATCCATTCTTCGAGAGAACTATGATTTTCTTGGAAAAGTTTTACCTTCGTAATGAATAGAAACGCAACGCAAAAAAAAAAAAAAAAAATTGTTTTGACCTTGAAATGTATTTCCATCAAATCGAAGATGTAGAATTCATTTATGATAGCCACAGACAAACTTTTCTTTCCACCCTGTACAAAGTTTATACGCAAGAAAGTTTATACGTCCATTTTTCGTGATTCTTTTCGTCTTATGACACATGCTGTTTTTAATTTATCATAAATGTCCAAGACGTTATCAAGAAATATCGAAACTCAATTTTCCACAACGAAGCAAATCTGTTTCTTCCGCCAATAACTTTCGTTCGTGCAATCAGGTATTGACTAAAACTCCCTTCAAATCGTACGAAAACAAAGTGCTACTGTATAACGATCCAATCGAGTCAAACAAACTCAATATTAGATTTTGATTACGACCGCCATCATGATTATTATCATTACTAAATAATTCTTTCTTCCCAAATACAGGAACTGTACAGCCATCATTATCATTGTACTTGTATCATCCATCTTCATCCATGAAACTCATTTCACAATCTCTTTTCTATTTGTGTAACTGGAATTTCATCAATTTCAGGATCATCATTATTAAATAATTCTTTTTTCCCAAATACAGGAACTGTACAGCCACCATTATCATTATATTTCTATCATCCATCTTCATCCATGAAATTCATTTCACAATTTCTTTTCTATTCATGTAACTGGAATTTCATCAACTTCAGGATCATCATTATTATCATCATTATTAAGTAATTCTTTCTTTTCAAATACAGGAACTGTATAGTCACCATTATCATTATACTTGTATCATCCATCTTCATCCATGAAACTCATTTCACAATCTCTTTTCTATTCATGTAACTGGAATTTCATCAATTTCAGGATCATCATTATTAAATAATTCTTTTTTCCCAAATACAGGAACTGTACAGCCACCATTATCATTATATTTGTATCATCCATCTTCATCCATGAAACTCATTTCACAATTTCTTTTCTATTCGTGTAACTGGAATTTCATCAATTTCAGGATCATTAAATTTCAGTGTAACAACTTCGCGAGCACACGAATCGAACAGCTCGTAGATTCTTGCTAATTGTAAGTTAGATATCGATATAGGAGAAAGAAGGGCAGAGAAGAACGGAGAGAGAGAGAGAGAGAGAGAGAGAGGGAGAAGGGTGAAAGATGGCAATAGGCTGGAACTTAATCGGTCGTTATTTATCAGCCGTAGGACCTTTGAAAGTCATCGGTGAGCCCTGCTGGGCTCGTCGGCTGTTCTTACAAGATCCTCTTCGAAAACCAGCTTCCTCTGGGAAACACTGCGGGAGGGGGACACAAAAATCCTCCTCGGTGTAGCGCGTTTTATTTTCGCCAGCAGTCGTACAGATGGTTCGTTAGTCCTTCTTCCGTGCTTTTGTGCGGAATTGTTATTTTCATGTACATTCGAGGGGAGAATCTGCTTCTTTGTCCGCTTTATAAAATCGCCGAGGCAACTCGATCGTGTTCTCTCTTTCTTGTTTTCTTTTCGCTTCGCCTCGGTGTATCCTGTTTGCTCGACGCGCCAGAAGAGTTTGGAGAGGAACGAACAGTTAAAACAGCGTGGAAGCGACGAAAGTTACAGAAGAAAGTTAAATGCAAAGGGTGAGAAGCGCGTCGCGCAGAGATCATGGAAAGGGGAAAGGTGTAGAAATCCTTTGGTAAACAATCCTTGAGGAGGAAACGATCTTCTCTGAATAATTTCATTCATCGTTCTCTCTGAAATATACGTGAAATTATTTTCTAGAGATTGGACGAAATTCAAATTTTTTCAAAAATTTCCATTATATGTAATACATATTTATGATGCACGCACTCGTGAAATTTATGGACCACGTGTTTCACACTTTTATTGTATGATATTTCCGAGAAAGTGAGCAGGCGAAAGTGATTACGAAAGTGGAGAAAAGAAACGGAAAAATGACGAAGAGAAAGAAATACGAATAATGGGTATGCAGACACGATTACAATGAGATCATTTGCATTAAACCAAAATTTGATAAATTTCTTTTCTAAATTTCTACACGGTGGCCACCGAACGACCGAAGGGTTTGAAAAAAGTCATAACTTGTTCATTTTCGATCTTTTTTATTTTCTTCTTTCGTAGTTTTCACGCATAATACTGAAAAAATCCATTAATCATACTCCCAAATAAAATAATAAAAAATTAAAAAGAACGTGTGTTTGTAAAAATTATTTTTGTTTCATATCATTCGGTCGTTCAGCGACCAACTTGTATATATTTATACTGTACGCGCGACGTACTTTGCGACTGCAAGCGAAATCTATGAGACGTATTCTATATATACGTATCATTACCGAGAAAGTGAGCAGACCCACGAGGCTGGAAGAAACTGTACGAGGAGATAAAAAGAAAAATGAAGATGGAACGAGGGGGACAGGGATAAAGAAGACACGATTATAATGAGATCATTTGCGTGTTCTTCGTGGGTGAATCGGCAAAGGGTGAAGCGAAGTGCGTGCTCGTAGGCTCGCGAGGCTTTCGTGGAATTAACATTCCAGCGTGAAGAGAGGGGTTGAATAGAGAGGAACGAAGGGTGAAAGAAGAGTTACCGGGGGGGATGGTTGACGGTGACAGAACGACGACTAATTTCACTTGCCGCTCCTCGACAAACAACCGAGGCTGCGTCACACTGCCAGGAGAACGTACTTTCGCGAAACGACCGGAGAAACGAGAAATCCTGAATGGATCGGCTGCTCTCGAGTGATCTTGCCCCAGACACTTGCAAATACCCTCCCGTAACCGCGGTGTAAATATTTTATCGAGTTCGATGCAATTGAAATAGTTTTGATCCTTCGATCCGCGAGTGCCAATCGTTCGAGATCCCAGACGAAGCTCCACGGGCAATCGGTTCGAGGAATGTTCACAAAGCGAGTCAACGTGGCATTTGCAATTTGAGACTCTTGGGGACTTGCTCTAACAAACATTACGCGGCACGGTCGAACTTTGCACAGAGACGGAAGGAGAACGAGAAAAATCCGAGCGGACAATGAATTTCACGCAAAGAGATAAAACAGACGTTTGAAAGAGAGCTTAATTTGAGAAACGGGAATAACATGAAAAAGTTAATTACGACTCGGTTGACCAAAGACGTTAGAGGGACAAACTGACAATTTTCCCTCGACTTCTTCCCACAATTTGAACACGCGAAATTTTTCCGTAATTCAAACGTTTCGTTTATTCGGACAGTATTATTTGGAAGATTCCATCGCGTATAATTCTGAAAATTATTATTTCCTCCGGCCCCGTCGCGGCCTTCCTGCGGCTCTCGTCGAACGAAAATATTCCACGCTTTTCAACGTTTTCAAGCAAACGAACTTTTCTGCCCACCGCAGAGCCAAGCTCTCCGGACCCGCGCAAAAGCTTCTAAATTATTTATCACTCGCAGCCGTGGTATCTAAAAAATACAACAGCGCCAGAAGTAAACCGGCAAATGTTTTATCGCCGCAACTCCGTGGTCTGTGGCGGCAGGCCACGTGGTATCAACATCCAACTTCTCTCAATCATCCATCATCGTTTTTCTCCGGTGCCTTTTCCCCGACGTCTTCTTATGTTCCTGGCGTTTCTTGCGGTCAGAAACCGCCACGGCACGGCGGAAGTGGCTGTCGACGAAAGATCAGCACCGCGAGCGTGTTAATTTTCGTAGAACTCTCGTCGAAATCGACGATGTGAGTAGCTTTCTTATCGACACCGATCCTGGTTCGACTTTGAAGAACGTTCGTTAAAAAAAAAAAGAACGAAATGCAAAAGGTTAACTAGGTTGGCTAGAGTGAACGATGAAGTCTACGAAGTTTCAGGATCGTTAGTTGGCTAATAAAACGTTAAACAGGGGAGAGAGTAATTTTACAAAGTTGTTTATAACAGGCGAGTCTCGTAACTAGCGTTGAAACGAACGAAAGAAAGATCTATCTACAACTGTTCGAGTATTAAATAAACATTCTGACGTAAATACGAGAATTAGTTGCTAATTAATTATAAAAATTATTTAGGGTTAGGTTTAGCCTCGTTTTTTCCAGCACAAAATTCCCCGTCGGGGATCGATAAATGAAACATGCTGCTCAAGTCGTCGAAAGATATTTGACCATTTGGCGTCTGTCTAATATTTTTCCATTTCTGCCAATCCAAAACTTGCCAATCGATTAAATAAAATTAATAAAATGGCAAAATTAATAAAATAATCAGTTAATAAAAATGGTCTCCACATAATTAATCAATCATCTCATTAAGAATCGATTGTAAAACTTGACAGACAATTGGTCGCCTCGTTTTCCAACAGAAAACATTCCCCGAGTCAACTCTGAATTTCTCCGGGAATCAACAAACTGTTCGAGTCGCTTAAGTCGTCGAGAGACATTTGGCCGTTTAGCGTTCTCTTTCTTTTTGCACTCGTTCTGTCGAAACGTTGCTGGGACCACGAGACATCCGACTGGGCCATTAAGCGGATAGCGGTACCATTTGAAATTCAAACGCGAGCCAATTCGGAAGCGCGCGAACCTTTGAAATAAAAGTCCCGGTGAAAACAATGCGAGCGATCCCCGTGAGCACCGGTTTGCACGGCACGGCCATAGAAACAACGGCTCGGCGAGAGGTATTCCCACGGTTTTGCCGCACTAACGCGGAGGTAGCCGATCTTAAGGAAGCTACTATGGCCAACTAACGAGGATTTATGTCGCCGCTGTCCAACCTGAATTTTCGTCGCACGGAGAGAGCATCCTCGTTCTGTCTCTGTTGTGGGAAAGCTGGTTTAGAAACGCTGACTGACGCTCCCTGGCCCATGGGAAATATGCATCGGAGGGTATTTTCGAAGGGTATAGCCTATTCCTCTAACCAAGACCCGCTGAGTCTTCTTTCGATCTTCTAACGATCGTTACCGTTCTTAAAGACGAAGCTTAAAGGGAAAATATCCTTAACTGATCTAATTCTCAAGCAAAACGAACGCTGCTTGAGAATCGTTTTCAATTTACTGGAGACACAGCTCTCGTGATTTTTAACAATCGTTAAAATTTGATTCCGTATTTTCGCCAAGAATTATATCGTTCGTATATTTAAGAGTTGAACATCAAGAGCGGAGCAAATATAGACGTACCGAACACCCAATTGGTCAAAAAACCGTATCGTTTGATCTAGCTACTTTTTTTTTCATTTAAGCTATAGAACCCTCTACAGGGTGATTAGCAGCACATTGCGGTGCATACTAACAGTACAGAAACAATTTCGCAAACTTTTGTACAAGGATTACACACTATACAACTAAGATACATGTTTTCTATTTACATACTTATAATTAGAGCTGACAACTAAAACTAAGAGAACTGTTAAGTCACTGAGGAACACAGCTAAGCACTCGACACAAATCCGTTACAGATGTCAACCATAGCTTTTAAGAAATTTATAAATAATCAACAGAGGAGTAGTATATGGTTTGCTTAGAAAGAAGTCCATTGTGTCTGCTGTTCTTAATCTAGCTGTTATTAAATTAAATAAATAAGATCTACATCAACATCTGAAAAAAGTCTCAATTGTATAATTATAATTTATGATAAATTATTTCGTGGATTCTAACGAATCAAGTATAGACAAAACATAGTAATAAAAATTGTATTTCACCTAACCTACAACACGAATAATAAATAAATACGATCTGAATCTATATCTGAATAAATTTCAATTCTATAATTGTAATTTATTATAAACTATTTCGTGGTCGTAATTTATCATAAACTATTTCGTATTTAACGAGTCAAGGATGAACAAAACGTAGTAATAAAAGTTGAATTTCACCTAACCTATAACACGAATAATAAACAAATACGATCTACATCTATATCTGAATAAATTTCAATTCTATAATTGTAATTTATTGAAAACTATTTCGTAATTTATCATAAACTATTATGCGGTCGTAATTTATTATAAACTATTTCGTATTTAACGAGTCAAAGATTGGACAAAACGTAGTAATAAAAGTTGAATTTCACCTAACCTATAACACGAATAATAAATAAATACGATCTGAATCTATATCTGAATAAATTTCAGTTCTGTAATTGTAATTTATTATAAACTATTTCGTGGTCGTAATTTATTATAAACTATTTCGTATTTAACGAGTCAAAGATTGGACAAAACGTAGTAACAAAAGTTGAATTTCACCTAACCTATAACACGAATAATTGCGCAATCAGGACAAAGGATCCGAATCGATTCAAACGAATCGTTCGTTCGTTGCAAATAACACTTATTAGCAGAAATGGTACCGATGTGCCAGTTCGAGTTAACAGCTCGCCTCGAATCGACCAGTGTATCCTTTTTTCAAGAAATACCGACATACCGAAAAATATATATCCGATAGTAATCGATAGCCCGTAGCTCGCTTTCATTATCGTCATTGTTATCCCATTCATTGTCCAACCGATCAAATAATCATTTTAAAACAATGTTCATTAAAGAGGCCGGTCGTTATCGTACATTGAAACAAATAAACAGCCCTGTAACGAGGGCCCGCGTTTTACGCGTTTGCCCCGCACGCGCTTACGCCGCCATTTACGCAACAGGAACCAGGGTACTCATTCTCCGAACGCTGAATATTTCAAAGATCGTTTAAACCTCCGAAATAATTCGAGAGGGCTCGACTTCCACGCCAGTATCCCGCATGCGACACATGCAGGATTCTTTATAGAATTACTCCCCCTTCGAACGAACGGATGATAATAACAGATAACAGAAAATCAGATTACGTTTAGATCTGCCCTCGAGCAGGAAGTCGTTTCGATTTTTCCCGGAGGCCTGTCGTTTCATTTCCTCTGAAAATATCCTCCGAAAAGTGAAACAACTAGCGAAATTCTCTGCCCCTCTCTCTCTCTCTCTCTCTCTCTCTCTCTCTCTCTCTCTCTTTTTCTCTCTTTCACTCTCGGTCGCTCGCTCTATATCGCGATTTAAACACGTCCGATATTTTTCTGGCAACGGGGTTTTGTTTCATCGGGCGTTGATTAAAGCGGCTCAGCGGACCGTGAGTTACATTTTTGTCAGACGCATCTGGAATAATTCACCGGTACGTAATTGTCGGATGAAATTTCGCGAAAGCTCTAATTGACGCTCTTTTTCACCGTTGGGAAACTGTTGCTCGATCCGATATCGTTTCCGCGTCTGTTAAAATATTTCCGGACGTCATCCTCTTTTTTTTCTTTTTTCGACGATTAACGACAATGAACGTGAGCTGAGAATTTGCGTCGTTCGTCGAAATCGTTGTGAAAGAAGAAGAAGAAAAAGAAGAAAAAAGAAAAAAGAAAGAATTGGTCACGGAGAAAAAATCCGAGTGACGTTAATCGGCGAGGTAGAGAAATAATAATCCTGCGGCGGGTAACGATGAAATCGGTCGGAGGTAGTCCCAGGAACGAGGGAAAGAAATTTCAAGACGTTCGTGCCGCGTTCTTGTAAACGTTTCTCGTTTCACGAGTGCCGGTACGATGCCCATTAGCAACGTCGACATTCTATTTCGCGCTTCTCCTTTCTCCTCCACCCCTTGCCAAGCGCGACTTCCACTTCGTCGATAGGATAGAGGTTCTTAGACGCGATATTAAATTTCCCCCGTGCTATCTGGATGCGGGATCGAACGGACAATTTACCTGCTGGTTAACGACCAGATATTCTCCGTCGAGGAAAATTCTCTTCCGCGCGGGAATTCAATCGCAACTCTGTCAGATCTCACGATAAAAATACACGTTTCACTCAATTGTATTAACAAGCGCGATTAAGTTTCAGAAACTCCGCCGTTTTCGTTTCATTTCTCACGTATATGGGCCGCGTATTGTGTGAAAAATATTCTCGTCTCTATCGAGACGATATTGCTTTGAAACTTACCTTTCTTCCAATTCTCACCGGGACAATGCAACTCGCCGCGGATTAATCGTTTGAGGACTGAGCAAACGCTTAACATTTCGTTTCCAACTGATCTCGTACTCTATAAGCTGCCTTCACGATTTGTTTGCAATTCCCACGAATTTTCGTGACACAATGCAGCAACATGTATGTATATATATGTATCCGCGTTTGCGTCGAATGCCTCATTTATAATGTGAAATTAGAAAAGAACTCGCCGAGTCGAGAGTCGAACGAAGCTTAGAACGATCATTCGTCCTGAACGAACGTTTCTTCCATCTTTACCCGTCGCGTCCCACGTGGCGGCCGGATTAAATTTCGGATTAGCCGAAATAACAACTTGGGAAAGCCGAGCACGACAGCGCGCCGATTGATCAACGAGAGCGTGTGTATGTGTGTGCGTTGCCGAGATATTACATTAACGAGCCGCGCCCACTGCGTGTGATATATTTTCCGCTCGCGTGACGAATACCTTCGTGCGTTCTCCGAGTCCTGTCTCAACCCTTCCCCTTTTCGTTTCCCTTTTTCCCTGTGTTTTCTCGCAGCGTCTCCGCTCGGCACGACCAGCCCATTACACAGCGTCCCACGACATCGCGTCCAATCTTGAAACGTTCTTCGCAATGGCAGTGTCGAGTAACTAATAGCACGTATGAAAATACACACGTGACACATTTTACACGAGAGAAACGCACATCGATCACTCTTACTCGGAGCCTCCAGTCGTCGCGTTGCTTTTTTCTCTCTCTTTTTTTTTTTTTTTTTTTTTTTTTTGTTACGTTAAATACACGTATGCAGTTACACTGTCGCTCGCATAAATATGCGAACACACTTTGATTGATGCGCGACAACAACATTTGAATTCGACCGGGGGTACAAATTAATGGTGAATTAGTGACCGGTGTACAAATTAACGATAAATTAATAATTGGACTCGGTGCTCGTTGCTTTATCACGAAATCAGTACACTACAAATTTAAACCCATTAAAGTAATCAGTGGTGCGTTTACACCAAATATACTGTATACATTTGCTATAAATCGTGTCGCACAAAATCCGCAACCTAGGGAATTGAAACGCAACAATGTAACGCGAAGGAATCGCAAAAATTTCGATTGGTACGTTTCATTTCGATTATCTTCAAATTTCTACGAATTCATTTTCATCTAACAAATTTACGATTTACGATTTTGTACGTTTCACGATTATTGTCGAATTTCTGTCAATAATTATTACGAACAACTAATCAACCTCTGTTAAATCAATGAATGCGATAATATAATGAGAAATGCAAACTTTTATCTATATGGTTTACGATTACTTTCAAATTTCTGTGAAAAATGATTACGAGCTATTTATTTTCACCACTCTCGGGTAGTTCTAGCGTCGAATTAATGAATGAAGTAGTATAAGATGAAACACAAACTTGTATTTATATATTTTACGATTATTTTCAAATTTCTATGAAAAGTTATTACGAATTACTTGTTTTCGCCACTCTTAGTTAAATTAACAAGTGAAATAATATAAGGAACAAATTTTTATTTATTATTTCACGATTAGCTCCGAATTTCTATGAACTATTAATTTTCACCACTCTGGTACAATAATAACGCGTATTTTTATCCGTATGTTTTACGACTGCTCTCAAACGCCTGCAAAATATTGCATCCACGTTTCATGTTTTACTTTCGTCTACACGTTCCACAATTACTTCCAAATTTCTATGAAAAATTACGAGACACTTGTTTTCACCACTCGACTAGTTCCCGTGTTAAATTAATGAATGAAATGGCGCAACAATGAACGCGTATTTTTATCCGTATGTTTTACCATTGCTTTCGAACGCCTGCAAAAAATTGTATCCACGTTTCATGTTTCAGTTTCGTCTGCACGTTCGTTTCACAGTTACTTTCAAATTTCTAGGAAAAAATTACGAGCTACTTATTTTCACCACTCTGGTAGTTCCAGTGTTGAATTAATTTAATGAAATGACACAATAACGGACGCGTAATTTTATCCGTATGTTCGACTATTACTTTCAAACGCCTGCGAAAAATTGTCCATCCACGTTTTCATACTTTAGCTTCGCCTGCACGCTCGTACCACAATTACTCCTAAATTTCTATGAAAAATTACGAGCTACTTGTTTTCACCGTTCTGGTAGTCCACGGCGTCAAAAGATTCGCATAAAAATCCGCACAGTCACGAGTTATTACTGCCAATACCTCGCCGTGCAACCCTTCTTCCCCCCCTTCGTGCGCCTTTTTCATCGACTCTTTCGCATTTTCTGACAGCGTCTCCGCTCGGCACAGTCGACCTATTATCCCCCTCCCCCACACCCAGCCTACAGACTCACGAATATCGTGCTATTTACAATCGGGCTAGAGAAACGAAAGCCAGAGGGACGGAGAAGAAGAAGAAGAAGAAGGAGAGGCTCGAACGGAATATCCAAGTAGCATCGACCGATGAATCGTCGGCCGCGATTTAGATGGCTCGGGTATAAACGCGCGGCCGATTCGTATCGGCCGTTGCATCGTTCCCAGTCACGAAAACAGCGATACGGTCGTAGTTGTACGAGCACGTTCCTTTTGTTCCACCTTTTGTTTTCGTCGGTACGGCATTACATAACGGGAAGGGGCAGAGGGGCACGCGCGATATTTCATACGACAGACAACGGTTCCGGGGGCTGGTGCATTAACGTCCGCGACAGCGCGGCCCGACTTCGTTTCTCTCCTCGGCGCTGCTGTTCCCACCCTGACGCGACCTTATCGCGTTAAAGGGGATATTCTGGTAATCCGGGTTAAAAAAAATAATTTTTTTTTTTTTTTACATTTTCTCAAAGTATATGCTTTGGGAAATGTCTGTGTACAAAGATTTGTTTGAACTCGTAAAATTAGCAAAGTTATGGATGTTGAAAGGGAACGGTGTACTGCTCGCAACGTAATTATGAATATTTTTGCAACTTCAAATGTGATTTTCTCAAAAAATATTTTATTATATATATATATATAATATTATTATTTATTTTTATATTATTATTATTTTATAATATTCTATTTTTTGTGTTTTTTCCTCAAATTCATATTTTTTAACATGGCTGACGGGATATCTCACGTTTTAGTTGGCCGATTGACTTGAAATTTGGAGGACATCTTCACCGGATGTATCTTTATCGAATTTCAAAATCTGATGTTTTTCTTTATTTTCTTTTTTTCTTTTTACCATTCAAAAGACGAAAAGCACAAGGAAAATCGATATTTAAACTTCAAAATGTTTGCCACTGTTTTAATTTTCGAAATTTCGCTGTTTCCGTGGTTCATGCGATAGCCATGTTTATACCAATTAAGATGCATTTTGATTTCTCAGTTTCAAATGACCAGATGGACCGGAATCACGTCAGCCGTACGAACCCGTTTTCAAAGACATGCTTTACCTAAGACTACATAATTTCCACGACTTTCATTAATTTCGTTAAAAAAAAATTGCAAATACTCTTTAAGTATGAAACTGCATACAAAAATGTATCGTGATTTTCTTAGAAAAAAATTAGAATAACCTCCTTAAACAAACCCTCAACACCGTAGGCGTATAAATAAGGAGATGAGTGCGCGTGCGAATCGATAAGTCACGCGGTCTCGTTGGAAAAGAGCCGACGGAATGAATTACGCGCCGTTGTTTAGAAAAGATCGCCGGGCATTTCTTAGCTGTCGTGGAGAGTAGCTGCGGCGAGTTCGCTTTGTGGTGAGTTTTATGAAGACGATGTTGATCGAGAGGCAATTGTTTCGCCTTTTTGCGTTTGACGTGATTTCGGCGTATCCGTGGAAACTTTGGAGACTGAACGATTCACAAAGGGTTTGTGTGATACACATTTTGTAATAAAATTGTTGACTACGTAGATTCTATGGAAAATTTGGGGATTGAATGATCTACAGAATTTCTATAATATGCACTGCGACATGTATAATATTTTATAATTAAAATTATTAATTACGTAAATTTTATGGAGACGATGTTGATTAAATTGTAATTATTTGCCAGTTTCTGTATCTGACGTGATTTCGACGTATTTGTGGAAGATTTGGAGATTAAACGATCGACAGTGTTTATATAGTATATATAATATGCATTTAAAACGTATATATATATATATATATATATATATATTTAAGTATCTCATGTATTTTATAAAGAAATTCTATGGAAACGATGTTGTCAAACTGCAATTGTTTGTCAGTATTCGCAATTAGCGCGATTTCTACGTTTTTCTGTTATATTTATAGAAAATTCAAAGATTGAACAATTCACAAGAGTGTTTATTGCATAAATACATTGTACGTATACATTTTAAATATTGCATCTTATGTATTTTGTAATAGGACTTTGGTAATTTAGTAACTTTACAGATCGTACGAAGTATTATTTAATTTCAACAGTTGCAGAGTTGAAATTGCCATGCATGAACGCTCGCTTTTCGCGAACTTGGTTTAATTGGTTGCTTTCTTTGGCGAACCACGTCAAACAATGTTCATTGCTTTCTGTCGCAAGCAAAATGAGCGATTGGCGAACAACGTCGGTGTATATGTTGACGAGGAGCAAGAAACGTAACAAATTCCACGTGGAATTCAGAAAGTTTCGCGAAGGTAGTACCGCGATTCATGTACGTGTTCGTACACACATATTTGTAAGAGTATCATAACGTGAATATTGTTTAAAATTTCAAAATTTATAGTTTGAGGAACATATGATTTTTTATAATAAACCAACCATTGAAAATTGAAAGTAGAAGAAGAATATATACTTTTCGGAGAGTGTCTGTTCGACCGTGTCTGACACTATATTGATCGTTTCTACTGCAGACTCAAGCCGTCGCTACAATTGTCCTTTATACTATTCACTTGCAGCTAATTCGATCCACATTACGTATGTACATGTACGCATGTTGCAATGGTATTGAACATGGAAAATAAACAATCTACTTAAATAATCTACTAAAATTCATGTCTACTGTGGTATGGTACCTACATTTACTATTCAATTATCATTACTTGCAGTTCTGCTATGTTGAATCAAAGAGTCGTGGCTTAAATCAAGTCATTCATTCAAAGCAGAACAAAAATAATTGATCCACATGTATATTGTAAGTGCATTGAAACTGTTTCGGATCGATATGGGATCGATGCCTTTTAGTGACTTTTATAGAGTCGTTGTTAGCTAAAATAATTTATTCTCCCTTCGTTTCTTAATATCTATGTTCTTTTTTGAATTTTGTTATTATCAGAAATTTTATACCTTTTTTTTCTTAGACTTTATCAAGTATTTTTCGCTTGGGTACAATTTTTTTTTCAGTCGGCACTGGAAGGATGAAATATTCAGTCTTATTTCTAAAGTGATTTGTCAAGTCACCTTTTCATTTGTCAAACACGCCTGTTCCAATGAAACACGACAGAGTTTCACACAAACGACTTTAGAAATCAATCGAATCTTTCATGATACACAATTAAATTTCGTGGCAATTGTCCAGTACAGGATATCCGTTCGACTTTCCAACTAAATCCCTGTCAATAAGCAAGTGTTCGAACAGTGTCATAAATACGATACTACAACGGTTACTGTTAACGGTCACTAATTACTCGTAACAAAAGGGGCACACAGCACGTCGTTCGGTTTTCATAGTAACACAGATGCTACTAAGTAACTAACTAACGTTGGCGAAACAATCGGCCAACGTACCAAACCGTGCAACCAATTGCCCGCGAACGTCTTAGATTTATTGCCCACGGGGCTAGCCAACGACGTCGGAGGTAACGCGCGCGCGTGCCACGAAACTGTAGTAAGTCAATTACGTCGGCGATAATTATAACCTGACAGTTACAATCATCGTTACCACGTGAAATTGCCAGACTAATGCAGTCGGTCAACGGGTGTTCTCTCGTGGCGCAACGCCTTCGGTTGTCACTAATTAGCAACAAGATAGCTGCCTCTAACGAGTGACCCAAGGCACCACCCGCTGATGCGCCAACATGCAAATGAAACCGTTCATTTCTCCGTTTACTATCCCCACATAACCGAGGGATGAACATTCGTCGCGAGAGAGAGATTCAAGAAACACGCCTTTTCTCCTTTACCGCGGAACGGACTGAATTTTCTTTTCATGAAAAGAATACTTGGAACGCCGAGTCCAAAGCGACAATTTAAGATTTAAATCTCTCAATCTTGAAATTTCTCGTTTATCGCTGATCTCGCAATAATTTCACATGGAAGCAAATTCTTGAGGTGACGTAAGAATGATACAAACTATCGCGCATTGCACGGAGACTTTTGTTAACCTCTTAGCTGCGAATGACGAGTATACTCTATTTGTTGCCTGGATGAAATTTTTCATGGGAAATGAAACGCGTTTGCAAATTTGTTGGACATTTTGGAATATTTCGGGACTAGTTTTTTTCTACATCATTTCAAAATATTTTATCGCTATCAATATTAATCATTATTATTATTTGTAAGTTAAACTTGCTAATTAAACCAAGTCGAACGCTAATTAAAATTACCGATTTTTTTCAAAAACAAAAACCAGCGTCGTTTTGCTCATAATTTAATTGAATTCTAAAAAAGAAAAAAAAAATGCGGTGTAAAAATTTTTTAGAACAAACTAAACGCGTTTGGAAAAACGTAGGCTTGAAACGAATCCAAATTTATCGTCGCACGGTTTCATCTTACAAAATGACAACGAGCTTAAACCCATAGTGTCCGAATATTGATGGGAGTCGCTTGCACCGAGAGCGTTCGGAAAATACGCGACGGGCCAGCGAGTTTAATCTTTCGATATGAAAGCGCCCAGCGATAATACCAAACGTCCGAACAAAACGGTGTGCAACGTTTAGCCTGCGAACGCCCATAGGGTAAAAGGATTAAAGTTGCAGCGAGACGCGACACGAACCGATTCGCAATTCGCAAAGGGGGACGCAATTTCGCGAGACGGAAGCACGGAATTGTTCAGCGGGCGATTCGACGGGTGATCTCCGATAGAGGTATCCGGCGTCGGTCCCGCGAGAAACGTCGCAGAAGCGTCGGAGCGTTCAGCGAAACGGCGAAGCCCGTTTCATCGACTCCCGGAAACAGCAACGGGGCCGATCCAAAGGAAACAAAAAAAAAAAAAAAGGAAAAAACCCTGTCCAACAGAGGTCCCGGGAGTAGCAACGATTCAGCAATCACCTCGACTCGAAGCTTTTCAAAGTGAAACCCGGCGGAGGGGAGGGAAGAAAAGAGGAGAGAGAGAAAAAAAGAGCTCGCGATCCAAGAGAAAACGATCGAAACCAAAGGTGTCTTCCAGCCACGGTGATCTGTTCGATCTCGTAACGATTTATTCTCGAGTCACGGGGAATCTGAGCGAAACGAGTGAAGAAATGAGAGAAAAAGAAGAGAAACGTCGAGCGAACGAGCTTTCTGCTGCTTTAATTAAAATTCGAGTGACCTGGATTTCGCAAAAAAAAAAAAAAAAGGAGAGAGAAAAAAAGAAATTCAATCGCCGGTCTTATAAAATTACAACCCGTTCGAGCGTGACCGCGATTAACAGCGTCCTGTCTAATAACCGTCATCGCGATCTATCCCTGTCGCGACTGCGGGAGTGGGTGGATGGCAGGGGCAAAACATATCCGCTGGAAGCGTCGACGATTTGTTATTGCAACGACGCAATAGCTTCGAGTGACGAGGCAAATCCTTTATACTCCGGGGCTGTTTCTTTCTGCTCGGCAAGGAAACAAGAGCAAGGGGGAGAGAAAAAGCGACGCCCTGTTACCGAAAAACCCATCCGGCAGAAACGTAGGGAAAATAATCGCTTTGAAAAAAGTAACGGGATTGACGACGTATTAATTCAAATATTGATGGCGGATGCAAAAATCGCTTTGAGGAGCGTCGCGTATTTTTGCCTGCGAATTTTTCGACCTGCAAAGCGAGCGTTTGCTTTTCCGCTCGCGTGGCTGTGACTGTGTCGAGCGAAAGAAACCGTTTGACCCGCGCGTTACGTTCTCGTGAAAATAATAGAAAAAAATATACACGTAAAAAAAGTAATAAAGACGATAAAAGTCGGTAAATGGCATTTATATGACAAGTTGTAAAAGTATGAAATCCACTAGTTTCTCTTTTTTACAGTTTGATTACGTGTTTCATTTTGGAATGTTTAATCTAGCGTGAGGTTTGATCAGACACGATCCGATTCTACTTACTTCGTTCGCGATAGCGTAGAATTAACGATCACGCTTGAGTTGAAGTCCGTAAAAAGTTTCACGCTCTTTCAACAAGTGCAAAAAATATCGGATGTCGTAAAAATCGCGACGAAAGACCAAAGAATCGTAATTCCTTTAAAGCTCGAATTGGCTGTATATATGTTATGATTTTTATATACAGAGGATAATCGTAAAAATGGTACTCTCCGCTCGAGAGAGAGAGAGAGAGAGAGTTTATTACGACCCAGGATGCACGGATGTAGAAGAGAAATGACAGAAGGGCAATTGAAACGAGACAGAACTCGATGGTGAGACGAGGTGAAACACGATCGATGGAGGATCGCTAGAGAAAAATTACGGCGACGTAAACAGCGAGTCAAGGCAATCGATTGGTAGCTATAAATCAGACTGCGAGCGATTTCCTGCGTAACCTCAGTTTTCACCCCACGATCCTTGTCGTTCCTTCTCTTCTTTCGTTTCTTTTCTTTTTTTCCTTTTTTCTCTTTTTCATACCAGTCGTTTTCAATCTGCATCGATCCCCATCTGCATCTGCTCTTTCGATTTAAACTCGTTTCTATAATATGGAGAACTGATAACAAAAGTCACAATTTATAGTTTGCTCTTTCCCTATGCGTCATGCACATTTTTATTTCACGAAGTTTCATCGATTTCCCACAATTTGTAACAATTTTTCATATAGACGAAAAAAGGATACCGATACTCGATCGTGCCCAAAGTTACACTAGCGTTGCATGAATCATTATCTTCATAAATAAATTATTATACTCAGAATGTGTAGAAGAGCAGAACAATTAATTTCTTTCTATTGGGGACTGACCTCTTTTGCAAATTGAAACGAGATGAAAAAGGAACTTTGTGAATCTTGGATTTGACGAGAAAAGAAAACTCAGTTGCAGTTTGTCAAAAAATGACATCGCAATGGCGTCACTAATGGTTAAATCGAACAATGTCTCGAATATCACACAAAGAGAAAGCAAATTGGATAAAACTGTTCAAAAAACTTTCAATTCTTGCGCGCCGCATTATACCATTCTCGCGCAATAAAAATTCCGTGCGTAGTCCGTGTTGGCGCGGCCGCATAAGAATCGACAATTTCACAGTGATTTTATAGTTGCGCGAGACCCAGTTATTCGAGTTTGACGCAAACAGCATAACTAAACTGGAGCAGCATAGCAAAAGACCAATTTACCTTGAGCTTTCCAGACTTCGGTTAATCAACAGGCAACTGTCGCCCTTTATCCCGTTTGGACTCTAATCCTTTACTCCGACCGAGTTAACCTTGAACCGACCATTCGACAGGAAAGCAAGTTCCACCACTGTCGCTGCTACTCGGATTAACATTTCCAAAGATCTCAGTTTACATTCGACCCAATTTGTGTGGCAACGAACGCAAGGGAGCTGGTCGGTAAGGCACACTTCTTGAAGAAATCTACAATGAATGTAAATTTCGAGAAAAAGAGGAAAACTGATATAGTGAACGATTGTTCTGCCATATTATAAGAAGAAAATATAAATTTATTAATAATGAATTGAAATAAAATATTAACAAATAAAATTTTATAATAAATATATATTGTATAATATTGTAGCAATAATTTAAAATTAATATAATTATTTACAGTTTAAAGTAATGAAAATGAATTTTAATAAAAAATTATAAGTCACTGCTACTCGGATTAACATTTCCAAAGATCTCAGTTTACATTCGACCCAATTTGCGTGGCAACGAACGCAAGAGAGCTGGTCGGTAAGGCACACTTCTTAAAGAAATCTACAATGAATGTAAATTTCGAGAAAAAGAGGAAAACTGATATAGTGAACGATTGTTCTGCCATATTATAAGAAGAAAATATAAATTTATTAATAATGAGTTGAAATAAAATATTAATAAATAAAACTTTATATATATTGTATAATATTGTAACAATAATTAATATAATTAAAATTAATATAATTATTTACAGTTTAAAGTAATGAAAATGAATTTTAATAAAAAGTTATAAGTAAAATAAAATTTGTAAGTCTTCCTTGAGTCACTCTAATATTTAACATAGATTTAAAACAAATCCTACGAAAAGCTTCCCTCCTTTTTCCCTAACCTCACTTTCTTAGTCATTGCTTTTTTTTCTTTCTTATTTTTCTATTCTGCCTTTGTTCGAATCTGTTCTTTCTCTATAATAACACTCCTTTCTTACAAAGGTTGTAATGGTGGTACAACCGAGTAAAAGGTAATTCCACGTAAAATTATTTTTTCTTTAATAGAGAATAATTAAGAATAAAATTAATTTCTGACAAGTCTGGAACTGGTTAAATTCAACCATACTTGATCAATTTTCAAACTCGATCTTCTCAAAAGCCGAGGTCTTTCTTGAATGAAAAAAAAAAAAAAATTATTCTTTCTTTTTGACTCGCTTTTCCATCCTCTGCTCGATTAGTAGGACACCCGGTACATCTCTGTCCATATTCCTTTCTTCTGCCGCATTACCACATCCCACTCACTCGCCCAAAATCCAGTTCACAACTATACGTTACAAATTTCATAGGAAATTGAATAGACAATTACTTTGTCCATTAATACAGCTAGTTACAATCTCCATTATCCGCTAATAAAGACAAATTTACTTGCGTAGATCCGTAGACTCTCCATATATTACACACTTAATAAGGAATTAACAACACCTGCGGCTGTTTAAATAATGCTGACGCGATGTTCAATAAAACAGGAAATTGGACGGAACGACGGTCCCAAGTTCTCTTGGAAAATCCTCTCGATTCCGCGTGAAGAAGCAGGTTCTACGGAGAGAGACAGAGCGACAGAGAGAGAGAGAGAGAGAGGGAAAGATCCTTTAAACGATCCTGAAGAATAGACAACAACCCGTCGAGGAATCGAGTGGGGGAGGAAGGTCGACCGGAAGGGTGTCAGCACGGAGAAGTTGCACGGCCGGAAACGTGGCGGAAAGTTTTACCGCGTCTAGGAGGCGGGAAGAAGCGAGCGGTCTGCGCGCCAGTGGAAAGAGAATCGGCGAAAGAGAATCAGAGATATTCAGAGGAGACGGAAACTTTTCGAACGGGATGGTTGTGGTTGCCGGCTGTGGCACGACCAGCCTCCAGTTCCCTGTCGTCCGGCTAGATGAAATCGCGTGGAAAACTACGTTTTAAATTGGTTCCGCCACGAGGGGCCACGAGGGGCCACGAGGGGCCACGAGGGTGACGGAGAGAAAAGAGGATGGGGTTGGTACGTATCGGAGGGAGGCGGTTGTGTTGCTCTGTTTCCACCGTCCGCCTTCTTGATCGCCGTCGAAGTAATTAAGTCGTCGCTCGGAACTTCCGAATGCATCGACCATTCGAACTTTCGTCAATGGAAAACTCTCGATCGATTTGGCAGTACCGATATCCCAGTTTCCCTAACGGGCCTGCCTTCCGTCGAACAGGTGAATATTCCTAGGCTATTCTCGCGATATATACGTAAGATATTCGTCACAGGTTGCGCTCGTTGGAATTTATGGGGCACGAACGATCGAGGACAGAGAGCGACTCGGGGAAATGCATCGTCGCTCGAAGAGATTTAGCGAGGTATAAAACTTCGATATTACCCTTTCGCAAGATATATGTGTGTGTGTGTGTGTGTGTGTGTGTGTGTGTGTGTGTGTGTGTGTGTGTGTGTGTGTGTGTGTGTGTGTGTGTGTGTGTGTACAGAGTGTATACATGTAAACAGATTATCCACGCAATTTTTGATTAAATTTGTTCGCTATAGAGAAGAAACGTCGTTTAGAAAAAGAAAGAGTAAAATTCGTTTGTTAGAAACGTTCGTTTTGGGGAAAATCGAGTTTGAAAATTTATCATGTATATTTAACACTAGAACCACCGGCGATTAAAACGTAAAGTTTCTATCGGAGATGTTAAAATAAAAAAAAAATCTTTATAATACACTTCTATCTGTACATTTTACGATAAACGATTTGAATCTCTAAAAATACACTATTTCACATCTGTAAGAAATTCAAAAAGTCATTTTGACCATTTTGGTAGTTCTAGTGTTAAATTTAGCTAACCCTAGACTCGACAAGAAAGAATTATAGACAGGAGATTCTCTATAGTGCGAAAATAAGTCAAGAATGTAGAACAAAATTTTGTTTCTGAGATGTTTCGTTTTCGAGGAAATCGAGTTTGGATATTTATCGAGTATATTAGACAATTTTTAACAAAATAAACGTTCAAAGCCGATTTTCTTGAAAATGACGACCTTAAAAGGGAACAATTCTATTCTACGCTTTTCACTTATTTTTGCGCATGGAATATGCACGATTATTCGCGCCCGTACAAAATTAACTAAATTCAAAAGTATACTTGATATTTTCAGACACGATTTTCTCGGAAACAAAGGCATTAATGAAAAAATTTTGTTCCTTCTTTTCGACTCGTTCTCTCTTTTTTCACATAGGTTCAGCTCCTACTCGGTTGTATCATCAGAGTACAGGAACAGTGTATTTCGACGATAATTTGAGAGGTACAAAGGGAAACACAGAGTTTTCTAAAAATTCCTTCTTTCTCGAACATATTATCTGACGGGTAAAAATTTGCCTGTAACCTGACGTTTCTGGGAATTATACAATAGCACTGGACTACTCCTCTACTTCCTCTTGCAGTAGAGCAACAAGGGATTGGAATTTATGGGAAACCACGAGGGATCAAAGAAATCAACGAGAGTGTATATTCCCATTTCCTAAATCCGTGCGCATCGCTCAGCCAGCCTTACTCCCCCTTTCTCCCCCTTTCGCCGATAAATACTTTATCGTGCAACGTAACCTTGGAAAATATGTTACGCTGCCAACGACGAAAATGCGTTAGCCGCGCGGTAACGGTAGTCTGGCTTTTCCATAAAAAAGCAGGAAGGTAGGTACGTTTGTTCGAAGCGAAAAAGAAGACGCCCCTAACCAGCTAACGTACCCAGTTCACGGTTTGCCCCTAATTTCGACGTTCAACGCGAAATCACCCACGATCCAGCGAGCTTTATCGCGTAATTAATTCATTACGGTGATTTAAGGTACAATTGTCGTAACGCTCGAAGGTTGCACGAACATTTATTCGTCCCTCGTTTACTTCCGTTCCATAAACCCGAATAGTTTGAAACACGCCCGTACCCGATCCCGAACTGCTTCTCCTAAAACACCCAGTGCCCGTGTGCTCCGCCATCCGAAAATCGATCCCGAGGCCAGCGTTTTTCTCCTTTTGCCTCCGTGCAACGACGATCGTTCGTGGCAATTAACGATCACGACGATTTCCACTCTTTTATTTCCGCCTTCGTGGATGGTAAAGTTGTACAAATATCCGCGTTTATTGTTATCAATTTCCTTCTATTACGTTGGATGACCAACTCAGACAATGTTGGATCTATGCAAATACTAACAACGAGCTAGCAACAGTCCACATAAAACTGTGAATAGTTGGTCATAAGGGCAAGATCCAATACTTGGTCATCTATGCTCCTTCCCCTTCCACTTGATGATAACCAAATATATATAAGGACATGTTTTACAGTAGAGAGACAGAACACTACAGTAGAGAGAGACAGACTAGAATACTACAGAATAGTATAGCTGAGCTTAGCATAAAACATTCTATATCATTCTGTATCATCCTACATCATACACGACCACGAACAAGGAGTAAACTCTTCAAAATCATAAGCGTGTTGACTCCACTACACGGAATCCAACAATTATATTGATGTAGAAATCTCGGACAAGCCCCCAATTTGTAGAAATCTCGGGCTGAGATCCCAATTTATAGGAATTTTATGAAATGGTTGTTTAAAGTTGAATAAAGGAAAGGTTAATGTTAATTATAAAGGACGTTGTACATTAGGTTCTTAACTCTCGCAACTCTCAATACACTCTGCTCTCTTCCTCGCAACTCTTAGATTACTCTGTTCTCTTTCACATCTCGACACTCACTGTTTTCTTCACAAAATTCGTCACTCGTACACACATACACGCAAACGCATCCATCCTTTAGTGTATTAAATGTTAGGGCCATGAACAGTCTTAAGGCCCAGGCCTAACTTTCTCTGTTCTTTATGTACACCACATGTGCAGTCGTTGAGCACCAGGGAAAGTCCTTTTCCCAGAACTGCCCATCCCACATTAATAATAATTAACAGTAGTTGATAATATTGAAAAGTTACGAGTTATAGCTTCAGGAACCTTTTTTTTTAAATTTCATAATTTTTCCATCACGCGTCATATGAACTGCATAATTTCACTAAAAATATCAATCGAATTGTCCCTGTTGGATGACTAACCCAGACAATATTGGATCTATGCTAATAATGACAACGAGCTAGCAACAGTCCACATAAAAGTGGACTGTGAAGTTAGTCATAAGGGCAAGATCCAATACTTGGTCATCCATGCTCCTTCCCCTTCCACTTGAGGATGATAACCAAATATATATAAGGACATGTTTTACAGTAGAGAGTCAGAATACTACAAAATACTACAGAATACTACAGTAAAGTTAGACAGAATAGAATACTACAGTAGAGAGAGACAGACTAGAAGATCACAGAACATTCTATATCATTCTATATCATCCTACATCATACACGACCACGAACAAGGAATAAACTCTTCAAAATTATAAGCGTGTTGACTCCATTACACGGAATCCAACATCCCGACTGTTAATTACGTATTTAGCAATAATTTTCCCTTTTTTTCTTTTTTACTTGCCTTCGTAGAGATACAAATATCCACAAAGACCAGTCTCTCTCTCTCTCTCCCTCTCTCTCTCACACGTATATAATTTACTGGTAATATTAACGAACAAATTACAAGAACTCTTGCTTTGAAAGTTCACGCAACTTTCCATCGCGTGTCACAGACGAAATCAGTGAAATTTCACCGCGATTCAAGGTGTCTCGATCAAATTGCTCGAGAAGGGGATGGAAGAATTTTTGCAAGTAACGGCGCCACAACGGAGAGTTGCAAGAATCCCTCCTGTTACGAAGCTCTCTTGTTTTCTCTTGAAAACTCGATGAGAAACGGAAGTAATCCAACCAAGATTCGAAGATCAACGTCGTTGGAAAAACACATCCCCTCCCCCTCCGCCCCTCCTCCTTCGGCTGTTGTTGGCGCCAGCGAATGCACTCTCAAGACCGCGCGAGTCGCAGTACGAAAGGATGAGGAGGGAAGGGTGAGTGGCTGTCGAACGATCGATCGTGGAAAGGGTGCGGAAAGAGCGTGGCGGATTCGATCGAGTTCCCCGGCTCGTTGGAAAGAGATCCGCGCGTCAAGTGCGCGCGTATTCCGGTCAACGAGGATAATTAGGCCTCGGAATGGAATTGCTCGGGATCGCGACAGAAACAGCCGAACGTTTCAATCGGCAACCACCGGGAATCGGTCGTCGACGTGCGAGACGGTGCACTTTCGCGTATTTCAGCTCGCGTTACACGACGAACGAGAGAGAGAGAGAGAGAGGGTTGAACGATCAAAGAGACCTCCGACGTCTAAACTTCCGGTCGTCTAAAGTTCCGTTAATTCTTCGCCGAGTTGGGAGCACGAGCGCCTGGTGCTGTGTCAACTCGAACCGAACTGCGCTCGTCGAATTTCTATCAATGCGAACGGGCGGCTGGAAATTTCCAACGTGCTGGAAAGTTTCCGTGCTCTCGCGGATTATCACGGGATCGCGGATCCGTCGAATAGGCGAGGCGGCACACGTACACGCGTGCACGGTCGGTACGGTCGTAAGTCACGGAACACTTGGTAATTTCAATCCCGCCGCGGGATTTTCACCTTTTTTTTTTTGTTGTTGTCGATCTCTCGCCTTTCGGTTCGGCCCAGTTGGTACCAATGACGATTCTCTCGCATTTCTTTGGAACTCGAGGAACTTTCTGACGATAAGAAAGTCGCTCTTTGTCTTTATCGTTCTCTCTTTCTCTTCTCTTCTTCCTCATCCTTATTCAGTCTTTCCTTTCCTTTCATTTTCTTATCACCTTCTTTATCGTTTTCTTCTCCTCTTTCCATTTACCATTATTTCTTCCCTTTCCTCCTTCCTTTTGTAACCACCTCCTCCTCCTCCTTCTTTCATCAGCCTCTTCTCCTCTTACTTTTTCCTATCATCCTCTTCTCCTTTATATTTAATATAATTTTTTTAAATTTATTATTAAAATATAAATTTTTTAATTTAATTATATATATATATATAATATATTCACTAGATGTCTGATAAAAGAATTAATTTTTTAAATTGAAATATAATAATAAATATTATTTCCAATGACAATTAAATTTACTATTTATTAATTATATTTCTTCAAAAATTAAAATTTTAGTAGTAATATAAATAAATTGTATATAAATATTTTATCAAAATATATCTTTTTCAGACATATTACTCAATTTATTTAATAAATATTATATACATATAAATAAATTATTTGGATTTTAGTTTAAAAAAATAATTAATTTAAAATTAATAAATTAATACAATTATTATTAATATATTACAGTTAATTATTTATTTTATAATTATATAAAAATTTTTTTATTTTATTAAAGAAAGGATTTTCATCACTCTTTTCTTTCTCATTCCTCCTCTTCATTCTTTTTTTTATCATCCTCTTCTCTTCTTATCTTTATCACACCATTTTCGTCCCTCCCTTTTTATCTTCTAGTCATCCATGCGAACCACGGGCCGACGTACACCAAGTCAACAAATCACGAGCCACTAGGCGTCGAACAGAGCATCGGCAAATATTGATCGAGAATAACTCGAAGAAGAGAGGTCGACGACAAGATGACGAAGAACAGCTATGTGTTATACACACTTCGTCGTTCGCGAGCACTGTTTCGAGTGTGTATAACAAAAACGAGTGTAAATAATGCTTCCTTCGAAATTGTTGTACTTTCAGTAGGAACAACTCTAACGCGTTCAGTTGAATCGTGGAATCGTGAATGTCGCGATGAGGATTTTTTACCCTGCGTCCCAGTTCCCAACCTGTCGAGATAGCCGTTGTTCCCATTTTTCGATTCTTCTGCGAGAAATTTTGATCCGAAGGGGAACACGAGCGAAACGTGTATCAATCGTATCAGGTTTGAACGATTGGAGGATTTTCTTCGTCGAGGATATCGGCGAGGGCAGCCACTCGAATCAGTCAGCAGGTACGAGACGTACTCACGGAGATCGTGATAAGATTTCTCTCCGAGGGGCGCCCCTCCCAGAAAACCAGGAAATATTCGTTCGAGTAAACTCGATCGGATATTTATGCGGTGGCGGGGCAACGACAACCTGACAACCGTACGAGCGATACGACAGGTCGACGTCGAGGTTCCTTCTCACTGGATTGGAAATTTTCCGTCCTATCGATCCGTGGATCGACGTTGATCATTAGATCACTCGATATCCTTAAGGGAAGGAGCCACGCTCTCGACGACGACGAGCGTACGCGTGTTTCAACTTGGACTCGAAGAACGCGATGGATACGCGTTGGATACGTTTGACAAGAGAAACCGAATCCGAAAAGAGGAAATAAGAGGCAACGAGCTTCTGAATGAACCCTCCGCCTTGAAATCGTGCCAGATAGCCACCGTCAGCGACGAACGGAAAGGAAAGGAAGGAACGTGATCTCCTTTGCCTTTTCGCGAATATTCTCTCGCAGTAACCTCGCGTATTCATCTTGCGTGTTACTTCGTTCGACCTGCAATCACAATCTTTGATTGAAATTGAAATTCTTCCATGTCTCGTATTTCGTAACTCGACGTCCCGATTAGAAACCGAAATTCACAGTCATTTCATAGACACCAAGTAGCAATATAGTAATAAAACTTTCCGATTGAACCGTCACAGTCGTCAAACTCGAATCTCGCCGCAACCACCGTATCGAATTCAAACGTGCCTGTTCAAATTCACGGAAGTTCACGGGCTGTGTGAATTCGCTGGGGGAGGGGTTTCCTCGAGTTCCGATTCGAGTTTAAGCCGAATTTTGGGAATGAACGATCGCTCGAGTATCGAATTCGAATTAACAAAGTTCGCGGCGGGTTATCGCGTCGAATTACCGGACGTGGAATTCGGCGATCGGCAGTGAAAACGGCAGACGGGGAACAATCTCGAGGAATCCCCGGGGAGAAGTTCGATCCCTCCGCGATGTTCAACGATGCGGCTGCGTCCTATCTCGTAACAACATCCCCCCTCCTATCCACCCTGAGTTCCCGTTTTCCTCGTCATCCAAGCCGCTCAGCAGCCGAGTGGCGCGTGCATTTGCGCGAACGTGGAATTCCACGAGCCACTTCCTCCTCATCCTCCCCCTCCCTCACTCCCCTCCACCGATATTGTTTGCGTTAAAAGCGGAAACTCCGTGCTCGCTCGCTTACTTTTCCCTCCCCCCCCCCACCTCCTTGTCGTTGATTATCCCCTGTCTTTCCATCGACAGTTTCCGGGTCTCGTCTCCCCTCTACTACCGTTTCCTTCCGAGCAACTCGCCGGCACGATCAATTTCCTCGCACGCGCCAACTCCTGGTGGCTTCGTTGAATTCTCCGGTGAACGATCGTCCACTGAGAGAGACAACTATGACCTTTTGCGGCAATACTGTTGCGGTGGTGAGCAAGTTTTGGGAATTTTTTGGGGGGGAATTTCTTCCTGTATACAGTGTCCCGAGTGACTGTCAGGTTTTGTTTCAGCCCCTTGAGACGTAAAATATGATGTACGGTTATGAAAATATGAGAGTACGGTTGTGTGTGTGTGTGCACATATGCAGATCGTGAGAGAATTGGAGAGTGACAGCGTGCAAGTATAGTGATTGCTTAATATCCTATCGTCATCCCCGTATTCGGACTTGCTTAGTTTTCCTTCATTCTCAAATTGATAAACTTTAAATTTATTTCGAAGCACGGTGGGTTTAAAATTTAGTGTATTTTCCTACAATATTCTTGTATTATTGCGTGTTTATTTCTACAGTATGTCACTCTGTAAGCTCTGTCAGTAACACTGACGACACTGTTGGATGAGTCAACCAGACCTGACAATATTGGCTCGGTGCTAACACTGACAAATGAGTCGGTAGTACTGTCTTGACAGAGACCTCCGAACACTTATTCGCTCCTCGTCCCCCCCCCTTTCGATTTGCTATAAACAAAGCTATAAACAAAAATATAAAAAATTACGCTGAGAAGAGAAGAGCACTCTTTTCCAAACAAACCTTCGTAACGTCATCGTTGACCACAGTTGCAAGAATGAAACCGTCTTAAAATTACAAGCGTCGCTCCTTTACGCGAAACTCCAACGATACAACAAAGTATGAAACTGAAACTTGTGCCCGACTTTCCCAAATCTTTCGCGATCACGAGGCAGGAGACGTACGAAAAGTAGGTTGGGATTTCTCTCTTGGAGGGAAGAACGTTAAAAAGAAATTGTTTACGTCTTAAACGAGTCAGCGAGAAACTAGACTTTGAGAGTGAGAAAGTTCTGCCCGCGCAGCGATACCCGAAAATTCGAAAGCCACTTTTAATTTGCCCGATGCGCCCCGGGCGATATACCTCCCGCGGATCTCGACTTTGTTTGCCCCGTGTCGATAGTTTTATTTTGGGATGCTCGCGCGTAACATCTCCGAAATAAAACTATCGACTGAGATGACAATTCAAGCAATTTTATCGGAAAATTATTTTCGTACAAAGTACAGGGTGGAAAGAAAAGCACGTCCGTGGCTATCATGGGACGATTTCGATTTGACGGGGAACCTTGCAAAATTAACTTTGATTTTAATTTCGAGACCAAATTTTTTTCTTTTTTTTTTTTTGACATTATATTCTACTTATCAGGAAGGTTTTTCAAAAAACCATAGATCGCAACCTTATCTTTTGAAAAATGGCAAAATAACTTCTTCGTCATTTCACAGTGCGTGCTAACAGTGACTTTATGATTTTGGATTACGTAATTTTTATATTAGGTTTCACCAACATTCGATTTATCATAGTTACGAGTCTAAATAATCAAACGATGGTCAAACTAACTGTTAACATTATTCGAAATACATCACGTAATATAGACATCCACGCGTCCAGAACCATAAAGTCGCTTTTCGCCGACCAAAGAACTATGGTTTTTTGAAAAAGTGTTATGAGTAAAATACAACGCCAAGAATAAATTTCGACCTTGAAATTCAATGTCCACCAAATCGAAGGTGTAGAATTCATCGATAACAGCCGTGGACAAACTTTCCTTTCTACCCTGTACATATTAGTCTCTTCCTTTCAACGCAAGGGTTGAACGAATGACGAGCGACACGAGACCAGAGGCGACAGGAAATTCAACGACGTGTCGCAATTTTCCTCCGTTTAGAGCCGAGAAATGATGAAGGATGATGAAAATGGCGGCAGAAAGAGAGAGAGAGAGGGAGAGAGAGAGAGAGAGAGGCAACGAAGGACGATGAAAAATTGTCCAACGCTTTTACGATGATTCACGAGCGTCGAAGAGGGAACGAGTTGCAACCAAGAGACCGACTAGGGCGCGCGTGAAAAATGCCCGTTCGATTGACCGAGAAAGAGAGAGAGAGAGAGAGAGAGCAGTATGCCCGTTCGAAGGTGTCGTCAGGTAGATCATCACCTTTAAAAGCACTCGCGAAGCTTTTAAGAGCGTTATTATTACGTTAGCCGCGCGTTATTCTTATCAGGAACGCGAGCACGATAGCGAAAAAATGCTGCAGCCACGCGAATCTCCTTTGCATCGTCGTTGCGTTTCTGGAGGAAACGCCTATCGCCTGTAATCTAAACGCGAGCCGCGCGGGTTCAATTATAGCCGCGGCGAGATAACGCGCGGACAAATGGCAGTTTAAAGTGCGCAACGCTGGATTATCCTGCTTTAGCGAGCAACGGGACACAACCAGGCAGAAAAATCAATCGCGTTGCCGAGATAAAATTGGGTAGACCGAGCCGCTTAATGGCATCCAAACGACTGTTGCGTTTAAAACGTTTCGCTATCGCGCGGTTAAAGAGCTTCGACTATGGTTTGTGACGCGGTTCGCGCAACAGCCATTTCTCACGGCCGTACGTTGCTTTTGCCGTCGTCTACCTATCTGGATGAACTTAACGAGTATTCCAGACGCTGGTCGACTTGTAGCAACAGTGGATTATAGTCAAATTAATATTTATTATATTATTTTTGACGAGCCTAAATTTCGAACTAGAAAATATGGTAATAATATATCGATACATATTATTTGTTACTCATATCTGCGAGGATAGTTTTGATCGGTGTTGACAAGCTCAATTTTTATGCTCGATCTATCCTTAAAACACAATCGTTTCGTTGTCGCATGGTTGAAAAGGTTCGACTATAATTTATAGTGTAATTTAAGCAACTACTTTTTGTTCATGGTTAAACGTTGTTTTTTTCATCATTCTACCAATGAATTAACGAGAATCTAAATATTGGTTGACTTGTGGCAATGGTGGATTATATTCAAATTAATCGATGACTTAGAAATTGATATCAATATCTATTATGAACCTGAATATCATACTAAAAAATACAGTAATAATATATATATATATATATATATATATATATATATTATTACTGTATTTTTTAGTACATTTAGGTTCATAATAGATATTGATATTAATTTCATAAATCATCGATTAATTTGAATATAATCTACTATTGCCACAAGTCAACCAACATATATACATTATCCAAATTTCCAACATCTCAAGTGATTTTTTGAGAATAGTTTTAATCAGCATGCTCAGTTTATTCTGAAGAGATAAACATTCCGTTATCGCATGATTAAAGAGCTTGAATTACGGTGTGATTCGAACAACCACTATTTTTCATAATTAATCATTGTCTTTTCTATTATCTACCAATGAAACCTAGACATCGATCGATTTGCAGTAATAGCGGATTACATTCAAATTAATCAAACGAACTGGAGGAATTAGTAGCACTATTTACCACCTTCTCATGAAATAATCAGATTATGAATAAATTCCGTACTAAATTATACAGTAATAATATATTTCGTTATTTATTGACGCTTATGACTGTCCCACGATTCCGACATTTCAAAATCCTTCGGATTTGTTCAGTTCTCCACCAACATACGCATCCAACTTTTCTACTCACCCTTACCTGACGAATCGCGAATCAAAATACCTTCTAATATCAAATTTACATCAAAGATAACATACGAGCAACGAGAACATGAATGACGCATAATGAACAGAAGATATTTTGAGAAACGTTCTGCGATTACGAACAGAACAGGCTGCCGATGATCGTGGTGAAACGATGTTAAAAATTGCGGGACCGTAACAATTTTCTACGTCATTTTTTAACTCGGGAATCAGAAGCTTTATTAAACCGAGCAATGCCCATAGGGAGCGCGTATTTTCCAAGTAACGTGAAATATGGAGTGAAACGCCATGAGCTATCGAGCCCATAGTTCCACCATGATGATTTATTATCCTTTTCGACGAATCAATTAATCGGCGCGCCGATCGTCGAGATTATTCCTTCCCCGTCCCTCCGGTGGGAGGAAAGTGCCCCGCGTGTCGAAGGACGCACGGGAAACGATTAAACGATTAAAAGCGATAGGCGAATGAGCGATAGCTTCTGCGACAGCAAATCCAGAAATAATTTATACCACCGGCGCGCACTGCATGTTGTTTGATATTTCCGCGCCCCGGAGTCAGAATACACATTCCGGTCGGCCGCATAATTATCGCAGATTTAACATGCAGATGGACACGCGCAGATCGACTCGATTCGATTAAAATGTTTTCACGTGTTGTACTTAATGCCCCGGCCGAATGATGATCGCCGTAAACGCCGGCCAGGATATCTATTATACTCTGATGATCGATATATCGTTAACGGATCATCGTCTCGACCCGACACTCGTTTCGCTTTTAATTGTCGCAGATCTGCCTGGGATCATTACATGAAATTTTAATGGGAGGGTGGAAGGGGGGGGCACGGCCACGTCGTTTAACCACTTGCGCTGGCAACTGATTGCGGACCATAACGAGTGACCGAATCGTATACAACAATTCGTCGCTTTCTTTTCCTTTTGAACTCGTCGCTATATGACATCACTGGATAGAAATTATTGAGAAGTAATAAATTTATTATTTGTTTCGCCTGGGTTATACTTAAGTATACTTAAAACCGAGGAAATATTGCAATTTTGGGACAAAAAGTTCTCGACGTGCGTGGCACATCTTTCCAACGCAACAGGTTAAGAATATAAAGATCAGCCAAATTTGACTTTTTTCTAAGACGTTATATTTAACCACTTGCGCTGGCAACTGATTGCGGACCATAACGAGTGACCGAATCATATACAACAATTCGTCGCTTTCTTTTCCTTTTGAACTCGTCGCTATATGACATCACTGGATAGAAATTATTGAAAAGTAATAAAATTTATCATTTGTTTTGCCTATTCTGTTTTACTTAAATATATAATTTTACTTATTATAACATGTTATGCTATAATATATAATATGTAATATGCTATGTCTAATATAACCTATATTCTAGTTAAATACATTGACAGTTAGTGTGTTTGTTGTTAAATTATATTACAGATTGAAGCTGTATTAACTTTCGAATAAAAATAAAATTTTTTACAGTGTCGGAAAATGACATTACTTATAGGTATCTTTAACCAGTTGCGCTGGCAACTGATTGCGGACCATAACGAGTGACCGAACCGTAAACAACAATTCGTCGCTTACTTTTCCTTTTGAACTCGTCGGTATGATATCACTGGATAGAAATTTTTAAGAGGCAATAAACTTATCATTTAAATATATTTAAAACTCAGAAAATGTTGCAATTTTGAGACAAAAAGTTCTCGATGTGCATGGTACATCTTTCCAGCGCAAGAGGTTAATTAAACGCAGTGGAAAATTCAGCTGCGAGATTCTCGATACCGATCGGCGATTCATCGTAAATTGGTTCTCGTGTTTTTCTCTCTCATCGTGGTTGTTACCAAGATACAGAAGTCTCATCGGCGAGTTTCGCGTCACAGCGCTTATCAGAATTCCAAACATCACGTGCGAAAACACCCCGTGGCCCGACGTGCGCTAAGTGAAAATAAAATCGTTGCTCCGCGTGACGTGAGAATAAATTCTGTAATATCAAGTCCTCCGATTCGTCATGTTTCTCTTTTTCAACAGGAAATCTTTTCTTTCTCTTTCTCTTCGTCATTTGTCACGAATGATATGAACATTGCTCACGATAAGAGAGAGAGAGAGAATGGCAGAGAATGATTAAATTTTAGATAGCTCCGACGTCTGAAAGGATATTATATAGGAACGCTAAAACCTGGCACAAATCATATTTATGATCTTAAAGTTGCCCAGGCACGCAGATAACCTGTGCTATGCACAGTACTCGTAAAATAATGTAATAGTAAGAGAGAGAAAACGAATGGCAGTGTGGATTTGGTCGTTGAGTTAAGCAGACAAGGTGGATTCAATCATTCAGAGACGTAGAGCTGTGTGGAATCGAGTAGACAGAGTAGTGTAATTGAATCTATCTAGCATGATTTAATCAAGTTTAGTCCTAAGTATATATACGTATCTTGGATTTAATTGTTTAACATTCAAGTTTTACAATATTAATAAGTATTAAGTAACAAGTAATAAAAAGAAAAAGTGAAACTTAAATGTTGCAAATACTACAATTTAGGCATTTCGTACGTTACAAATACTAGATATTTAGATAGATCGTATTTCTTACAAGAGATTTCTTCGTCATTTGTCGATGGATAAATTTATCACGGCTGGTATGAATATTCGTCGCGATAAAACAGAGTGATGAGATATGATTGAATCTTGGATGACTATGACGTCTGAAAAGATATTAATAAACATTTCGCGAAAAAGTAAAATCCAAATATCACAAATACTGAAGTTTGAATATTTCATCGTACTTCTCAGACAAGACTGACTATGAGCTTAAATTTTGAATAATTCTGACATGATATTTGAAAAGATACCAATTCCGTGGAAGAATGACCCAGCCTAACCTAAACGTCGCGAACGCCACAATTTGGTTATTTCATCTGCTAGGAAGTGTATCGCCTTGGATTCTGTATTAAAGAAAGTGGCGCTTAACCTAATTTCTCCCCAACCGAAGATTTCCGGCCCACTCTCGATTGTTAATTTCTAACTCGAGTCTCTGGAGAGACCAGAGGCGTGCAACTTTAACCGTTCCCTGCAACCACGAAATCTTGCCCCGCGGTAACCGGCGCACGTATGCGCGCAATCAAAATTTCATGGGGGAAGTCTCGTCGGTCGGTATCGTTTTACAAAGTCGTACGTTCAGAGATTACAAAAATCGCCACTGTCCCATTTCCTTCGGGCGGATTCGTAATTTTCACGTAGCCACGATTCTCACGCCTCGTCCCTACGCTTTCCACCCTCAAGAAAATTTCCACGATTCGAGGACTGTTCGTCTGTTTCATTCACGCCGAATGAATCAGAATGATCAATTATTCGCCAAAACGATAACGCTCGATTAATAATCTCGGCCTTCGGGGGAGGAACTCGCCCCCTCCATCCTGTCGATAACCATGGAAATGAAATTTCTCGAAACTTGGTGCTTTCAACCTTCATCGATCAACAGCGGGGCGTTCAAAGGGGCAAGGAAAAAGGGATGCTCCAACTATCTGCCAGCCGTCCCTCCTGGAAATAGCGGAGGTTCGTGCAACGAGGGAAACCACTCTCGGGTAAGAGCCTGCGGAAAATAGCAGCCTGGGCGCGCCAAGGTAGACGTCCAGCGAGCGGAAGCCGCAGTGTGCTTTCGCGGTCGCGGCTTGCCTGCATCGCGGCCAGAGTACGCAATTGCAGCTGTAAGGGGACCACTCTCCCTCTGGAATTTACATCGTTCGCATACTCGTAGCCAACTCGAGCTAACGTAGTCGCGGCTAGAACCACCGACTCCAGTTTGCCCCCCCTCCCCCGCCCCCCTCCTCCTTGCATTCGACGCGCAACGTCCGACGAGGGGATCGCGTACATCCTCTCGACGACAGAACCGTTCGAGAAACGAGCGTCGTATCTCGAACGACGCAGCGCTGTCTGTTGAACGAGACGAAGGGGAGAAAGATGGGCGAGCGTGTCTGTCTCCGTGAAGGACCTGGGCCTTCTGTGACTTCAGGAAATTGAAAATTCCTGAAGGAGAGAACGATGATCGAGCAAGCGGATTGTTTGTGAATAATAGATAGCTCCGCGTCCGGAGAGGCTCGGATGATTTCAATAATTGAAGACGAGGGACGGACGAATCGCCAGTGTCGTGTGCAGAGCATAAGCATATTATCGTCACGCTGAATTGCGGGAAATGAAAGTTGCGACGATACACGCGGAACTTGAGTGACTTGTTGCTAGAATATCTGTCGCAGCTTTTGTAAAACGATGGAGGGGGAGGGGGGAGGATTAACGAGAAGAAGGTTCGATACCGACCAACTGTACCTACGTTTGGCTAAATTGTTTCCGTTGGTGGTTCGCGGTGGCTGAGGCAATGCCGGCGAAATCCTCCGGTAATAGGTGGAGGCGAGCGAAAGAAGTGGTGGCCACTTAAAAGCGGCGGTGCAACAGGAACCGAGAGAGGTCGGGGATAAATGCACGGCGATACTTGCACTGAGCGGACGATCGTTTCGGGAGGGGGGGAGGGGGAGGAGAGGAGCAGCCCTGATACTTCCAGTATCGACTGCAATTGCTCAGCTCCTGGATACTCCCGTTTCGGAGTGGGTTGCTTTTGCTCCTGACACTCGGGCTATTTATGTTCGCCATTCTTGCCGCGAGGTAACCGCGCCAGAGTCCAGCCAATCTTCTACGCCCTCTCGAACTACACCCGCTATCCTCGACATTTGTCTAAGATAACCGACGGTGTCCAGTGGAACCGGAAACTCGTCTTTCCATCGGCGACAACGGTGCACACTCGACGCGCGAAGCTCTCGATGGCGGCCCCAAGGGGGAACAAGCTACTCGAGACGAGTCTCTCGCGTCGATTGAACGCGCGCGCGCGTAGCCGGAAACCTATTAGCCACGCCAGCCACTTCCGGTACTCGCGTTTGGCGCGTTGGTGGCGCGCAGACTTTCCAGGTCGGCGGAGAGAACGCCATTTCCGCGGCGCTGTCATAATTTACGTAAATGCATAATTCTTCTTCTTCTTCCTCCCACTTATGCAATAGGAACAACGGGGCCGCGCCTGGCTGGCTCGTAAAGATAAAAAATTGTCACCAGCCAGGCCGAGATTGCTCGTTGCCCGCGCTACTATTTCACTTTTACGGAGTCTCGGCCAGCCCCGGCTAACCGGCTCACTTCCGCTACTTTTACGCCCGTCCCTTCGCGTTACGCTTCTCCAACCCTTCCTTGCTTTCCTTTTTTTGCTCTTTCTGTCTCCCCGTCGTCGGTGCACTTCACCGAACTGCTTCCTGTTTCCCAGGGAGGGGGACTAACCACCGATCGCCACTCCAACGTCCTTCACCCTCTCCAGCCAACGTTTCTTCCCTTCGTCAGTTACATTCTAAATTCTCTCCTCTGCTTCTCGAAATATTGCGACACACGCGCCGACGCGGCAAATTCGAAGCGAATTCAGTTGTTGAAAGAAAAGTAAACGCGCGACACGGAGAAGTTTTACAATGTCTTTTACAAGGAACGTGACTTTTCGCGAGAATTAACTAGTATACAGGGTGATTCACGTAGCTTGCACCCTTAAAACAACTTTTAAATTATGCGTCTAATGAAATGTTTGATGGAAAAGTTGTGTGGTTTTAAGGGAAACGAAATATGGCGTGTTAATTTTTTGTAAATTTCTAACTGAACCATATACTTTTTTCATCATAGATCAGAAGAATATTATATTCCAAGTAAAAGAGTATCAAGCCTTAAACCTAATGGAGATATTTATTAAGGAGATATTTTAGGACAATTTGTCTCCAGCATGAAACCTGCAATAGGACCGTTTGCTTGCCACACCATTAACGTTTCATTGACGTTGATGATCAAATTATTGTAAAATATCTCCTTGACCATTAGGCTAGTGACAAATATTTTTTTTAATATGGAATTTAATACTCTTCCGATTTAATATTCTTACGATGAGAACAATAAAATATGGTCCAGTTAAGAAACATAAAGATGACCTTGGAAATTTCGAAACCCACGAGAAATTGATACGCCATATTTTGCCTCCCTTAAAACCATACAACTTCCGTATTAAACAATTTTTCATTAAACACGTAATTTAAAAATTATTACAAGTTGTGCAAGTTAAGTGAATCACTCTGTATTTGTATATTGTACGTATATTTTAACGTACGATACGTTTACGTTCGATAATATCAATCTAAGGGATTTTGATTAACATCTTCGCTCGTAAAGACTTCATTCCATAATTCCACGCTCAATACAGAAATGAATGATACCACGTCGACAATTTGTGGAACGATGAAACTGTAACTTTCTGAAATAACAGGAATTAAATTTAATTTCCTGTGTAAGATAAATTCCAGCAAAGATAATATTAATCTATATCGCGATGTGCTTGATTGAATCACCTCCTCCACGGAAAACTTTCCAGAGATACGTTATTCTCTAGGACGTATGGGTCGTGAGATCGCTGTGATCAGCCAGTAATGGGCAAAGTGGTCAAATTAGAGTTGAAATAAGGAGGAATCGAAAAATAAGGTATATGGAAAATAAATTTGTCAGTTCTTTCAAGACCAAGTTATAAATTAAGGATTAAGTTAAAAGTTCAATTTAAGATTAGGTTAAAAATGGATAAGTCACAGCTTTACCAAGTTATAAATTAAGGATTAAGTTAAAAGTTCAATTTAAGATTAGGTTAAAAATGGATAAGTCACAGCTTTTCACAAGACTTTCAGGATATCGAAGCATAAACAACGACAAAGAAAATGAGAATTCAATTACAGATTTCTTTCTTTTCTCTTTTTTTAACCATTATGTCAAGTACAATTTTAAATGCAATTTTTATTTCGATCCGGCTTTGAAGTGCAAAGAATTATCATACCTATTACATAAGTTTGTATTAATTCTCACATCCTCGAAACAAACATCACCGTTTGTATTTTAATTTCGACTAAAAACGCTATTTTGCTCGTGTGACGTATGTGAGTCAAGATAAGAACAACGATAACAGCTACTTAAAACACGTTTCTTTTTTTTTATTCTTATAATCTTTCCCTTTAACTTGGACGAAAAAGCTATTCTACTCGTGCTGTTTCAACTCAAACGCGTTTTCCTTACTCTCACATTTTTCAGTTTAACTTCCCTGTTCTTCATTATAACCGCCTACTGGAGACAGCTTTCATTTTTCAAGACCCGTCTCTCGTGTTAAAAACTTATTATAGCGAATAAATTATTAGTAAAAGGCGTAGGGGGGGGGGAGTGAAAAAGAACGACGAGGCCGGTTAGATCGGATCGCGCTCGATTTCGAGATTAAGCTATGCGCGGCGAGCTTCATCAACGCGGGTAAAAGAGGGCTCGACATTGTTTCGGTTGACGCGAATTGATTGCTTTGAGTGTCGGGCCGAGTTCGACTCTGTTCGTCGACGGCTACGAAGTCCTGGCCCGACACAACACGAGAGTTTCCCTCCCCGGTTAACGGGCGAAAGCCTGTTTCCTCTACGCTGAACTTTCCCCGCTCGAACAGTAAATAACGTCGATTCGATAAAGCTTTGTAAACCGACGTCGATCGACCCCGTCGTCGACACGGCGACGAGTCGGGTTAATTCGAGCGTTCCGACGTTTCCGAAAGGACGTTTCGTTTTCTTCCCCTGGAACGAGGCCCGACTCCAGCGAGGGAGAAACTGGCGGAGCAACTCGAACGAATCCTGCGTGACACGCGGCGATTGACAGTTGCTGAAACTCCGAGCTAGGAACCAGAAACTCTAGCGGGGTTCGAACGACCGATCTCGGCATGGGCGAGCAAATATGACGCAAGCTCCAGTTCCGAAAAAGCTGAAACTTGGGGAAACTTGACAGATTTATACTTTGCAAATTTTGCAGAGGGTGTCCCTCGAATTTCAAAAGCTCCAGTTTCGAAAAAGTTGAAACTTGGGGAAATTTGACAGATTTATAATTTGCAGATTTTACAGAGGATGTCCCTCGAATTTCAAAAGCTCCAGGTTCGAAAAAGTTGAAACTTGGGGAAATTTGACAGATTTATAATTTGCAGATTTTACAGAGAGTGTCCCTCGAATTTCAAAAGCTCCTGTTTCGAAAAAGCTGAAACTTGGGGAAATTTGACAGATTTATACTTTGCAAATTTTACAGAGAGTGTCCCTCGAATTTCAAAAGCTCCAGTTTCGAAAAAGCTGAAACTTGGGTAAATTTGACAGATTTATACTTTGCAAATTTTACAGAGAGTGTCCCTCGAATTTCAAAAACTCTAGTTTCGAAAAAGCTGAAACTTGAGGAAATTTGACAGATTTATAGTTTGCAAATTTTACAGAGGGTGTCCATCGAATTTCAAAAGTTCGGGGAACGTAGAAAGGAAAGTGACAAAGAAAAATCTCTGAAAAGAAAATTTTAGATCAGCTGGTTTTGTTCCCTTTTAATGACAGTATTAATTTTGTTGACTTGTTCGATGTCGATCAATTCAAGGGAATAACTGGAAGATCAAATCGTATATATATATCAAATCGAAGATGTACAATTTATCTACGATAGTCACGGATAAACTTTTCTTTTCACCCTGTACATATTTTGATGTTACACTCGGCCTCGATTGTTCAACCACCAATTCCACAAAACAATATATACATTTTCAGAGACTTAAATTATTTCTCATAAGATACACACACACACACACACACACACACACATACACACAAACAAGTAAAAGCTTCTTTTACTTTAACGATGGAAATTTTATGCTTTAATCGTCGATAGTTCCAGCATTAAAGTTCGGAACGAGATTAGAAGAGGATCGATGATTAAAATGCGAAAAGAAATTAAAAGACTAAGTTCGTTTACATTTCCTTGAAAAATGTAAGAGACCGTTCCTTCAAGACCGTTGGCGAAAATAATTCGATACTCGTAGAAACCCCTTATGAATATATTACGCGCGTTATAGGAAACTTTGAAATTTCATTAGCACTGCAACCGAGACCCGCCTATCGTGATTATATTGATAAAGTTTGAAATTTTGAAAGTGCAGGTAGAAGCGGCAAGGTATTCGCTGCGGGGATGTATTTCGCAGAGATCGTGAAAATATTTTAGCAGTCAAGGGTAATAATTTCTAATGTATTTACTAAGTTATGAAATATCTCATCCATCACAGGTAATTAATTACTGGCAATGTTTATTCGTATCACTTGTCATTTATTCGATGTGGCTAACAGCAAGTGACATTTAATAATAACTGATAGGAGTGAAGTGACATTTTCCTAAAATTATCCTCAAAATACTCTTGACTGAGAAACGAGCAAACTTGTGAAACAATCTGTTTATTAAACAATCCGAAATGAAACACTGAAATGTTTTACGCTCTATTCGAGTCTCCGAATGTTGTAGAAAAATTTCTACGATGCCGAAAAGTTTATACAATTTACGAAAAAATAAAATTACTAATGGACGAAGGATTTCGCAGAAAATACTCAAAACAGACTATACATAGTGGGGTAGGGAAATTCCAAACTTTTGAATGTTTTATGGGTGCACAATGAAAAAAAAAAATTTCTGTCCCACGCACATTCGACTATCTCGAGTTCCAAAAATTCTACAGTCTATTCGAAATTAAAAGAAAAAAAAATTTGACGTTCTGTCAGTTTCCCCGTGAAAGTGCTTCACTCGTCTCGTCTTTTTTGTCCTTGTAAACGATAATAACCGTCGTGGCTAATTCTAAGATACCTCCGCCCGAATAAGTTTTGCAGAGCAGCTGTCAAATTTTTAACGTCAAGATTCAGAGTAAACGTCTGAAACTCCAGTTCAAATATTTAACATCGAACGATGAAGGATCTTCGATTTTCTCCTTCGGTCGAACCAATTTTCCACAAAAATGCTTTCCCTCGCTCCGCAGCACACGCCGAACCGATGATCGCCGTAATTAGGCAGTATCGACGTTCAAATTCGAATGGAATTCGAAACAAAGACGGAGAGGGAAAGCAATTCCCCGGCCGCTGGTATTACCTTCAGACAGCTCGACTCGTACTCGCGTTTGATTTATCGCATCGCAGAAAGCAATAACACTGATCCCACATGCGATCCCAATACCGCCCCGAGGCCGGAATCGCTCGTGAAAAAAGGAAAGAAAGAAATGGGAGGCAGCGGCAAGCTTGCCGGGTGCTATTAAAGTTCCTCCTTGATCATCGTCGTGGATGGTTCCTACGTACACGAGAAACCTCCCCTTCTTCGTCCCCCCTCCCCACCTCCACCCCCCCCCCAATAATGTCACTGCGACCACGATTCCAATCGGTTAACCTGGTTGCAACGAATTTGCGACTTCAAAAATAGCGAAACCGCTCGACGACGATCGTCGTTATCGAATTCCAGTTTATACCGGCACTGTAAATCGGGTTACTTTATTTCCGGCTTCTTGCACCAGTCGCCCCCCCCCGCGCTAGCCTGGGTCAAGTCGATGCAATTAAACTTGATACCCGGAAATAACGCTTTCCCGAACGTTTTCGACGTCTCGAGTTTATACGTCGCGTGTGCTTCGCATTGTTGTCCGCTTGCTCTCTGTCTCGATGACAACGGAAACGGAAGCTATCTCTTGGGCTGAAAGAAGAATATGTATGGACGAGCGTGAAGGCCGAAAGTTCGATATGGTACTTGTAAATCTGCTGTTGATATCACGCTCATAACATGAAGAAAGCACTATTCGATCTTCCGTGGATACTTCCCTGTGCTTCTATTGCGTAAGTCTGCTTATTCAGTATTTCAGTATTATTCAGTAATTCAGTACAAATCACTATGCCACCATGTATCTTAATATACAAGTCCTTTTAATTTAGTCACGCAAAATACATACACGCTTATTACAAACTCTAATAAACTATGATATATTCCAAATAAACTCTACTACACTCTACAACACACGTGGCTGTTTTTCTACTCACGCCGCTACCTAATATATACACATATTCATACTACCAACAGTTGATCTAATAGAACGTAGGATGGCGAAACCCATCCCAACAAATGGACTACATACCTAACGAATGCGAACGAGCTGTCAGTTTTTGTTAAATATCGACGCTGGTGTAATTCTCGCGATTACTTTATGGGCCTAACTAATTAGGTTTCTTGTAGAACCAAGGTTAAAGAAACGCGTCCCCTACGTCAGCGAACGTATTCCTAGTTTATATACCTCTATATACAGGGTCGTGAAAATATTTTCTTAAAGAGAAAAGAGTCGCCAAGTGGAAAAGTTTGAAAAGCCCTAAGGTCAATGTTTCTTTCTTTCTTTCTTTCTTTTTTTTTATCGAGAAATTTCCAACGCAGTGATACATTCGCGGGGAGCTAGTGGAAGAAGCGAGTTAAAGTAGACGAGGGAAACGAGCGGCTGACGCTTTTCAGCGAAGTCTCGCCGAAGAGAAAAGCCAGCCGGAGGCAACGTGGCGACGAGAGAGTCTGAAGATGGATGATGATGACGATGACGCTCTGAAACGAGACGCCAAGGACACGACGAGCTACGAGGAATTACGAGAATCGCGACGCTTTTACGATTCTCGTCACGTTGCAAACGATGTTGATTAAGGTGTCGCGCAACACGCCGACTAGTACAAAGGATTTCTTTAAAAAGGACGTCAGTACCGAGAATGCAAACTATAATATGTCGAGAAAACATATCTTAAAAGAATGGATTTGTCGTATTCCTTGCGCTAACTTTTCGTATAAACAAGTAAAAACAATCGTAAAATAATAAAGTAATCGGATCATTAAAAAAATGGAACAATATAAGAAATAAACAAAAATAGAAAAAAATCATAAATACAATGAAAAGTATTCCACTCTGCTTTGACTGTCGTGAGCTCGATTCTGTCGGAGATGATTCTTACATCGTGCAGCGAGTCGGCTGAAATTGTAAAAATTCAAAACATGTGTGTAAAGACATGTAAAAAATTATTCACTATGATGTTCATGATTTAATCTTCCCTTTACAACGACCTCTTAAAACTTGCTGCACAATTTTTATCACCATTTTATTAAACAATGAAAATTGAAGAAAGTTGTGCCTAATGTTCAAAGTTCAATAAAACGGTGAAAAAGAATCATGGTAGTTTTTACGTGGACGTATAAAGGGGAGACTTCAATCTTGGGGGAGAAAATTTTTAATGTCTTCGTAGACGTTTAAATTTTCGAAAGAAGGGCATCACATAGAGTCATTTCAGGAAAGGACGAAATTAAAGTAGAAAGTTCACTGTAGAAGGTAGATGTTTGGCACTTGAAAATGACTGCCACTGGGTACAAATTATCGACAACTTTTCTTTCACTGTTATTGGTAAAATAATCGTAAAAAGCAATGGCAACAATTCCTCGAGAAAGAAACCTTCGCTAAAAATATATACTTATTCTGGCGACGATCGACGATTCGCTGGTTGAGAACACAGTCTCTGTATATTACAATTCCATTTCTTGGTTCGCGTTCCGCGGGAATAAGCGTTGTTCCCACGAAACAAGAAACTCGCGTGCAGCGTGTACAGACGTTCAGATCCTTCCAGATCGAGATCCCCCTTTTCGATGATGGTTTCCCACCATCGAGTACTCGCTGCTTATTGTGCGTGTCCCGAAAGTATTCACGCTGACACGGCGCTCGTTCCGTCGTTCACTTTATTGCACGGCGTACGTGCCGGGCACCGCGATTACCGTATTACAGGATCCCAAACCCAAGGCGTTCCCTTTTGCTCGGCAAACAGCCGCGAACCGCTCCTAGCGAAATGAAACATTGATGAGGCGCCGGGACCTACCCCCTTCTGTCGCGAGATTCCACAATTTCTTGACGGCGAGTCGCGCTGCACTCGACAGAGAATACGAGATTTCGCTTTAAATATCAACCGGAATTATTAAACTCGTTAGAACGAGTCGGGCTGCCGAGTTTTCGCTCTTGCCTTTCGCCGATGACTCGTGACTACGAGCAAATGGTAATTTCACTCTTTTGTTTGTGTTACCTTGGAACACAAAGGAGAAGGAAGTCTACTACCAGGACTGGGTGGCTTGAAAAATTTTCAAGTAACGTTGTTTTCAAATTTGGGGAAAGTAGGGTAAAGTCTGATGCATTTAGCTTCGGATGGCAAGGAGAAGAAAAAAAAACAGCAATAAGAAAATGGCCAAATTTTTTAGAAAAACTTGTCCGGTTCACGGAAGAACAAAATTTTCTGGAGGTATGCAAAAACCCCATAGGGGTAGGTAAAACCCCATAAGGGTAGGTAAAACCGAATAACTATGCAAAATTTTTATTTTTATTAAAAAAGAAATTCTAATGTATTCTATGGTCATTCGCAATTTTAAGAGATGTTCCCAAATTTTGTTCATTAACGAACCAAATGTTTGAGGAACAAGTCCTATTAAAAGCAAAGACAAATTTCACTGCCGCGATAACGCACACTAATAAATTATTTTGACTTTCATTTTGATTTTCATTGATTTCTTTTCTTCTTCATTCAAGCATTTTGGTTTTATCGGCTTGAACGCGATTTCGAAAGACAAATTTTCAATTGTCAAATAAACATTATTTTCTCGAATAATCAGTTCTTCAATTTATCATTTCCCCAATTATTTGCGTAGCTTCAAATTCCTTTGATTGGCCAAATCAAACGTACCATTAATTATTAACTACGTACCATTAATTATTAAAAATCCATTATTTGCCAAATACTAAGGAACATTATTTCAAACATTCATTTACGAATTATCATTATTCGAAATAAATTTCGCTCAGTGTCTGATCTGTACATACAAAATGATGATCACCGCGTTTCGCCAAATATAATTGCGGATATAATTTTTCAGCGTGTTTAAAAACTTTTTGTACGAGTCGTGATTTTTTGACACAACGTTCGTTCAGGCGGAATCAATTTGTTCGCAGAAAGGAGGACGTCGAACTTGGCCAATCATCACACGAATCTGAAATTCGACGCAGGGATCAGTTTGTTAGAGGGCGATAAAAGAAGAACGACGGGGACCCGACTAAACGAGAAGGAATACGAATATGCAAGCAGAGAGTCGTGTAACGCGAAAACTTTGCACAATAGCTTGTTCTATAAAACTTTCAAGCCAGCAGACTGGAATCCAGACCGGCCGGAGTTAATATACAAATTTACTACTACCTCTCTTCTTCGTACTAAAGCATTCAAACACACCGATCGATGAACAGAGTGATATTTCTCCACTGTCTGAATAATCGCTAAATGAAAGAGAGAGAAAGAGAGAGAGAGAGTTGAAATCTTTAACAAAAATTCGAGTTGCAAATTTCAAACTTTTCTCGCTACTCGCACGTCGACTCTAATTATTTATTTATTTATTCATTTATTCATTCATTCACAGGCAGTGCCCATTATCTTGCAACGAACGGACGTGTCGAAGCAGTCAGTGTGCAAAAATTACTATGTAACAAAAATGAGAAACAGCGAAAAAGAAAACGACGTAGAGGTAAGAGAATAATAATTTTGCACACACAAGGAATTTGTATGTATGAAATTGGAGGTTATCAAGCTCGGTACACGAGACGTTTCGAAGAATATGAAACTTCCTGGAAAGAGAAAAAAAATCAACTCTGTCACTGAGGGAGTCAACCATAGTATTGATAACCGCGGCAAATATGCACGCCATCTAAAAATCAGTGGCGTTTTGGTAGAACCTTAGGAAGAGAAACTAAGAATAAATAAATAAATTGACAATGTGGTTCGCTTATGATTCTGAAAAGGAAGCAGAGATCATTTATTCTCTCAGTGAACAGTACAGTTATGACAAGCCAGAACATTTAAACAGTTAATCACAAAAAGTTGCAAGAAATTATAGTAGAAGTCAAATAGGAGTAGCTAGATCCATCGTAATTGTTCATTTTGCACATCAGTGGATGATCCTTCGAATCTCAAAGGATATAAGCAAAGGTGTCGGTCGTGACTGTTCTCAACACGACGTTAACTCCTTGCGCTGGCAACTGGTTCGCGGACCATAACGACTGACCGAACCCTATACAATAATTCGTCGCTTTCTTCTTCTTTCGAATCGGTATGATATCACTGGATAGAAATTATTAAGAAGTAATAAACTTGTCATTTGTTTCGCCTGGGTTACACTTAGATATACTTAAAACTGAAAAAATGTGGCAATTTGGAACAAAAAATTCTCGACGCAATTCCAGTGCAACAGGTTAAGAATATAAAGATCAGCTAAATTTGACTTTTTTCTAGGACGTTATATATAACCACTGGCAATTGATTGCGGACCATAACGAGTGACCGAAACGTATACAATAATTCGTCGCTTTCTCTTTCCTTTGAACTTGTCGGTATGATATCACTGGATAGAAATTATTGAGAAGTAATAAACTTGTCATTTGTTTTATCTGGGTTACAATTAAATATACTTAAAACTGAGAAAATGTGGCAATTTGGGACAAAAAATTCCTGCGCAAGAGATTAATCGGAAACTTAATATCTACAGTCACTCGTGGAAGTGTTGGAACACAAAATTTCCAATGTTCGAGATTCATTTTAAAGATTGAAATATCTACTTTCGAAATTTATTACAACTGTTCGTTTATTTTCACAGCGAAAACGCGTTTCTTCTTGGCAAAATGCTACGAATTTTCATAGCACGTGGAAATATTGAAAGATTTCCTTCAAGAGGTTAACAATAATAAGGATGATCGTCGAAGCGACGAAACGCTTTCAAATGATCGAAAATGATATCCGGAGTAGAGCCGCGGAGCCGCGAAATCGTCGACGAGATAATCGCGTCTCCATCGAGGGTCGCCGACGAGGTCGACCATCGCGACAAAAATAATGTCGTCGTCGACGCGAGAATTAATCGCGCTCTCGAAACGGATCCACCGATGAGCTCGCCCGCCCCCGACAGGATATTAAACGTTCCTCGAGCTTTGGCCCGCCGCGTTTCATTACCCACCATCCACTGTGAAATCGCACGCGGACTCGTCGCTGAAAACTCGCTGGGATCAGCCAGTTTCCACCGGCGAGATCTTGCTTCTTGCATCGGTTGGCCAATAATTGAAAACCAGCCCCCTCGGCCATTGTTTTTCCTCGTTTCGTCCACGGACCTCGCTCCGTTACCTATTGCCCGATCTCGGGCGTGGAATTACCAGATCGAAAGTTTCGCCAGTTCCACGAATATCGGCTGTGATCGCGCGGAATTTTCGGGGAAGAAATCCCTTCGACTCCCTTCCAGTTAAAGTCTGCGGATTCTGAAAATCGTCGCGAGAGCAAGACGTGTAACTGCTGATCACTCGAGGACATTTTCTAAACTGATGTCGAAAGAAAAATTTGTCCATCATAAGTAAATTTTGACGAAGATACACGGAAAGAAGAGTTTGTGGCTATCGTAAATAAATTTTGGTGGAGATACATGTAAAGAATCTGTCGCGAATTGACTTAAATATTGAGTGAAAAATTTTCTTTTTTATGTTTGCATTCTACTTATCACGAAGGTAAAACTTTTCCAAGAAGCCATAGGTAGCAACCTAACAGTTCTTTTGAAAAAAAAGTTTCTTAATAATTTAACACTGCGGTTAACGCATGCGTGTTAACAGCGACTTTACGATTCTGGTCGAGTAAATGTGTATGTGACATTTTCATATTAGGTTTCATTAACATTTAATCTATCACAGTTGTAGCGTCAGTGTGAGTCTAAATAATCAAATGTTAACATTATTCGAAATATTAAACATTACGTGATACAGACATCCACGCGTCCAGAATCATAAAGTCGCTGTTAGCACGCATGCGTCCCCAATATCGCCACTTTTCCAGAGAACTGTCAGGTTCCTTGGAAAAGTTTTATCTTCGTGATAAGTAAAATACAATGCAGAGAGAAAGAAATTTTGACTTGAAATTCAAGTCAATTTCCATGGATTGTTTTACATGTCTCGCCATCAAATCGAAGGTGTAGCATTCATCTATTATAGTCACGGGCTTAGGACAAACTTTCCTTTCTTCTACATATGTATGTCTAAAAGTAAACGAACTGGTTTTTCGTTTTGCAAGTTGGGAAGATAACTTTGAGTTTGATTGTCGGAGTGAGTGAATTAGACTCTTGCGAATTTTTACGCATTTATGGGAAATTTAGAATGTGAACAATGTAAAAATACAAGTAAAGCATATACACGGTATACTGCATTTATTCAATATCTAGCGCGTAAAACAATTCCCCATCGAGGTTTCGTATTTTCCATTATATTCCCAAAAATATGAATTCGAGGAAAAATCCGCGCTCTATTGGATTGGCCAAAAAAGTAATTGTCTTTCTTTTTTTTTTTAAATAGATAAATATACATATCTCGAAATGCAATTAACTTCATTTTAAATCGCGTGTTCATTGTGCCATTTGACAGCTAACTGTTGAAACCTGTTTGCGTCGATTTCGAAAGGAAAATTTTTGGCGTATTATTTTTCTGTATTATTTCCAAAGAGGAAAAAAAAACGAAACACTGTGCGAACTCATAAAAAATTTTCTGACGCGTATAATAAAGAAGCCTCGAAATCACAATAGTGTCAGGACTGATTTAACCAAATTTCATCGCCGATGAGAATGTCAAACTTCTGTCGAAAAATGTAAAAACGTGGAATTGCCTGAAAAATGGTAAGACCGAAAGTAATTGAACAAAATGTACAACAAATATATTGTCGAATAAAGCTTTTGTTTCTCCTGAACACTTCGCCATCCATTTCCAATTACTTTTTGGTCAATCGAATAATCATGATATTACAAACTGCAATTCGAGATGATACAGAAAAATGTCAGAGCCGAATTGAACGTGCAAATTTGCTATAACATTTCTTTGACTCTCATAGAAATTTTACGTCGAACGTTCGTATCAACGTCTAGAACGCATTTTTCTGGCTACGAAAATTCACACTTGCGTGAAAAGAGACTCGCGTAGAGAAAGTGCTATGTAAATGGAGAATTTTCTCGCCGTAATTTCATCAATCAGTGAAGTGTAAAATTGTTTTTGCAATTTTGAACGGAGGCTTGCAGCTCCTTGCTCTCAAGTAATGACACTCATCGATCAGAGTACGAATCGATTGCCAACGTATGGTCCACTCGTCGGAGAGTGGATAATAGTAATTTAGTAACTGGATTCAGGTACTGTCGGATGAGCCACCTTAAGCCGCGCGATAACCAGCCGTGGGATCAGCGCGGATTTCTCGGAGGCGAGCCGTTCGTCAACACCGTTGTACTTTCACGCTGACCCGGCCTTGTTCACGTCGTAAATTGTCCGCAGCTTCTGCAGAACCTAGGGAGGAAATTTATTCGCCGCGATAGCGAGGCGAACGAACGAAAGAAGGGGACAAACTGTCTTGTTGCACCTTTGAACCTCATGCTCCCCCACTGCCCGCTACCATTAACCGTACATTGTTCTCCCAAAATCAATAGCATGTAACGCGTAAATGGAAATCGCGTTTCGACAGATATTGCGTTCCCAGATATTTGATATTTTAGTATTGAGCGTGTTTAAATTTTTAGCGTAATACCTCCTCTCTATTTCGTATTTTTCGGCGATAAATTACTGGCAGAATCTGACAACAAAAAAAAAAAAAAAAACATCGACACGCGAAATAAGTTGAAGCGTGTATTTGATATTGGTGTTTTCGACGCTGCAGTATATTCGATTATTTCTTTTTTTTTTTTTTTTTGCTTTTAATTTTGTAAGCAATCGATACCATTTTGTAAGCAATTGATACCATTAGGATGAAATATTTCACCGTTATAATTCATCCTTTTATTAATATTTCTACAGCTTGGTAGTAAATAAATAACAAGTTTATTATTTTCTCCTCGTTGTTCCAATGATACAACACTTCAAAAATATACACCGTTATTACAACCCGGAAGAACGCGAAGAGTAAGTGAAGCGAACAACAGGGTGCCTTAAACGGTGCTGTGATACACAATGAGAGAGAGAGAGAGAGAGAGAGAGAGAGAGGAGGAGAGAGCAAGGTAAGGACCTGCTCGATGTCTATTTCTTGCAGTTTGCCGCGCGCCACTTGCGATAACTCGTAATTAGCCCCGACTAGCTGCTGCCCGAAACAATGCATTGCAAGCACCATGCATTTCACAAGAGCCAAGGAGATAGAACTGAAAAGCCGACAAGTGCATATGGATACTGCGAGGGCAAACACTTTAGACAAACTACCGTTCCGACGCTATTTACGAACGTGAAACTCTCCTCTTGCCAATTACAAGGCTGCACGTTTGTTCGATGCTGCTCGTTAATTACAACAAAGGAATTGCAAGTCGTACTGTTCGCCCATCGGTAAAAAGTTCCTATCGGTCGATTTGAATATGTTTATGAAACGGAAGAAACAATTCTCGGTTGAAAAGGGCGATGGATTATTTCTGTTAATAGAGTATCTTCGTTCCTCGATAATCGACTGTTCCGCGAGAGCTGAACTGTGATTAGGCGAGGAATGAGTTCCAACATCAATTGTCTCGTTTACATGCTCCGCTGTCTGTGAACAGAGTATAGGGAAACAATATTCCCGAATATATATGGAGTCGAAAAATTTAACCCTCGGATAGCCGACTTATATGAGCGAGCCAACACTGGGTCACTTTTGACCCACAGCTGAATTTTTGCTGTACTTGCTTTGCACCTAACTTTTTGGTACAGGATGTTACCTAATAATTTATATTATTTTATTATATATTTATTATCTATTTTGTAATTTTATATTATTTCCAGAAGTATCTGTCTTTGAAATATTTTGTTCCCTCGCTACGCTCAAGTTCTGGATCAACAGTGACCCGGTATCGGCTAATGCGATTTAATTTAAAAAAAATTCAAAAATTAAGCTTCACAGCATTACTCCCCTTTCACTTTTCTTCTCACACTCGTCGTTTACGAGAAAAACGCTCTGTTTCCACTCTGTGTATACCGAATGACGTACGTTCCAACACTTTTACACGCGCATAACATTTCGCGACGCAGCGCGTTCAATTAATTCTTTTTACAATTCAGAGCTAATTATTGCAACTGACGTCTGAAACTAAGGTTCACGAACGGCCGTGTAGACAACGATTCACGAGAGACTCTCTCTCTCGGCTAACGCGATACGAGAAAAATGAGAGAAATAATCCCGTTGAAGCGATCTGCCGTGACGATCTCTCGTTGTCGTTGTTGGCTGGCGCATTTAATTTTTGCAAGACACGCGCAAAGAGACCCGGCCGTGCGAAACGCATTAGAGCAAATTGCCCTGGCTCGCCGGCATATTTAATATCAGTCGCCGCCTCCGGCCCTCTAAATGAAACGCGCGATAGCATCTTCGTCGGAATTACGCGACGATCGCGCGCGGAATACACGCTCCTTTCTCTGTCTCTTTCATTCTCTGTCATTCGAAAATTACATTTCATTCCGTTCGTGTTTCATTCGTCTAATTTACATCCCCCAAAAGAATTTAAACAGAAAACCATTCGAACGAATGAATACGGGCACGCACGCACGTACGGCTGTAACTAGCATAGGATGGGTTTGAAAAAGTCATAACTTGTTCATTTTCAATCTTTCTTACTTTTTCTTTCTTTTTTTTTTTTTTTTTTTTTTGTAGGTTACGGAGCATACATCGGGGATTAAAATAGCCACGTGGGATTTCCAGCAACGAGTAAATAAAATAAATGAAATAATAAATAGTTAAAAGAACACGTGTTTGCAAAAGTTATTTTTGTTTCATGTCATTTTCAATCTTTTCTATTTTTTTTTCCTTTTTCTTGTAGGTTACGGAGCATCCCATGGAGATGAAAATGGCCACGTACGATTTCCAGCAACGAGCAAATAAAATAAATGAAATAATAAAAAGTTAAAAGAACACGTGTTTGCAAAAGTTATTTTTGTTTCATGTCATTTTCAATCTTTTCTATTTCTTTCCCTTTTTCTTGCAGGTTACGGAGCATCCTATGGAGATGAAAATGGCCACGTACGATTTCCAACAACGAGCAAATAAAATAAATGAAATAATAAAAAGTTAAAAGAACACGCGTTTGCTAACGTTATTTTTGTTTCATGTTCATTCAGTCTTTCAATGACCACCCTATAGATATATAGTCCGCGCGGTAGCCATTTGCCTTTATGACGAGGAGGGAACACACCCTTTGAGCACCGGCACGATCGAAGCTGAAAATCGAGTTAATCCGAGCAAACTCGGATGCCCGGCCCCGCGGATGCATCCGCGTGCATTCTTCGTGACTCGGCTCGCTCGCCGAAAATTGAATAAACATTCGAACTGGCTGCCGCGACAAATTTCACTCGCTCGCCCGCCGAGAATTTCGGATTACGTGACCGGGATATGTACCCTCGCGCGCTCGCCTCTGGCTTCTCATTCCAAGACGGAGAGATCGGACTACGAGAGGGTGGAGGGAGAGGAGAGTCGCGAGAGTTTCCGCACAGTCGATCCAAAATTCCCATCTCACCGCGTCGCACTCGTGAAAGAGCTTCGTCCCTTCGGAGGTCGAACGTGCACCTTCCGGATCTATTCTTGGCCAGAAAGCATCCTGTCGTTTGTTTTTCTGACGTTCTTGTTTAACCACTTGCGCTGGAATCACGTGCCACGCACGTCGAGAACTTTTTGCCCCCAAAATTGCAATAGTTTCCTCAGTTTTAAGTATGTTTAAGTATAACCACAGGCAAAACGAATAATAAATTTATTACTCCTCAATAATTTCTATCCATATCTTTGATATCACACCGACGAGTTCAAGAAGAAAGCAACGAATTGTTGTACACGGTTCGGTCACTCGTTATGGCTCGCGAACCAGTTGCCAGCGCAAACGGTTAATCGAAGATATATATTATCTAGTATTTACACATTTATTTACTATTTAATATTTACACATTAGTAATTGCTAGTATTTACTATTTAGTATTTACAGCATTTTAACCCATCAGTTTCCCTCGCACAACATATATTACATATTAACTTCTTGCGCTGGAATAGAAATCGAGAACTTTTTTGTCCCAAAATTGCAATAGTTTCCTCAGTTTTAAGTATGTTTAAGTATAACCACAGGCAAAACAAGTAATAAACTTATTACTTCTCAATAATTTCTATCGTACCGACGAGTTCAAAAGAAAAAGAAAGCGATGAATTATTGTATACGGTTTGGTCACTCGTTATGGTCCGCAATCAGTTGCCAGCGCAAGTGGTTAATGAAAGGAAATCAAATGCTTCTTTCTTTTTTTTCTTTTAATCGCTTCATATTCATTTCGAAATATCCCCCAATTTTTGTGAACAGTACGAGTTGAGCGCCAACAGTAACCAAGAGATCAATACTTATTACAAGCTGGTCTTTTGCAACAAACAATCCCAATTAATTTTTCACGTCCAAGCCGCGATGTCGAACCACTGCGTCGTTTCCGTCTGACCGATGTCGGTCAGATCGTAGAAAGAATGAAATTCAGCGAACATTTCTGCCCGTGCCGTAGAAACTGTCGCTCGGAAACCAACGGAGACCGACTCCGTCTTCACCGACTGGGAATATTCGCGCACTCGCCGGAAATTGCGGGTAATTCAGCCGCGCTCATACGACGGAAAACTGTACAGTAGTTCCGGACGCGTAGGCTGCCGGCGTGCAGCGTGTCGAAATTAATATTCACGGTGCGCGCGATCGTTGTTCCCGGTGGAACTCGGCTACAAGGACGGGAGAGCGAGAAAATCGACGATGGTTCAGTTTTACGAGGAAACCGCCCGAACGCGAAGCTTTGCGGACCCAGAGGCTCGTGGGTGAACGATCCACGGTCGCGATGGTGTTTATCCTGGATAAACAGCCTTCTCCTCTCCTCTCTCCCCATCGTTGCTGTTTAATTCCTGGCTTCGCAACCCCGACAATCATAGGCGCGCAATACCTAGACGAAACGCAGCCGGGCTGTTCCTTCGGCACTTTGTTCGAAGAGAATGTACGTTCGTCTCGTCTTGTCTCGTTGGAGAAGGTTGAAAAACAATTTCCTGGAAGAACCGACTGTTGAGCTGATGGAACTCTATGTAACGGTAGAAAAATCTCGTAGAGTGACGTCGCGGGACGATTTCGATTACAATGAAACACCGCTCGTACGAACCGAAGAGTGTGCGATGAAAATTTACGAAACAACAGAGAGCAGAAAAAGTGAATATTAACGCTGGAATTTTATCGTTATCACCAGAGACATTAAAATAAAAGAAACAGAACATCTTTACAAATCTTTACAATAGAGGAATACACGAATACTTTTACGAGGTACACTCTGTTTTATATCTAAACAAAAATTATCAATTGATCATTTTGTTCATTTTGATAGCTCTAGAGTTAAGACTCCAAGATGACAAAATTGGAGAAACTTGGCAAATTGTACGTGTTAATTGTACTAATTTGAAAAATTAGATTAACATGATATAATATAATGTAGCAGAAAGAGTGACGCGATGTTCGAATTCACAGTAGAAACGGTCGGCGCCTGGTCAGACGCGGTCAAGCGCAACATATTCTTTCGACACAAGATATTAATTCTCACATTCGAGAGAACAAACGGTAATGTATATCTTGTACCGCACACTGAAAAAGAAAAGAATGAGCAAGTTTACCGAAGAGAAGGGAAAAATAACGACAAGAATAGAAAGAGGAATCCGTGGAAGCTTCTAGGCTGAGGAAAAAGCTGGATTATGCAAATCCACGTGCACGGCAAGCTGGCAAAGGGAGGAGAATAGTTTCGTCGAAAGGGAAAGGAAATATGGGTCGTTCGAGGGACTTGATGAGACTCGATCTGTGCTCTGCTAACACGACTCTCTTAAAAGTGCGAACGGCAACAGCTGAAATTGTCACACGCAAGAAATAAACGCAAGTTTCGCCGTTTCTCGTTTTATTCGTTTCTCGAAAACCTCGAACAGCCAATAACGATCGAGTTAACGAACGAGAGAGACGTCGCGACATAGACCCGAATGTAAAAATACCAAGGATTGCCACGATACACCTCACAGACTACTTTTAACATTGGACATACACGTCTACATTAAGAATGAAGTCAAGAAATAAAAAAAAAACATAAGCAATTAAATGCAAAAGCCATAGAAGTGACATTTTACAAGTAAATAAAACCACAGTAAGTGTTGTATAACGTAAGTTTTAACACATCGTTCTCGTATGGTTGATAGAATAACTGAAATTAAAAGTTTGATCAGTACACGATATAAATTAATTAAAAAATGTATAATTAAATGCAGAAGCCATAGAAGTGACATTTGCAAGTAAATAAAAGCAGAGTAAGTGTTGTATAACGTAAGTTATAACACATCGTTCTCGTATGGTTGATAGAATAACTGAAATTAAAAGTTTGATCAGTACACGATATAAATTAATTAAAAAATATATTAAATAAAATATATTAATTAAAAAATATATTAAATAAAATATATAATTAAACGCAGATGTCATGGAAGTGACATTTACAAATAAATAAAAGTACAGTAAGTGTTGTATAACGTAAGTTTTAACACATCGTTCTCGTATGTTTGATAGAATAACTGAAATTAACAGTTTGATCAGTGCACGATCTAAATTAATCAATAAAAAACTATATTAAATAAAATATACAAACAGTTTGATAAATTTGTTGACAAAAAGTGAACAAAAGCGATTAAACGGACATGAAACATATTATATTGTATATCGTTGGAAATATTTGTGTCAAATTCCATTGTGATGTCTCTCATGGGTAAAAAGTTACTCAAAAAAATTCGTCGCGCGAATCCTCGATCTGTGCGCCAACGTCCAAGTGCAAAAGGGACCGATAAATAATTTCCTCTCGCCTTTTCCCCATTATCACCGCGTCTTTCGCTTCGGCAACTTCTTCTTCCCTCTCGGCGAGCTTAATAACCCTCTGTTCTTGAACAGAGAGGCTGAGAAATAAATTACGGTCCCGCGTCTCTCCCCGGCCGACTTCTCAAAGTTACGGATGCGCGTCCGTCACCGTCCAGGCTCGAGCTCGCTTCCTCGTCATCATTTCTTCTCGTTATCACGTACGCGACGATTTCGTCGAGCGATATAAATCGAATTGGCGTTGTGGTAATCGCGTTACGCGTAGACGTGTTCCCACGGCTCGAAATTGATAAACCAACGATGACTAACACGACGAGGACGACGACGACGTATCTCTCGGGGAATAGGGAAATATAAACAGTCAGTTGCAGTAGCAACTGGCTGGTTAAACAAGACGACAAGTGGGGAAAAGGCTGCGCGACGGGGAGGCGTAGAATCCTCCGTGATGTGGGACGCAAGCGGGGGAGAGGCAACGAGCGACGGGATGGAATACGTAATCATTCCCTTTAGAGCGTTCACGTCGCCTGTCTAGCGTCGAACGATTTTCTTCCTTCGCAAATCCGTGACTGGTTTCTGCGCGAGATCAACGACGTGAGCGGGATATCAACGACGGATCGTGTGTCCCATTCTATGCCCACCGACCGCGTAAACAACGTCGAAAGTGTCGATAAATCGCCGCCGACATTACGAACCACCTTCCACGATGATACCCAAACGAGAGGGAGGATCGTCAAGAAGCGAACCACCCTTCACTTTCCCGCGCTCGCGATTGTAGCCGCGTAAACTCGTTTTTCGAAATACGCGCGTCACCGCGAATCTGTCGTTAGTACACTAGCCAAACTTTCTGAATCCGTTACACAATTATTACACAATAGAAGATAGTGCAAATTAACCAGAATATGCACCAGAGTACACGATCACGAGTGTCCTTAACACAGTAAAAATTTTATCGAACTGCAAAGAAGGACAGGTGATTTACTTTTAAATTAATCGTGATATTCAAATTTTTGTTAGTCAGAGTGCTGAGGGAATATCACGTTTTAATAGCTATACACAACGAATGCTATGGTATCCACGTCGATGCAGATCGAATTCATGTCGTGTTTCATCACCACGAAAATGAATGCCGTAGCACTCACGACCGCGTACGTGTTAACAAAATGACGCCCTGGGTGTAAAACGCTACATGATTCGTCGAAACGGTTGTAAAATCGAGGGTGGAGAAAGAATAAGATCGAGGCAAACCACCGCTTCACTCGCTTCATTCGTCGGATCGACCGTGGCGAGAAGCGACCGGTGAAAACGCGTCGGTCGGCGATTACAGCCGAGATGAGAGTGAATTCGGCAGATTCGGGGACAGAAACGAAACGAATGTCGCCTACCTCAAAATTGAATGCCACCGAGGCAGCGACCTCGTTTCCACTTAACTATGATCTCGCATGATATTGCTACATCCGAGCGCGGAAAGACAAATAACGCGGAATGTACCGAGCGACGTTATTTCACGAAAGCCAGAGTGAATTGCAGACAGGCGGGGGTTTCCTTGAGACGACCGAGCTTGGAACACGAAAACGTTATTGACCGAGCACATAGGGGGGTGAAAAGAAAGCTAACCGAAGTGAGATCGGCCGCGTCGACGAAAGCGACACGACAATTGGCTGACGATTCCACGATCCGGAGATCAGCGTTCGATCTCGATCAATTTTTCTGCGAAATTGCATACGAGACATTGGGAATTTTCTTTTACACGTAATGTCATTGATTAGATTCAGTTAAAGTAGAACATCCGCCCACGCAAATCAATATCGTGTAATGGTAAATTATTACTATAATCAGTTCTATTGTATCACGTCATGTAATATCACTGATAAACCTAATCTAAACCTAACCTAAGTCAAATCTAAACGTAACACAAACCTAACCTGTCGAACTACATTATAGATTCAGCTAAAGGAGAACATTTACCCATACAAATCAATATCGTGTAATAGTAAATCACACTCCCATTGTAACACGTCATCCTAATTATTGGAATTTTTTTTTTACATATAATATAACTGATAAACCTAATCTAAACTTAACCTAAGTCAAATCTAAACGTAACTGAAACCTAACCTGTCGAACTACATTGTAGATTCAGCTAAAGTAGAACATTTACCCACACAAATCAATATCGTGTAATATTAAATCAGACTACTATTGTAACACATCATCCTAATTATTGGAATTTTTTTTTTTTACATATAATATAACTGATAAACCTAAACTAAGTCAAATCTAAACGTAACCCAAACCCAACCGCTCGAACTACATCGTAGATCCAGTTAAAGTAGAACATTTACCCACACAAATCAATATCGTGTAACAGTAAATCAGACTACTATTGTAACACATCATCCTAATTATTGGAATTTTTTTTTTTTTACATATCATATCACTGATAAACCTAATCTAAACCTAACCTAAGTCAAATCTAAACGCAACTCAAACCTAACCTGTCAAACTACATCGTAGATTCAGCTAAAGTAGAACATTTACCCACACAAATCAATATCGTGTAACAGTAAATCAGACTACTATTGTAACACATCATCCTAATTATTGGAATTTTTTTTTTTTACATATCATATCACTGATAAACCTAATCTAAACCTAACCTAAGTCAAATCTGAACGCAACTCAAACCTAACCTGTCAAACTACATCGTAGATTCAGCTAAAGTAGAACATTTACCCACACAAATCAATATCGTGTAACAGTAAATCAGATTACTATTGTAACACGTCATCCTAATTATTGGAATTTTTTTTTTTTACATATCATATCACTGATAAACCTAATCTAAACCTAACTTAACTAACTAAAACGCAACATTCACCCACACTTTTAATTACTAGAATTTTCTTTCACGTACAATATCATTAATTCCTCTCGAGCTACTAAATTCAATTAAACCAGAACATTTACCCACACAAATCAATATCGTGTAACAGTAAATTACACTTCCATTGTATCACGTCATCCCAATTATTGGAATTTTCTTTTACATACAATATCGCTGATAAACCTAACCTGAATCTAATCTAAATGTAATCTCTCGAACTACACTATCCATTTAAAATAGAACACTCACCCGCGCAAATCAACATTGTGTAATAATAAATTACACCTCCGTGTCACTGTATCACGCCAGTCTAATTATTTATATTTCTCGAGAGGGAATGATTGCGATCTATTTAAAAAAAGGAAAAAAAATCATTGATGGATCGCAACGATTTTGAATCGGGTGGAAAAAAGATCGTTTGTATAGAGAAGCGACTGGTCGAAATCAATTCGAGAATTTATACCGTATCGCCGATTCATTCCCCGTCGCGAGAAATATCACGCCCTTTTCACCTGTACATCATAAATTAACCAGCGCCGGGCGTGTGCAAGTTCGAGATCGAAAATCTTTTTAATCTAACCGCCGTTCCATTAATCATGCACGCCTCGTTCTACCACCGCGGACGTTCCGCGAACGTATATTTCAAGCGAGAACCGCGATTTCAACATTGTCAAAGTGGCCAGGTTTTTTTTTTTGGTTCTTGGGCTGGTACACTTTCACGCCTGATCGACGAATATACTACAAGGGGCGGAGAGAGGGGTACGAACGGAAGGATTCTCATATATAATAAGCGGCCGAGCGACGCTTAGTTTTCAAAGCCCCCTTGGGGTCACCGCGGCTAAACTAGTTTCACTTCCAGTTTTGCCTGACCAACTCGTGCGCCTCGGATTAATCTAAATTAATGCTCGCGCTGCGCCGATCGACCAATCGCTGAGCCACGATGTAACAGAACCCCAGGATGGTCCCAGCAAATCGAAACTTCCACCCCTTTCGAAGAATTCGTCAATTTTTTAACCTGTGCCCTCCAGTTTCACCCGGCGCGACATTCATCGAGCTGAAAATTTGAATTTTAACATCATTATACATTTATTTCTATAACAATATCCTCTCTCGTTGTCTCTCTCTCTCTCTCTCTCTCTCTCTCTCGTAGGATTAATTAATTAGCAAACAAATGAAATCAAACGCACAAGACAAGACGGCGCGTTTTCAATCATCAACCAAACAATCGAGATCCGACGAACGGAACGAAGGGAATGGCAATCGACAAACGGGTCTCGACTGTTCCTTGAAATTACACCGTGCTGATTATCTGCACGATCTGTCACTCAAGATCGGGGGCGATTACCGTAGGTCGGAAGGACTCGCCGAACCCCCAATGCAATTGCCGACGGCCTAAACAGATCGGTCGGCCGATACGGGCCAACCAATTAATTGTTTCGCGATATCGAATCGGTGCGCGTCGAAAGGGAGGGGAAGTCGGGGACAACGCCGTTTCGATTAAGATTGCAACGCGCGTATTATCGCGGCTGGCTAAACTGCTGCTTGTCGGCTGGCCAGCTTCCTCGGCTAATCTGTCCGGGGATTAAGCAAATTAATCGGCATCGACGGGACCGTGGGTCTCGTGGTTCAATATCGGGACACGTGTAATCCGTCGGTTCCTCGAATTCGAGTTTTAACCGGACCCGGACTGATCGGGTTGCGACGGTAATTAGAGCGGAGCGGAGTATCACCGCAAACGCTTTGACGGGGATCCATATTTGTGCCTGGCAAATAAATGTTACGATATTCATAGGGAGCACGACCGGCGGAATTCGCCCAGCCGCCGGTGGCGGAACATCCGTCCCGCCCGTTGGCCGACAAACCGAGTAATCACCGGCTCTTAATGAACGTAATCGAACCGTGAAAAACAATTTCCTACCGTGGCGATCGGCTTTCCGAAGATAACCCGCTCTCTCGCACAGAGCAGCAAGCTCTCTCCGTTAGCGTTACTCCTTTGAAAAATACGATATTAAATCTCTCTCTCTCTCTCTCTCTCTCCACCTGTTACGCTTTTCAATTGAGAAGCCGCTTCCCTCCGCTTTTCCAAGGGGAACGCCACGGTCAAATATTTTCAGTATCAATTCCTCCGGTTTTCCTGCCGGTCTACGCGGAGGAATTCGCGTGCACGAATGAAAGCATTCCCCAACGTCAAACGTTGAAGGAACACGAGAGGCGAGAGGGTCATTCTCGAGAGCTGGACACAAGCTCTCTTCGCTTCGTTAGCAGCGACGCAGATGAAAAAAGAAAAAGAGACCACGTCAGGAGGTTCGTTAATATTCAATGTTATTAGCAGTCTCCCGTTAAAGTTCCAGAGCACAGAGCTGTTTCCCTTCTTCATCCTTTACCTCTTCTGAATAAAAACGAGTCGCTTGCGATGATCGTGGGTAATCGTCGCGAGTGCAGAGTGAACAGAATACACTCTCGATTAATCGAAGTCTGATTACGGTAGTGATCCACAGCCGGGCTTAAGAAAGGTGATGTGTTATGCGAATTGACATCACCGAAAAAAAGAGTGGGGTATATGCGATTGTTATGTTTAACATTTTATTTGAACGATTTTAAATTTAATATATATATACTTTTAAACTAAATAAAGCAATGAATTATGACAAAGCAATAATAATCGATTGATTGTAATTAATCTAAATTTCTCGGAAATTCCTAATATTCCTATCATAATTAATAATTACGATAATTTCGAATAAAGGGCTTGTTACATTTTCATCAATATTAAATTGATAATATATATACTGTGATTCTATAATCGTATTAACACATATAAATCGGATATGTATTTTAATATGAAATTTGCCTAACTTTGATATGTGCCCGAAACAATTATAATGCGTCGAGATGTCATTTGTTTCGTTTCATGTTTCACGGTATGGTAGCATAAAGTGGGGAATGCGACGGACGCTTAAGTGGGCACTACTGTACTTGCAGTCTTAAATGCAGGATGCGAATTAAAAATAACGAGTTGCGTGAAATTTGCTCGTTGACGAGCGTTGTCTCACGTTTTTCGAAACATCTTTTAACTTTATGTGTATATGCAGCAAGAAACACAATTGTACACAATAACAATGGAAAAATTGTGAATAATTTCAGGTGATACAACTTTAAATAATCATTAACTTAAAATGATCGTGCAACGATATCCCTGATCTCATTTTGAAACGTGAAACCTGTACTCTGATAGCTGTTTTCTTGAAGCTGACATTACATCATGTGAAAAATTGTGAGAACTCGAAGATACATATGTAAAAACATTAAAAAATGTTCTTCAGTTCAAAGTCTTTTCTTTGCAACGATCCCTTAGAACTTTAGAAGAAATTCAAAGTTAAAATTCAAGAAATCTCACTATTCCCTCATCTAACCCTCAAAATTTAATAAAATCGTAGAAAAAAAGAAGATCAATTAAAGGGGTCGTTGCAAAGCAAAAACTTCAATCTTCGAGATCATAATTGATTTAGTTAAGAAAAAAGTTTTTCAACGATTTTACGCGCGTTCGAGTTTCTACGAGACTCTCGACAAAAATGTATTCTTGCTTCCCGATCATTGCACGATCTTTCTTTACGAAATCGTATCACTGTAAATTATCGGCAATTTTTCGACGCTACTTCACTCTGTTTGTTAAAAACACACCTTGGCGAACTGAGGTTTGGCTGGAAACGAGATAGCCAAACTTTCCATTCTTATCCGAGAATGTAATTACCGATTTAATGAATTGGACTTACCGGGATACGCTAGTGGCTGCGTGCGATGATAACAATGGACTCGCAATCACGCGACGTCTTCGCGAGGCCAACGCGGGATTGTCCGATCGAGCTTCCAATTCCAGCCAGGGATTGATCGTCGCCTGAAACAGATTTCCATTGATCTTCTCTCTTTATATTCGTCGATTCGCGCCGAGCAGCCAACCAGCGACCCTATCCACGGAAATATCGATTGCGGTGTCGATAAATTGTCTGGGTGCGCGCACGGCTGGCCAACTAACGTAGTTAAACGCGCAACACGCAGCTAATTCGCAGTATGGAAAATATGCACGGCAGATGGGATTAGAGCGACTCGGCGATAACGATTACGCTGGATTTTCTGATTAATTATTACGCCCGTTACCGTATCGTGTGCACTGTCTATGAACTAGCATCGACACTCTGGCGCAGATAATTTTCCAGCGGGCCAGCCTCACGGCAAACGGAATTCATCCGTCGTTTCCATCGTTCGTTCATTCGAGTACAGCGAGGCATCGACACTTAACTTGGTTAATAAAACCTTCGCTCTGTCCTTTCTCCTCACCACCGTTTCGACGATCCACCCGCGAATTTACATTTTCATTGGCGAAGGTGGAATTTTATATCTCGATCGAGTCGGACCTTGTTGTTAGTCGCGTTTTACACACAATTTTCCGCGCAAGTTTCTCGTGAACGGGTAAACGTCCGCGGTCATTAACGCTCGGAAGTTTATCCGCAAAATCCATCACGGTGTCACAAAGAAGCTGTGTCACCGTGATGCACAGAGTTCGCGAATAGCTGCATTGTCGGGGGAGAAGCTTAGCCGTACGATCCATCGATTGCCAAAAATACAGTTTATTCCGTAATAAAAAGGAAAGCACAAATCGCGCAGCCGTTTTGACTTTTTAATCGCTCTGGCTTTAGATCCAAACACAACCGCAAAAATGAAAATCTCGCGTTTCAGCTAACGATTCCGTTTATCTGTCGGCGTTTCAGAAAACTCCCCAGATTTCTCGACTTCGAGTGAAATCTGCGCCTCCTCGAATGAGCAAAATTTTTGAAATGCAGAATGCAACTCGCGTCAAAGAGCTTTTTCCTTCTCCCGTCGAAATTTCCTGAGCGAACTGGTCCGGCGCAAAGGAGCCGAACATTTGTAATTTCATCGATCATCATCGTTGACAACTGGGCTTTGATTAATACGTCGATCAAGGGCGCGGTTTTATTGGACGAGCGGTGCACTGGCTGACCGCCGGTGAAATTTTCACCCACCCGTCGGAGATTATTTTCAACGGCAGACCGCAACTCTTTCAGCCAGGGACGTCGACATCAATATTAATTCATATCGTTGACAGGGCGCCGATGCGACTCGATCTGGGCCCCGATGTAAATACGCCGGCGTGGAAATAAACGCGTGAAACGTATTTGCCGCGTCGCCCCCTAGCCCCTCCACCACCCACTCGCCCCCACCCCTCTTTGCGTCAATATTGCGTGAAAGCCTCGACCAGGCGACCAGCCAGCCAGCCAGCCCCCTGGTTTTCGCGCGATACACCCGACAGAAAATGAACTCTTATTTACCCGGCCGTTTCTTTCCATTTCGCCGACACTTTTGACAGTCGACAGGCGTGTGTACACGTGTGTACGCGTCAGCCAGAGATTGAAAAATTCGCCCTGTCGAATTTCCGAGCATCTTTCAAAGGCTGCGATGGTTTCGTATGAGATTTTTTATTTGTTCAAAGTGTGTTTATTAATAGTCAGAGATTCGTCCCGTATTCGTCCAGTCGTCGACCGATCTCAAATTTATTATTTTATCGCAGGAGCGTTGAAATCTAGCGGCCTGGTCGAGTTTATGATTTTGAGACTATGTTCTGATCGATTGAGTAGGCAAAAATTGTCACTCTTGACTCGTCCGTATACGGCTAATTATCGAATCGATTATCCGTTTAACGATCAACTTCCAAGATATTTGGAAAACATCAAAAATTGCTTTCGACGTTTGAACGATTCAACTTATACACAATGTGGATCTGTTGAGTGACTTGAACAATACGTAATATAATCTAACTCAGTTTCATTAAATTTAGTCTAAGTGTACACTAACGAAAATACGGTTTTTTAAATATATTGTTTAAAGAATAGTTTTTTTTTCACAAAATCGTATACAGCATTGAATTTGTCGTTGAGAAGCACCAATTTTATCAATGTACACGAAAACTGTATCTTCTATAGTTTCCGAGATATTTGACTAAATATGTTCCACTAACTTTAAGGATAGTTTTCAACATTGACGATTGCCGATTAAAAAAAAAAATACGTGTCAAATATTTTTTTCAAAACTTATGCCAAATTTCATCAATGAAATGAAAGTTAATTGCTCGGTCTTGACTGATCCAACTGCCAAATCCCACAACACTACAAATTCTGCCAACACGTCGAAGAAAGAACTCTTCGTGACATCAATCTGAACGCAACTCGAAATAGTTGAAGTTAGGAGAACAGAAACACGCCGCGCTCAGAGCTCGGACGATTTCTAACGCTGCTGAGATCCTTAGATCTTGAGAGAGAAACGAAAGAAAAAACGGAACGTAACTCGCGAGTTTGCAATTCAACATCGGGAAATTCCGGCATTGATAGCGATCCCGCGTCGCTCGTTCCACGGCCAGCGTAATTACGATGGAGCGCGGGCGTCTCTCTCGAAATCGTATAATTGCGAGGCGCGACGCGACGTCTCGATTCCCATCCCCAGTAGCTGCCGTGTAATTTCACAGTGGGGTTTCACAGTGGCGTCCTCGAAATCCGAGGGAAATTAATTCCTACCGATAAAGGTGGGGGAAAGGGGGGGGGGAGGACTTTGGCCTCGCGAGACAAAGCCGAAAGTACGCGACTGCAATATAAGGAACGAGGATCGTGGAAAGGATTGAGGATCCTTTCGGCGTGAGGCAAATGCCACTCTATTTTCTCGAAAGGATCATAACAAATACAGAAGCGAAGGGTCTAAACGACGAGAGAAGAAGCATTACAGGTACCCACGGTCGGGCTGGCTGCAATATTGAGCTACCCTCCGGGTCCACGTCGTAATTAAAGCACTGAATTATTCGTCGGCTTGCTGAAGCTGGTGTGAACATCGTTAGCGTGGACGAGCGGCCTGCGCCGTAAACAGCAACCTCTCTCTCTCTCTCTCTCTCTCTATCTATCTATCTATCTATCTATCTATCTATCTGTCTTTCTCACTTTCGTGAATTATATGCTTGCCACTCTTCCGCCGACCCAGCCAGGCCAGTGTCAATATTGTTTTAAAACTGTCTCGGATGGGGGACCCGATGAAAAATAACCTTTTTGTCCGGATTACCCATCCCGCCACTTCGCAATAACGGTATCGATGGTCAGACATCTGTCACTGCGCGAACCGCCGAGACACCCTCTCAGGGGTAGTTTCGCGCGAGAAGAAAATCATCTTTCTCTGTACATTCTCGTGTGTGCTCGTCTCTGTGCCATCGATGTTTCTACGTTCGTCGCGAAACAAGTGTAAAGCATATATCGCAGAATGAAGACAAACGCTGGATACGGGTTTTTCATTCGAAATTAATTCTTCTGCGCGAAACTAGAAGTTAACTCTTTTGCAGATTATATTCACCTCTCCATGAAATCGAGTTTGTAACAAAAATAAAATTCGACGTAAAGCGATTATCTCGAAATAAAGATTTCATTGCGCGTGATGAAATACTTGAACAGAAAACAACGTGAAATGCTTGTCCAACGCTGAAAGTATTTACGTACGCATATATAGGTTCGTCTATTAGCATTCGCTGGCCATGTGACAATTATGAAAATTTATAGGGGCGACAGTCACAACAGAGTGACCAGTTAAATGTTCGTGGCTCGAATGATCAGCGAACATATTTCTCGCGTGAAACTTAATTTTTGAAAAAAGCTTCTTCAAAATGAATTTCATTATCGGAGAGTGTAGCGGAAATAATAAAGTGTGCCTTGTCTGTTCAACGAAATCACGCGCTTCTTAGTCGTTTGTAGAGATTTCGAGAGCCAGCGCAAGTAATTACGAAAATGAAATCGCAAAAGACGACAAAATGACATCGCGTTACTTCACTTTCACGAAAATCAGAAAATTTGATTCGCGAATGGAGTGAATTTGATCTGTGAATTTGATCTTTGAATTTGATCAAAAAGATTGACTCGCAATGCAGAGCAGAGCATTGTGACTCGGAAAGATCGAGATTGATGGAGCAGTTTCCCCGGCAAATTGATGAAATTGCTGCCGATTTCTTAGCAGATGACGGAACAATGCTATCGGAAGCGATTACCGCGAACCGCCTGTCGTTTTATCGGCGGCGCGTTCATCACTCCTCGCTTGTCACATTAAAGTCACCGTGCAACGCGTTGGCAATTACCCTGCCATATCTTGATAGGAATGGGAACGGTTAATTCGTCCTGACGGTCGTGCACCCTAAATTGTCATCTATGAACTCGAACAATAGGCAGAGAGACTGGTAACTTGATGCGCAATTAAACACACTGATGTTTAATTACGACGAAGTCGAATTTGTTCGAGCGGCGATCGCTGAGAGGAAAATTGGCTTTCAGATCGAAATGGAACGATCGGGGAAATCGAGCCGAATTATTCGTTACGTATCTGCCGAGAAATACTCTCCATTATATCGCTGTATGTACACAGTCTTTCCTTGTTGCACGCAAAACTCAATGACGTTGCAAATGATCTTATATTCTCATCGTATTACACTTTTACAGATAGAGAAATGTATATCGATCATTGAGAAATTTAATACAAGTGTGCTATCTTTCTTTGACTAGGAGTGTAAATGTATCTAACACTCATTAAATGTCATATTATTAAGTATATTACTTCTTACAGATACAGGAATATACACCATGCAGTATGCCATCTTTCTGATTGGGAGTGTAAATGCATTTGATACTTATCAGAAACCATATTACTACATTATTCCTTATACAAGAATATACATTGGTTGTTGAGAAAGAAATTGAATACGTGCTTCTTTATACAGGAATGTACATTAGTTATCAGGAGACTGAATACAAGTGTGCTATCTATCTTTGACTGGGAGTGTAAATATATCTAATACTTATTAAATGTCATATTATTAAGTATATTACTTCTTACAGATGCAGGAATATACACTATGCTGTATGCCATCTTTCTGATTGGGAGTGTAAATGCATTTGATACTTGTCAGAAAGCATATTGACATATTACTTCTTATAAATACAGGAACGTGCATTGGACATTGAGAAATACAATGTGTCATCTTTTTTTTGAATGGAGAGTGTAAATGCATCTGATACTTATCAGAAACCATATTATTACATTATTCCTTATACAAGAATATACATTGGTTGTTGAGAAAGAAATTGAATACGTGCTTCTTTATACAGGAATGTACATTAGTTATCAAGAAACTAAATACAAGCGTGCTATTTTTCTTTGACTGGGAGTGTAAATGCATCTACCATGTTATTCTTTACAAATACAGAAATATATATTGGTTATTAAGAAATTAAATACCACAAGTGTGACTGGATTCCGATACTTAACTTTACCTGCTTCTACGAAGTTCACGTCAAGTAAAACCTGACGTAGAACCCGGGTCAGCGTGGCAGTAAACTAAGATCGTTGAATAATTCGCGGCCTCGACGTGCTCGTACGCGAATCTCGCTAATTTTTCAGTCATCGTTGCCCACGGTGCATTCGTTACATACATAATCAACCGGAGGCTGACCGCCGCGCGTGTCGTTGCATTAAAAAGTAATCCGCGGAACACGTTTGCCCGACGGGTTGCTTGAATAAGTACGCGCGAACGAATGACATATCGCCGCCAGGGTACCAGTAAAGGGATTGAGAAACGAGCCTGGCGAAATTAAAAGAGCCGTACGAACCGTTCCTGGCGAAGAAACTCGGTGAAGCTTAACGGAAGACGAACGACCGGGTTATACGTTGGTTGAACTGAAAGGGGTGAGCGAAACAAACTGACCTGCACGAGGGAGGCACGGAAGAGAAACGAATCGACGAAAAGGCGGGGAAAATTGTTTCGCCCGGGCGAGACACACCGTGTGGCACGCCATAATCCCGTAGACCGATAAAGCAAAATTCCTACGACGCGCCGTAATTCTACCACGCCAACCCGCTACCTACTTTCCGGAAACCCGGGAACCCCTTCTGAATTCGGCGTTTCGCCGGGCCAACCTGCAACCCACCGACACGGCCGTTATTTACAAAGCGAGGCTTTAATAAGCGCGCAGGATCTGGCAACCACCAGACGATCGCCGTCGACCGTTAGTCAAAGTCAACCGGCGCTTCCGCTACAGATTTATCATCGATCTGACCGTTCCCAAGACGAGTTTCTTCCGGGCGCTGGGAGATTTTCGGCATCGTGTATATTTCGAAACGTGCACGCAAAGTACGAGTATGTTCGCGAGACTGTGTCCGGGACGCCGGAATTCCCGACGCACGGAAAATTGTCGATATTTATTATAAATTGCAATTGAGCTCGTTTCAAAGCCTGAAGCCTTTCACTTTCGAAACGCATCGTTTCTTTTATTTTTAGATGTTTGTTGCAACGTGCGCTGGGTAGGGAAATGGAAACGCTTCACTTCTAATGAAAATAATAAAAATTGTAGAATTTTTCTCTAGTCGATTTTACAATGAATTTAAAGATTGAAACGACCACTCAAAATTTACTGTACGATTTTTTCGTTTCGCCAATTCATTGAACTTTGAAATTGCTATAATTTCATAAAGTGACAATAAAGTAACAAAAAAAAAAAAATTATGCATCGGTTTTTCGTACTTCTGTCTCTACGTCCATTGAAGATTCAGTCGTGAGGAAAAATTTTCAATATTCATCCACGTACTATGAAAGTTCATAGCATTTCCATGAAGAAACGCGTTTTCACCTTCCGATTCTTCACGCGTTGTAAAAATAAACGTACATTTATAATAAATTTTCGAAAGTAGATATTTCAATCTTCAGAACCCACTTGTTGATTATTGCACGATTTCTTCGAACAATGGAAATTTTGTGTGTTCCAACACTTCCACGAGTGACTGTAGATATTAAGTTGCGATCAACCTCTTGAGCTGGAATGGCGTGCCACGCACGTCGAGAATTTTCTGTCCCAAATTGCAACATTTTCTGAGTTTTAAGTATATCTAAATGTAACCCAGGCGAAACAACATGACAAGATTATTACTTCTTAATAATTTCTATCCAGTGATATCGCACCGACGAGTGCAAAAGAAGAAGAAAGCGACGAGTTATTGTATACGGTTCGGTCACTCGTTATGGTCCGCGAACCAGTTGCCAGCGCGAGGGTTTAACTGCGAAATTGATCCTAGCTCCTTTTGGAAAAGAGATCGAGGGGAGACGAAAGAGAAAAGAAAGGAAGAAATTATCTCGTGAAATTTCGAATTCATCCCTGCCAGATCCGACGAATGGCGTGGCTCGAGCGGTGCGAAACAGCACTGACATATGGGAGGGAAACGCGAGAGTATCAATAGCAACCTAACGAGACAGTCCGCGCCGAGCGTTCCAAAATTGGAAAAGGATTATCCCATACGGTAGCTCTCGTTCGAAGCTCCCTTTGATCGAGTTACACGTTGTATAATTGTCATCAGCAGCGCACGAGATCGTTTCGCGATAGTTAATCCTCTTTTCCGTGTTTAGCGCCAGCGGAAACGGAGGGAACGAGACACAGTTGTATTTAGAAGGATAAACAGAGAGAGAGAGAGAGAGAGAGGAAAAGAAAAAACATTCAATGGCAGAATCAGTGACGATGTCGATGCTCGATCAACGTAACGCGACGAGGTGGTCGAATAATACATAAGACCGGGCCACAAGAAGAAACCCTGATTTGAATCTACACGGACTGTAAAGTTCATTAGATTTAAATATTTATGAGATCGGGGTAGAGAGGCTGGTCCCAGGTCAATTTGAAGCTGGAGGAAAACGACTTTGGTTCTTTATTCCCGGGGGAACGAGACACGAGAGCGGCAGAAAAGGACTGTCTCTCTCAATCTCTCTCTCTCTCCCTCTCTTACTCTTTGCCTTGTGTGCCCATCGTTGCTAAGCATTCGGCAGTCTGGAAACGATGCGAAAGTTTCTCGACCACAGGATTACCAAAGAAGACGACTCCCGAAGACAAATGCTCGAATTTAATTGGCCGAGGCATCGCTTCGATTCGGAAGAGCATTCGTTCTACGACCAGCGGCCGGGAGGGTTTCGTAAACGTTTAACGTCTTCGAGGCTCGCGTTCCGCATTGCGGATCAAGCCCGACTGCGATCAAGCCGGACCGGCAATCTCGTAAGCTCTGCGATTCGCCTAATTAACTGGGGCTCGGGAAAAGGAGACCGATATCGTTACAACCGATCCTCGAGGATTTCTACGAGCGCGATCGTTCTGGATGGCCTCCTTTTCCAAGGGAAAGAAGCGTCGCGAATTTTCCGACCAATCCCAATCCTCTTCGATAGAGATTAAAATTTCTCTTGAGTATGCCTCTCGCGCTAAACGATAAACCAACTGCAAAGTTATGGTCGCTCCTTTGTGCCGTCTAACCGCCGGACGCTACGTATGATTTAGAATACGAACAGACTTGCGATACTTCCCAGATACTTGCTCGAAAACACACGTACACACGTTGTCGGATAACCAGCGTCGTTCAGTGTCTTTAATCTGTCTTCGCAAGTCTGTGCTTAGTGGTGAACGATTCGAACAATTGTACACTGAGAGATTGTACAGAGACGGAGAATACGTGTGTTTCCAATTTTGTGACGGACGTGATCACGCGAGGCACACCTCACGCCAAACGTCTCCTCTTGTCCTAGCGCCACAATTTACCGCCAATTTGAAAATGAACGAGCGGACAAAGGTCCAGTCACAGGAGGACATCCTCCCTTTATGCACGCGTGTACGCAGTATACATATATAATATATAATATAAAAATATAAAGTATATATATGTATATGTTAATATTGACATTTCATTCGTCTGTGGAATAATGTTACATCTACATCGAAAATTATTGAATTAAATGTGAACGATTTCTTATTTGCATAGCTATTCTTAAAAAAATTTAATTTTTGACTGTAATATAATTATTTTCTACATTATTATAAATTAGTATTATATGTCACAGACATAAATTAGCATTTAGTATATCTCAACAATAATTGAAAATTTTACAATTTAAGAAATAAAACCGTGCAAACGTGCTCACTTTGTAAAAAATATAGAAAATACAGTATTTATTCCTGCCTTAAATTAATGGAACAATAAAACTGTGAAATTACTGACTACTGATTAGAGAAAGTATTTTTGGGGGTATTGACAAAGATTACCTGTGCAGCACTGATTTTATCTGAAGGTTGAGCAGGATAAAGACCATTGTAAGTTGAACCTTCGTCGTGTACACATCGATCAAACTATCGAAGTAAATTTTTAAATAATTTCTGAATATATTCTAATTGTTTAAACATTATCTAATATTTCTAACAATTTACTTGCAACAATTAAACAATAAATTCACTTCTGTAATGTTTCCAAGTGTTATTTAAAATTTTTAATTAATAATCTATAAGAATCTTAAGAGAAATGACTTTGGCTTACTAAATGAAATGATTAATTTAATTCTTTAATCGTAATATAAAAATTGGGAAAATTATTAAATAATGTCTAGAAATATTGTAGAAATAATTTAATTGTTTCAAATGAATTATTCAGACTGTAAAATAATGCGTTTCGATGATATTTTTGTATATTAACAATTTCAACTATTTATTTATAATAACTGAATCAGTGATTGAATTCCCAAGCATTATTTCATAGTTTGAGTCATTTATAATAATTAAATTATTTTATTTACAACGGAAAAGATAATTACATAATATATATATATTTCTTGCTGTCTGAAACAATAAATGAGCGAAAATTTTTATATGCTGCGCTTATATATTATTAAGCGACGATCACTGTTTAATTTGATTTTTGACTACATAACTTTTCTATATATAAATTTAATATACATCAATGCAGTTATACCTTAGAAATTAATAACATGAAAGTGTAAATTTAGTTTTAGCCAGTTATACAAAAAAAATTAATAAGTTATTACATTTGACATTGTAACATATTTATAAAAGTGTAACCTTGCGATAGAAATCTAAAAACTATTGATTAGTATAATAGAAAGATACTGTTCTGAAAAACTAAAAAAAATTATCAACAGTTCCGGGTCACTGACGATCGGAACATTATATTAACCTTCAGCGGTACGGAGACTCATTATCAATTGAACTTCCGTCGTGTGCACATCGACCAAAATTTAGGAGTGAGTTTTAAATAATATTTCTGAATATTCTAATTGTTTAAATATTATCTAATATTTCTAATAATTTATTTGTAACAACTAAACAATAAATTCTCTTCTATAACATTTCTCAATACTATTTAAAATTTTCAATTAATAATTTTCTAAGAAATTTTCATTATCTGTATCGCATCATTAACGACCGAAAAATCAGATTAATGTCAATCGATACAGAGACGAGAGCTCATTACGAATTGAATATTTATCGTGAGCACATCGATCAAATTTAGATGTTTGAAAAAAATTATCAACTGTTCTGAATGACCGACGACCAAATATAAATATACATTAACCTTGAACGATACAGAGGCTCATTACCAACTAAAATTTCATCGTGTGCACATCGTCCAAATTTTAGAAATTTAAAAAAAAATTATCAACCAACTTGGATCACTGACGAATGAAACATATAATTAACCTTGAGCGGTAATAAGGCTCATTATCCATCAAACTTCCGTCGTGTCCACATCGACCAAAATTGAGCAGAAAAATTTTAAATAGTATGTCTGCAACCAAATCTCAATCTACAATTCTGACTTCAACGATTGGTAAGTTACATGGTTTGGTTTCTTTGGTGTTGGGTTAATACTTGATCGTGATTATTTGAATACGAGTTCAATTTCCATCACTTGTTGTAGACATCGTAGTCATACAAGATATGTATTATTGGTTACCCTTCTTTAACAATTACCGTGATACACGTTATATTTCTGCATATACATAGATAATATTAGTATAACAATAATATTGCTATTCAGAATTTCTCTTTGAATCTATAATTTGAACAATAATTTAGTCATTTATTACTATTAATTACTCAAACAAGAATATTTCTTCAATATCTTAAATTAGATCGATCAAAGAATTATGCCTTATTTTACGAATACCATTCCTCTTTCTAACAAATAACTTAAATTCAATACAAGGTAAAACCTGTGTGAGAAATATATAAAAGAGTACTAATTTAAAATGCATTATACTGAGACCCGTGCGTAGTCACCTCCACGTGGTGGGTCTTGGTAATTGATATCGTTTCACAAACATTGAAGTTTGTAAAACGTTATCAAGCTAAATTGTAAAACGATAAACTTTAATGTTTGTGAAACGATACCAAGCTAAGAACCTACGCAACCTACAGTTCAGTTTAGATCATGAAAATTTTGTTCATTCTTTATTTCATGATCTAAACTGAACTGTAGGGACAATTAGTTGATAAGTAAATTATTGGGCCCCCAGCGGGCTACGCGACGAGGGATATCGCAGGACATCGTGGGATGCGTGCGTCTTAGCTTTAAGTTGCGTGCGTCTTAGCTTTAAGTTGCGTGCGTTTAGCTTTAAGTTGCGTGCGTTTAGTTTATGTAAATTCACTGTGAGCGTATTCTGTACAAAGACACGTTTGTTAACTTGGACGAAATAAGAGCTCCTTTTCACCGCTTTTTTTTTTTGTTCATTGTTGCTAGTGTTACTGTCATTGCACTAGAGTAGATTTCCAACTTTCTTTGTCAGTGTGTCAAGTCGGGGAACTGCAGCCTCGTCCGAAAGACGAGGTAGGTTCTTGAAGTCTAGCGTCCTTTGTAATTCGGCTCCAGTGGTTCCGAAGAACCCACTGTGTCGTTGAGGGTAGCGCTAGATTGCTTGCCGCTAAGTGCTCGATCCTCGATTTGGCTCACTGACAGACCGCGATGTCAGTGTGTCAAGTCGGGAACTGCAGCTTCGTCCGAAAGGATGATTGTTCGGTTCTTGTAGTCTAGCGTTCCTTGGAATCCGACTCCAGTGGTTCATTGGAACCCCACTGTGTCGTTGAGGGTAGCGCTGGACTACTTGCCTCCAAGTGCTCGAACCCTGATTTGACACATTGGCAATCGCGGTTTCATTTCGCGTTATATCCCTTGAAAAACACGATATTGAAGCGTGTTAATAGTTTCATCTCCTAATTTGTTCAAAGTTCGATAAACATATCTTTGGTACAGAGTGCGCTGTTAGGGCTGCCGATTATTGTACAATTATTGTGTACTTTCACGTTAGAGGAGTATGTGGTTAGTATGAAAGGCTGCGAGTGATTGCGACATATTGTATGACTTGCAATCGTATGTAATGTATGTAATGTATGATTGTATGCAATGTATGTAACGTATGATCGTATGTAATGTATGTAATGTATGATTGTATGTAATGTATGTAATGTATGATTGTATGTAATGTATGTAATGTATGATTGTATGTAATGTATGTAATGTATGATTGTATGTAATGTATGTAATGTATGATTGTATGTAATGTATGTAATGTATGATTGCATGAGTGTATATACTGTATGATTGTTAACGCGATCGTTATTCGGAGACAAAGTTCCATAGTTCAATCTCATGCATGCGCTTTAGAGTTAAAGATTTAGACTTAAGTTGAGATTGAACTATTGAACGTCTATCTCCTTGTTTGTAACCCCGGGCCAAGTAGAATAAAATCTCGGGATTCCTTAAGAATACCGAGTTGTTTGCATGTAATGGAGGGCGGTTGGGACTAGGGCCCGGCGGGTCTCGTGCGTAGTCACCATCCTCGTGGTGAGACCTGTAATTGATATCTTTTTACAAATATTAGAGTTTTACAAACTTTAATGTTTGTAAAACGATATGAAGCTGAGAACTACGCAACCTACAGTTCAGTTTAGATAGTGAAAATTTCTCTCCTTTCTTTATTTCACGTTCTAAACTGAACTGTAGGGACAATTAGTTGATAAGTAAATTATTGGGCCCCCAGCGGGCCACCGATGGACAACGAGGGATCTCGCAGGGACATCGTAGGATGCGTGCGTCTTAATTTTAAGTTGCGCGCGTTTAGTTTTAGTGTATTAGTATATATTTGTATGAATCTATGTATTGTATGATTGTATGACTGTATGATTGTATGATTGTATGATTATATGTATTGTATGATTGTATGCATTGTACGATTGTATGTATTGCATGACTGAATGATTGTAGGGACAATTAGTTGATAAGCTAGCTATTAAGCTTCCAGCAAGACACCGATGGACGACGATGGATTTCGCACGGGACATCGTGGGATACGTGCGTCTTAATTTAAGTGCGTGCGTTAGTTTTAGTTAATCATAAGATAGTTAGTATTTGTAAATTCACTGTGAACGCATTCTGTACAAAGACACGTTTATTTAGTTTGAGACGAAATTAAGGACACCTCCTCTCTTCTCTTTTTTGTTCGTTGTTACTATTGTTATTGTCATTGCACTATAGTAGAGATACCAACTTTCGCTGTCATTGTGTCAAATCGGGGAACTGCAGCCTCGTCCAAATGGACGAGGTGAGGTTCGTGTAGTCAGTCCTTGTAATCCGACTCCAGTGGTTCTTCGGAACCCACTGTGTCGTGGGGGTAACACTGGACTACTTGCCTCTAAGTGCTCGAACCTTGATTTGGCGAACTCGCAACGGAAGCTGGAATCTCTACTCTACTGCATCGTTTCATTCGCGTTATATCCTTTGCAAAGCACGATATTCAAGCGTGTCGATAGTTTTGTATTCCTTAATTCGTTCAAAATTGGATAAACGTGTCTTTGATACAGAATGCGCTGTTAGGGTTGCGAATTATTGTACAATTATTGTGTAACTTTGATGTTAGACAGTGTTATGGGTTAGTATGAAAGACTGCGAGTGATTGCGACAAGTCATGTGATTTGCATACGTATGTATTGTATGATTGTATGTATTGCGTTATTGTATGATTGAATGATTGTCTCGACAATTAGTTCATAAGTAAACTATTAAGCCCCCAGCGGGCCAACGAGGGATTTTGCACGGACATCGTGGGATGCGTGCGCCTTAATTTTAAGTTGCGTTCATTTAGTTTTAGTTATGTATTGTATGAATGTATGATTGTATGATTGTATGATTGTATGTAATGTATGATTGTTAACGCGATCGTTGTTCAGGATACACAATTCCATAGTTCAATCTCATACATGCACTTTAGAGTTAAGGTTTAGTCTTAAGTTAGGGATTGAACTATGGAACGTTTGTATCCTTTGCTCGTAACCCCGGGCCAAGTAGAATAAAATCTCGGCATTCCTTAAGAATACCGAGTTGTTTGCATGTAATGGAGGGTGGTTGGGACTAGGGCCCGGGCGGGTCTCGTGCGTAGTCACCTCCTCGTGGTGAGACCTGGTAATTGATATCTTTTTACAAAGTTTTACAAACTTTAATGTTTGTAAAACGATATCAAGCTAAGAACTACGCAACCTACAGTTCAGTTTAGATCGGGAAAATTTCTGTTCATTCTTTATATCACGATCTAAATTGAACTGTAGGTACAATTAGTTGATAAGTAAATTATTGGGCCCCCAGCGGGCCACCGATGGACGACGAGGGATATTGCAGGGACATCGTGGGATGCGTGCGTCTTAGTTTTAAGTTGCGTCCGTTTAGTTTTAGTTAATCATAAGATAGTTAGTGTTTGTAAATTCACTGTGAACGCATTCTGTACAAAGACACGTTTATTTAGTTTGAGACGAAATTAAGGACACCTCCTCTCTTCTCTTTTTTGTTCGTTGTTACTATTGTTATTGTCATTGCACTATAGTAGAGATACCAACTTTCGCTGTCATTGTGTCAAATCGGGGAACTGCAGCCTCGTCCAAATGGACGAGGTGAGGTTCGTGTAGTCCAGTCCTTTGTAATCCGACTCCAGTGGTTCTTCGGAACCCCACTGTGTCGTTGGGGGTAACACTGGACTACTTGCCTCTAAGTGCTCGAACCTTGATTTGGCGAACTGGCAACGGAAGCTGGAATCTCTACTCTACTGCATCGGTTTCATTTCGCGTTATATCCTTTGCAAAGCACGATATTCAAGCGTGTCGATAGTTTTGTATTCCTTAATTCGTTCAAAGTTGGATAAACGTGTCTTTGATACAGAATGCGCTGTTAGGGTTGCGAATTATTGTACAATTATTGTGTAACTTTCATGTTAGACAAGTGTATGGTTAGTATGAAAGACTGCGAGTGATTGCGACAAGTCATGTGATTTGCATACGTATGTATTGTATGATTGTATGTATTGCGTTATTGTATGATTGAATGATTGTCTCGACAATTAGTTCATAAGTAAACTATTAAGCCCCCAGCGGGCCAACGAGGGATTTTGCACGGACATCGTGGGATGCGTGCGCCTTAATTTTAAGTTGCGTTCATTTTAGTTATGTATTGTATGAATGTATGATTGTATGATTGTATGATTATATGTAATGTATGATTGTTAACTCGATCGTTGTTCAGGATACACACTTCCATAGTTCAATCTCATACATGCGCTTTAGAGTTAAGATTTAGTCTTAAGTTAGGGATTGAACTATGGAACGTTTGTATCCTTTGCTCGTAACCCCGGGCCAAGTAGAATAAAATCTCTGCATTCCTTAAGAATACCGAGTTGTTTGCATGTAATGGAGGGTGGCTGGGACTAGGGCCCGGGCGGGTCTCGTGCGTAGTCACCTCCTCGTGGTGAGACCTGGTAATTGATATCCTTTTACAAATATTAGAGTTTTAGAAACTTTAATGTTTGTAAAACGATATCAAGCTAAGAACTACGCAACCTACAGTTCAGTTTAAATCGGGAAAGTTTCTGTTCATTCTTTATATCACGATCTAAATTGAACTGTAGGTACAATTAGTTGATAAGTAAATTATTGGGCCCCCAGCGGGCCACCGATGGACGACGAGGGATATCGCAGGGACATCGTGGGATGCGTGCGTCTTAGTTTTAAGTTGCGTGCGTTTAATTAATATTTGTATATTCACTGCAAGCGCATTCTGTACAAAGACACGTTTATTTAACTTGGGACAAAATTAGGGATCCCCTCTCTCCAATCTTTTTTCGTTTGTTATTACTATTGTTACTGTCATTGTATTAGAGTAGATTTTTCAACTTTCATTGTCAGTGTGTCAAGTCGGGGAACTGCAGCCTCGTTCGAAAGGACGAGGTAGGTTCTTGTAGTCTAGCATCCTTTGTAATTCAGCTCCAGTGGTTCTCTGGAACCCCACTGTGCCGTTGGGGGCAGCGCTAGACAACTTGCGCCTAAGTGCTTGAACCCCGATTTGGCACACTGACAAATCGCGGTTTCATTTCGCGTAATATCTCTTACAGGGCACGATGTTCAAGCGTGTTAATAGTTCCTTTTCCCTAATTTCGTTCAAAGTTTAATAAACGTGTATTTGATACAAAATGCACTGGTAGGCCTGCGAATTATTGTACAATTATTGTGTAACGTATGTATGTTAGTATGAAAAACGAGTGAGTGCGAAATATTGTATGACTTTCACTTGTATGTATTGTACAAACTGTATGAACTGTATGAATTGTATGCATAGTATGAACTATATGAACTATATGATCTGTATGAATTGTATGAAATGTTTGAATTGTATGAATCGTATGAGTTGTATGATTGTGGATTGTGTACGTTGTGTGAATTGTATGAATTGTATGATTATGCGGCAACTTATTGTTAAAGCGATGGTTTTTTCGGGAAAAGAGTTCCATAGTTCAATCTCATAGTGGAATTTTCTATAACTTCCTGCAACACTATTCTGTACTCTTCATTTTGCTTCTTGCTTTTTTTTTAATTTTTCCTCTAAAAGTATTGCCTTTTCTGTTTCTTTTGACTTTTCCTTTAAAAGTATCTTTTCATTTACCAATTGAGCCTGTATACTTTTTTCTTTGTTAGCTTTATTTTCCATCACATTTTTTCCATTCTGCCTGTTGCTCTTCTGTCCATTTTCTCATTTGTTCTTTCATTTTCATTTCCATCATTTCTTTGTCGAGTTTGCCTCTTACCATTTTTGTTTTTCTGCGTTCAATTTTCTTTCAAATTCAATCTGTTAGTTCTCTAATTTTTGTAACAATTCGGCATACATGTGTTTTATATATTTCTCTTGAACATTGTGCCATGTTCTATTTTCTTCTCCAACACTTCAAATGTCTTCAAATGTCGTGCTTCTGGTCCGTCAACCACTTCGTTATATGTTGAGAGAACATAGTAATCACCGTACCTGTCAGTCAATTTTATTGATCTTGTCCCTCTTTTTACTGTCTGATTCTTGGTGTCTTCAATGTTTTCCTCTGGTGTTGTTAAGATTTCAGACTCTTCTGGAGTTTGTACGTTTTCTATTTTTTCTCGGTCCTGAATTCTCTCTTGTATGTTATTTTATATACTGATTAGGGCCTTTTCACTTCGTTCTTACCTTTTTTTATTGCCAAGAGGCCTGTTTTATTCGATTTTACTATGTCTATTAAACACAGTCCAACTTTTCCTCTTGCTCCTTCCATAACCGTTGCATTCTGTCTCCTTTTTACGTAACTCCAGGCCAAATAAAATAAAAACTCGATATTCATTGAAATGTTGCTTGTATTTAATGGAGGGTGGTTGGGAATAGGGCCAAGGGCGGGTCTCGTGCGTAGTCACCTCCTCGTGGTGAGACCTGGTAATTGATATCGTTTTACAAACATTAGAGTTTTACAAACTTTATCTTAATGTTTGTAAAACGATATCAAGCTAAGAACTACGCAACCTACAATTCAGTTTGGATCGTGAAAATTTCTTTCCATTCTTTATTTCACGATCGAAACTGAATTGTAGGTACAATTAGTTGATAAGTAAACTGAGCGGGGCACTGTGGGACGACGAGGGATCTCGCCATTGTGTGATGCGTGCGTCTTAGCTTTAAATTGCGTGCGTTTAATTTTAGTTAATCATAGTTGATATCTGTAATTTCTCTGTGAGCAGATTCTACAGAATGGTACACTTTAGATTTTAATAACTATTTCAAAATATATGATTTGGTAAAATGCAATAGAACTACTCCATATCTCCTTTTGGTTATATATCTGGTCCATTCTAAATATATTTCGTCCCTAGATATAGAAGGTGTTTCGTCTATCTGTGTACAGCGAAATATCTCGGAAAAGAAAGTTGAAGAAAAAAATGTTTATACAAAAGCTGCTCAGTATAAATTCAAAAAAAGACAGAAAACGATTCGAACAATGTGTACATTTTGGCAAGGGTTAAATCAGACCTACGCTGTAACATCGGTCAACTCGGTGAACTGATCGTTCGCTGACATTGACGTCCCACGCGGGACATATCGTGGAAAATTGGCAAACAGGATTGCAAAAAGAGGCGAGAGGGAGAGACAATTCTGGAGAGATTGAAATGAAAATTTCGGAGACAGGGGGACAATTATTACAATATGCGCAACTGCGAAGTTTCGTAAATGGGCTCTGTCCGTTAATTAGGATAGTTAGGGTCATGCTGATGCCTCCAGACCGCAACTGACACTGACACACACACAGACACTACCATGCTAGACTATATCTAAACACTTATTACTCGCACCGTGGAATCGCGAAATCGATGATTAGTCGAATGAAATAAAACCCAATTACGGAATGTCAGGTACAAGAAGAGTACACTGAATGTCTTTCAAATGTTCTCACTCGTGAAGAGAAGAAGATCGCAAATGGTTCAAACTTTACGATACTACGTGTCTCACGTAACGCAGTTGCACAGCTCGATTTTCAATTTAGCCAAACGAGGCCAATTACCTCGACGCGGAGGTCTGATTTCGTTGAGGTCCAGCCGTTCCTTTTTGTCGCCTATTGTCTCGATTGTCTCGATACCCGAACGAACGACGAAAGAAATGCGGAAAATGGATTTCGTCGCGCGTGTGGGGAAAAGATTGCGAGCAAGAAGGCAAAGGAACAGACCAACACGCAGACAGAAGATAGAGAGAGAACGTGAACAACTGGAAGAGGAGGCGTCGTCAGAATTAGCCGTCGTTTACGGAGGGAATCAGTGGAAACGAGAAAGGGGAAGAAGAGAGAGAGAGAGAGAGAAAGAGAGAGAGAGAGCAACGATCACGTACTTCTGCGGAGGTACGTGTACCCACTGTCTCCCCTTTAGTCAATAAGCTTGCAAGGATTTGAGTACTCGACCAGGATCCCGCATCTCGTAGAAAACATTTGAAATCTCAAGCCCTTTCTCCCTCTTTCTCTCTCTTTTCCGCTAGAGCTCGAGCACAGCAGCGGTTATCCCAAGAAGGGATTCGCTAGTGGCTAATGGCTTAATCTCTTGCGCTACGCACGTCAAGAATTTCTTGTCCCAAAATTGCAATATTCTCTCAGTTTTAAATATAGTATTTTTATTTTTATTTTTAAATATACTATATTATATGCTATACTATTATATACTATACTACAGTATACTATTATAGTATATACTATACTTAAATATAGTATTTTTATTTTTATTTTAAAATATACTATATTATAATATATTTTAAACTATACTATTATATACTATTTATACTATTATATACTATACTATTATATACTATTTATACTATTATATACTATTTATACTATTATATACTATACTATTATATACTATTTATACTATTATATACTATTTATACTATACTATACTATAGTATACTATTATAGCATATACTTAAACATGGTACTTTTATTTTTGTTTTTAAATATACTATATTATAGTATACTGTACTGCTATATACTATACTATAGTATACTATTATAGCATGTGCTATACTTAAATATAGTACTTTTATTTTTATTTTTAAATATACTATATTATACTATATTATACTATACTATTATATACTATGCTATAATATGCTATCATAGCATATACTATACTTAAATATAGTATTTTTATTTTTATTTTTAAATATAGTATATTTAGTACAACCAAGTACACAGCCAAAACAAACAACAAATTTATTACTTCCCCATAATCTAAACAGACATGATATCGTACCAACGAGTTCAAAAAGAAAGCGACAAATTATTGTGTACGGTTCGGTCACTCGTTATGGTTCGCAATCAGTTGCCAGCGCAAGTGGTTAAAGAGATCCGTGCTCGCTACAGTGTCATCCAACTACCACCCTTGCCTCGCGTGGATGATTCTTTAAAAACTGTGCTCGTCGAGAGTGCGTCGCGAGGAGGACGCGTTCCGGGGAATGAAACCTTCGACGCGTTTCTCCCGGGAAATTTCTTACATGCTTCGTGTCCAATGACCCGCAGACTGACCAGCCACGACGCAACCGCGATTCACCCGAAATACTTGGCGAGTTGGTAAGAACTCCGTGTAGAACGACAGGCATCGTGGTAATTCGAAACGCCGCGGCCTGGACGCGAGGCGAGAGCATTCCACGGGAGCGGGCCAATTTCCGAAACTTGCGACAAATTTCCCGGCTTGTTCTCGCTTTACGTAATTGAGGCCATCCTTCTTCTCTCCCTCTCTCTCTGGTGATAGTGAGTCGCGTCAAAGAGTGGCGAACGAATTGTTCGCAGTAACCAGTCTTCTTCTCTTTGGAATGCAAATCTCTTTCTTCAGTTCGAGCTCGATGGAAAAGACTCTCGCTCGGTTCAGCTCGGGCCAGCACACCCGACACCGCGGACTTTTGCCTCTCGCAACCGGATAGCGAAACCGCTGTTTCACTCTTTGTCGGATCAACTCCAAGGAGCTCGATCTCCGCGACGATGTCACGGCGATATTGAGCGCTTCGTCAGAACGGGAACATTAAGAAATTTTATACGTCGTGGTAGTTCGATACCTCTCCGGGTACAGTACAAAATCTTAACGCGACGGTCGTGGCGCGGGAGAAGACGTAATCAACGCGAAGCCATCGAAAAACAGCTAATAGAAAAGTCCTCGTCGCCTTCTTATCTCGACGGCTTTCACGGAGTCGGCTCGCGAGAACGAACGGCTGAAACGAAGCGATTCGCCGCGTCTAAATGTCGGTAATAATGGATGTAATAATGGAAAAGTAGAAAACCAGCCGATCTTTGACGAGGACGAATACGCCGCGATCAGATTGTCGCGATTCTGTACATTTGAGCGAACGTTGACGTTGAAACAAACTGTCAAAGCCAACAACTGTCAAGAGCACGTAACACTTGTGACACGGATGTGTTCCAAGCCAGCGTGACAAATTAGGAATTTCTAAAACCATTTGACCGCTTGGGAAACTTGAAACTAGGCTTATGCTAAACTATTTCTGTCTGTGAGTCCCTTCTGCTGCGCTTATAATGTACAAGCTGTTTCATAACATGTGGGACCCACTTCGGCAGCTGATTGCATGCCTAAAAGCAATGAAAACAAGTCAGATAAATACATGTCCTATCTGTCTTCGTTTATGAGATATAATGAATTTTATAAACAGAGGAAACTCTCTGTCCGGCCTCTCTTTTCATAGACCGCAATAGTTAGTAAGCAAGAATTCGCACTGTTTACAAATAATACTTACTTGATATCTTTCGTTTTTTTTACTTGGTTCCTGCAAATGTATGAACGTGAAAAGAGTTTTGTCTACCATACTTTTCACCGATGAAGCTAGTTTTACCAGGGATAGTATATTTAATTTTCATAATAATCATAATTGGGATGAAGAAAATCCACACGTTATTGTGCATTCAAGATATCAACACCAGTTTAGTTTAAACATATAGGCAGGAATAATTGATAAATTTTTAATTGACCTTTTTTTCTTGATGGGAAACTAAGAGGCATAAAGTACGTTGATTTTTTGAGCACGCGTTTACACGAAATATTAGAGGAAGTTCCAGTCGATATTAGACTTGGTATGGACCTCCGCCGCATTTGAGCGGAGTCGCTAGGCAATTTTTAAATCGACCCTTTGCAAATAAATGGATTGGTCGTGGAGGTCCTATTGCATGGCCTGCTCGTTCCCCGGATTTGAATCCATTAGATTTTCATTTGTCGGGACATTTAAAATCTATTGTATACGCGACATCGATTGAACATGCTGAAATACTACGAAATAGAATAGAGCAAGGCTTCCGACAAATTCGAGAAACACCAGGAATGATAGAGAGAGTAACCAGATCGAATGACAAGGTGGTCATTTCGAGCATCATTTGTAAAAGTAATTAAAACAGAAAGTTCATTATATCTCATAAACGAAGACAGATAGGACATGTATTTATATGACTTTTTTTCATATATTTAATTATATAATATATATATAATATAATTAAATTTTTTTTAGGCGTGCTAGACAGTTTTTAGGCGTGCTATCAGCTCCCACATGTCATGAAACACCCTGTATATATATGTTTTCTTTCCTATTCCTGATCAATTTGATTCCTGGTCAAAGCACCTTGGGGAGTAATTTCTAACAACGTTTGGCTGCTGATCCGCGTTGCCTGGAAGTCGTTTGTTCGTAAGTCGTGCCCTCTCTTTTTCAATGGCCGTATTCGCGTTCTTATCTCGAACGCGGAACAAACGACGTGACGCAGACGACGAACGTTACGCCCGAGGACGACGTCATTTTTCATACGGCACGTTCGCCGTCGCCGTGAATTTCCGGTACACCTCACTCTCGTAATTGCGCTAGACTCCGGCGATGACTCGTAAAAGGATTGCACAGGTAGAGTGAGTTGCGCGGAAGCAGAAGGAGCATCGTAAAATACGCTCGATGTCAATTTCTTGCAATTACCAACGCGCGAATCGCGAGTCGTTTGTCTCGGCGCCGAACGAATCCCTTAAAATTTCGCAATACCTTACCGGAACAGAACAACGGTCGACTGATCCTCGTAACTCGTAAAATTTCATCAGTTTTACTATACTCGCGGATGAGAAGAAGTGTATCTTTGCACTCGGGCAGACTTTGTGCTTCTCTCTAGCTAGTAATCGCTTTTACCATAAACGTGTATCATATCGATCATTCCTTGAGTATTCCATTACGAATCACTCAGATATTTCGACACTGATTGAGATCTCAAAGTAGAAGAAACTGTCACTGCTACGATGTAATAAATGACATATTTATTCTAAGTTCCAAAGTCTGCAATTTCGATAGAGATCAATTTCTACGTGAAACTGAAATTTCCAAAGTCACGTTCCATTCATATTTGAATGTATTGTTTCTACCACCTACGCGATGCAATAAAAAATATATATAGTTGCAGAAAAAACATCAAAGACCTTGAAAAAAATGTTTAGCAGTTATCAGCCTTTTGGACATCGTTCACGTTAGGGAAAAAATATTTTTTTTGCATCGTCGCAATTCAATGCTCTCGCTTAAACAAACCAACCTACTTTTCGTTGGAAGAGACACGAGAGAGTGTTTGTCTCTCCAACCAATTAGTGACCGCGAACAAATTCTGGAGAACGCGTGAGAACGGCATCCGGCGAAATGCGAAGAAATTATCGACAGGATTGTATTCTACGACTTCTCGTAAAATCGGCGAGAATCGGCAATTCGCCATCGGCGTGACATAATCGACGACGAGTAACATAAAAATCCACTGAACGGCCGCTCGCGTCAGCGCTCGCCAACGACCGTAATTATCATCGCACCTGCAGCTGCATTTATTATCAGCCAGTTCGGCGCTGACTAACGACCTTCCCCTTTTTTTCCCCTCCCGGAGCGCGATCGTCGAAGGAACTCCATCTAACTCCGGTTCAGATAAATCGCCGGCGAAAGGGATGACGAATTATCGAGAATTAATTCACCGGGGCCAGTGATGCGTCACCGTGAGGCTGGCGAACACGTGCGTGAGCTTTGACACGAGGACTGCGACATCGAGGGGGTGAAAAATACCGCGAAAGCCAGTTTAATGGCTCGCGTGCTACGACCACGATCTGGATGACTCGTGTACACACAAACGACAGCGATGGACGAATGATAATTCACAGGGGCTGAGAGAGAATTTCCGAGGCCGAGAAGAGTAATAACACGCTGTCTGTCTTTTTTTCGCATGATTTTTTTACAGATGCAAATCTCTGAGTGCATGTGTGTGTGTGTGTGATCTTGTACATAGTATAAGATAAGATATCCATGGTAATTTATCAGGTTGATCAAAAAGTAACTGCGTTTTCATGCGTGTGTGTGCAAACGAAAGGCAAAATTTGTTTCGTGAGAAATAAAAACTTGACCATTTTGCTCGATTACCCTTTTGCCATCTTTCGGTCAGCTTCAAAGCTCTTATCTCTTTCGACTGAAAGAAAAAAAAGAACAGTTCCAAGAACGATTTGACATGGCAGTAATAAAACTTAGCAAACCAATTCTGACACTGCCGTAGTTTCAAGCCGTCTCTTCGCCACAAATGTCAGATAATTTTTTATGAACTCGCACAGTGTTTTCTTTTTTCCTTTTCGGAAGTACAGCAGAATATGAGGAAAATGTTTTCTTTTTGATTTTCCATCTTGAAATCGTCAACGCCAAACAAACAATCGTTAACGAGATCGTGACAACTTGAATAATCAGGTCTCAGATTACACAATTAATCTGCAGTTCAAAATGAAGTTAGTCACACTTTAAGATTTATATAATAAATATATATATTTTTTATATACATCATTATAATACATTATATATATTATAAAAAACATATATATATATATGAAAAAAATGCAATTACTTTTTTGCCAATCCTATACAATATGCTGGAAAATTTTCCTTCTTAGACAATCTCTACATCTACGTCATTGCTCCGAATATGAGAAAAAGTTTCCTCCGAGTAGATCCGTGCTCTCGTAACCAGACAATCTGCTCGATTCGCCCGTGCGTAATATCGAACAAGCGAAACTTTATGAATTTACAACTCTGTCGACGCTTCGATTCCAGGTTCTGTCAGATGAGAAATTATCGCGCGGCAAATATACATAATCCGACAGGGTAATGCGAATGAAATTTGGACGGGTAAAAGCGAGACAGCGTTCGATCATCGTCCTCCGGACCAATCCCCGACAAAGATCCTCGATATAAATGGCAGCTCGATGAAGTTTATTTAACTGGATACTCCAAGAGCCTGCCAGGCCAGAGTAAGCCCGCCTCCTCGATGGCGCTCTCCTTTATCGCTCCGTGCCCTTTATTATTTCTAATTACGTCTGCGAGGCGCGTTCAAATAAAAGCGAGACCCCCGCCGCTCGCCGCGAAGAGCCAAAGCCCTTAAGGTGAACATAAATTACCGTTCTCCGCGAAAGAACAATTCCCAGAAAATTAATTTAACCGCAATATATTTGCGGCTTAAATTCCACAACCTCTTCTTCCTCTCCCCCCCCCCTCCACTCCGCCACCCCCTTCGCCTAACCGTCGGGTGAACGAGAGCACGGAGAGAAAGATGGGCGAAACAAGGTTACGTAATATCTGCCGCGGTTTGTTTAACTTCGTCCCGATCGATTCGAGCTTTCTTATTATCCACGCGGAATTACACGGAAGAAAATCGCGCGGAAATAATTACCGACTCCGACCGCCATTAATGCAAAAGCCTGGAAAACCGCGCGATGGCTTTCTCTACGCGTTCTGCTTCTTCCCCTCTCGCGAATCGCGTGCCTCCGCGTCTGCTGCCTTCGACTCACCCCCCAAGTCGCGTCGAACCCGCTATCTGGCTACACATTGAACAAATATTACGACCACTAATCGCGGGATCTCGTTGCTAAAAGCTCCGTTAAGTTTCTCGTAACTCTGGCCGGATAAGTGGCTCGGCACGAGTACGAGTGTGTACGACGCGACATCGATACGGAAGACTGCTTGTTAATGCTCCACACGCCGAATTTTACGTTTTTGCAAGTGCAATTTTGGAGCTTCGCGGCGTTGACAACAATTGGACTCTGCTTCTTTTAGTATTTCCGGATATATGTTTATTTTATTCTAAATTATTTGCGTTATCAACTTTACCTTTACATAACTTTGTTATTTGAATATTATTTAACATAGTTTACAAAAAGTTATCATTTAAAGTTACGGAGTTATGATTTAAATTTGTAGTATTGCGATTGAGATTAATTATCGTAAATTCTTTCTTATGTACACGTGGTCGCTGTCGCACACTTTCTCCCACTATGCTCTTTCTTTTGTTTCTACTGTTATTTGGTACTACTGTTTCTTTCTTTTGTTTCTACTGTTCTTTTGGTACTACTGTTACTGAAACCAGGCGGCGACACCGAATGCCAATGTATAGCGACCGTTGCCACTTCAGAATTAAAATCAATGTCATCTACGTTCGATCAATCGTTCCGCCGAAAAGCACATTTCCTATAAACCGACATCGCCAACTTTGTAAAAACTCTTGGACATAAGAAAATTTATAAATTGTTATTTCATTTTTATTGTTACTATGGTGATATTTGGTAATTGATAGCGACGTATACATAGTCACCATCATAGAAATTGTTATTCATTCATTAGACAACATTTACACAAAACAGTTCAGTTTATTTGCGTTATCAACTTTATATACCTTTGTTATTTCAACGTTATTTAATATAGTTTGCAAAAAGTTATTTAAAGTCACGGAGTTGTTATTTAAATGTGTAGTACTGTAATTGCGATTAATTATCATCGTAGTACCTACAAATGTATCCATAGTCACACGTGGAGAATGCAATTCGCGAAATACAATTCAGCGTGCAACATCGAGAACTTTGGATCGACGTATCGATCTAACTTTACGAACTGCTGTTCCAATATGGTGGTCAATGTACGACAAGTATATTAAGTGTAAGAAATTGTCCGGATCGTGCAGATTATCGAAAATTGCTTCGCGTCGAACACGAAGGCTAGCTGGAAACTTTCATTTCGACGAAAGGTCGACACGCGACGAGGCTGTTTACGGACGGTGGCCACCGTTTTCTTGCGGAAATTCAATAAATACAGCGATCGATAATTGATTCGAATGTTTGTTAAGCGGGGACGGCCAACCGAGTTGGACGATGATGGCAATAATAAAACGACATTTGCCGCGCGAACGCTGCCGACAACACAGGATTTTATCGTTGCCGCGTGTACGTACACAATACGATTATTCTGTCACTTCATTGAGCGTGCTTTATCGAACATGACGCGGAGATGGAAAGGCTATTTCATTCTCGGCCGACGATTTCATAAATCATCGTTCATTTCCCTCCTCTATCACCCCTGCTGTTTTCCACCGGTGAAATTTTTCTCCCCCCAATTCCGCTCGATTTCTTCCATCTGCCTGCTCGTCGTCTCGCTTTTCCAACCGACTATGTTTTTTCTTCTTTTCTTCTTTTTTCGAACCGCGCGAAAAAAGAAGCCGCCAATTTGAAATAATGACGATCGTCGCGTACACGAAAGTCTGCTGCGATTATTCGTAAACATCCATCATTATCCGGATGAACCGAGCCGAACTGGCGCGCGCAAAACATCCCAGGGATTTGCCTTGGCGTTTTCGTAAACTCGTTCGCGACACGTGGCATCGTAACGAGCCAGAAATACATACAACGTGTCCCGTTTTAATCTATAAATGCAGTCATCTCCGAGATTATTCGCTGTTTAAAAAACAATTCTCAGTCTCAATTTTTTTTCTTTTTTTTTTTTGAAAAGGCAATAATTCGATACATTAAATTGGTTTGTCTTTAGACAGACGCGTGTAGGAAATACGAAAGTCACTACTATTTCTTCAAGTATAATTATGTAATTTTTATTTTGCATCAATCGATGCAACAGATCGTTCTGTACAAAAAAAAAGTATAGCCAATCTACCTTTGAAACTTATTAATTTAGAAAATATTTCTTATAAAGGGTAAGTGCAGTATGAATGTAAGAATATTGCGCTGGTATTTTTCTCGTCTTTCATACGATAGACTTTATAAAATTAGGTTGAAGTATCTCTTAAATCAGAGCCAGTTAACTGGTGGCCCACGAACCCTTGCTTCTACTTTACTAATCGCTTCCCCCTTAATTGCATCGATCTCGCCACTTGCTTAGTAAGAAAATCTACAGACAGAGAGAGTGAAGCTCGTGCACGGGAATGAAATTTCAATGTAGTGGGGAGGTCAATGCAGTGGAGGGGGTAGCGCCTAGCGATGAGAAAGGTAGGGGGAAGAGCCTGGACCGCCAGTTAGCTATCCTAAACTAATAACTTTTCGATGTACGTAGGTTAATACTTTTTTTTTACAGAAAAAGACCTTCCGCGTTGACTTCAATTAAGTGTACCAAATTACTGCTCCCTCAAAACAGAAAAAGAATGAACTTGGGGCACTTTTCAAATGACAAACAGTTTCGGAGATAAGTGCATTTATAGATTGAAACGGAACATCCTATTTATACATGTGTGTGTGTGTGTGTGTGTGTGTGCATATATAATATACATAAATACCCTTACTATGTTACGACTTATTCCTATTAGAAACTGACGGGCAATTTATACATCAGTTAATACTTCATTCAATTAAAATATATAAATTAATTTACTATTAAATCCTCTTTCAAATTAATATTAAAAATAATTATTCAAAAATAAAATTTTTTATAATTCATTTATCCTGAAATATACTACATTTTGAATTAAAATACTATTTTATAAAATTTTTATTTATATAATTTTTATTCATAAATTATAATAACAATACATAAATATAATTTAAGTATTTCTTATGGTGGATCATCAAATTAAACAATAAATTTCCCTAAAAAGATTAAAAGGCCGCCATATTACTTTATTTTATTTTAATGATTTAACATTTAATTATAAAATTATTTTTTATATTAATATATAATAGGGTATCTAATCCTAGTCTGATATTTAATTTTCATATTTTTTAATACATAAATTTATAATATGTTAATAATTTAAATTTCACTTGTGATTATTAATTTTTATATAAAATTATTTTATACTAATAAAATTTACAATATAAGTTTAACTGCTACTGCTGGCACTTTAATTTATAATTATTAATTTTAATTCCCTAATTTAATTTATGTACATTATATGTATGTATATATATATAGGTATACATACACGCTCGTTAACCAAGATACGCGAGGACGTAAATTCGTCGAGAAGCCGCGTAAATGCACGGGTAAAGGGCAAAGTTCGAACGGCCGGAGTGTTTTACGTTTAATCACGAGAGAGAGTCGAGAAGGAGAATCCTGGACCTCGATGAGTCAAGGAGAGAAAATGAAATTGGCAAAGATGAATGGTAATAAAGTAACAAAGTGGTATTAGCATCAGAAATATTATACACAAAGATAGATCGAGCAGGGTGGTCGGCAATAATTCATGACCAGGGAGATTCTATCCGCCGAAATCGAGAATAACGAAATTGCGTGGAAAGCTTCGTTTTCAAGAGAGATGTGGTTGAACATCCTTCGAGTATGTACGCGCACTTAACTAATAACACGATATTAATACTGCTGTTCTGTTTGATAATAACAAAATGATCATTTGTTAAGTTAAAGATACTGTTCAAGATGTGGAACGTTCTGTACGTATTCCTCGAATTAAACTTTCTCTTGCCGTAGATCCTAGACTTTTACTTGTTCAAATACCGCCATAATTCGTGATTTGCGAATAAACTATTCTTAGAGATAAAAATCTCTTATGTATCAGGTGTACCCATAGGTGATGTCGTTTCCTCCGAATTTAATAAACATTGTCATCTAGTGACGATAATTTATCTTATTATAACGTAACCTACATTTCAGTTAAAGATATTGACACTTAGTGTGCTTACTGTGAAATTATATTATAGATTAAAACTGTGACGACTCTTGAATAAAATAAAATTTTGTACAAAGAATGACATTATTTATGGGTATCTCTAATATTAGTCCCGGGTGATCTCGCAGACCAAGCGATCGTTTCACCGCGATATCTCGTGGAGAATTTTCGCATTTCTAGAACTCGGCTTCAAATATGCACGCGTACATTAGCACCCATAATTATTCGAGCAAGTTCGATAGTCGGTAGATATCGCGTGAATAATTAAAAAATACACGAACAATCTCCGATCAATAATGCAAGCGAAGCAGAGTCTGTGCATGAAGCATCGCGTGTCTTCTTAAACGGCAAGGGACTTGGCTTTCGCGGTAGCTGATAAAAGTAGAAGGTATTTAAGAAAAATATATCACGGCGATCTTTGGTGAAACAGAAGTCACGCGGATGGAAATTCGCGCTATTTCACATTCGAAAGTCGGAGACCAGCGGTTCGATTATCTCCGTAAATCGTCCTTTCGACGTGTTTTCGAGGGGTTTTCCCGTGGCAGAGGCCGACTTGAGTGACTTCAGGAGAGAAAGTGGCGCAACAGCCAAGGAATAAGAGTCCCAGCGAGACGCGGGAGGCAACCTCGGGAGTAATGGCCTCGAGATAACTAGATTTCAGGCGAAGCTGAGTGACGAAATTACAGGCGAGAGAGCAGAAAAGCACGGCCGAGTCGGACGTTGTTGCAGCGATTCGGACGAGTATTTTACTAGCGGCCGTAGTGTCGTAACGAGCTACTAAAAGCGGCTCGACGTCGACGTTTACTTACTTACTTATCTCCGCCTACTTATTTCATCGACTAGGTCGACCGTGTTCGCGGAGAACAATGCAAACTCCCCGTAAACGAAAAACGAGACACCCTCCGACGATATTAACGACGATATCACACGTTTAACAACGTGTTCGATTATCCTCTTCGCGCGGATTCGCAAATATTTGGGAGATCGGCGATCGGGCAGGATTAATCGCGCAATTTTCGCCGACGTGTCTGCAAACAGGCGAAGCGCAGCCAAAGAAAAGGAATCGAAGCGAGGTCGTTAAATATTCATGGGAAGCGGCAGCAGCGACGGAAGAAAGAGTAGGCCGCCGTTTATCCTATTAAATAATACAAATTAAATTCAGTGCACGCGTCATTTGCTGCGTTTTTTTGGTCGAGCTCGCGATCACGCGTTGAGCTCCGGGTGAACGCGCGTGTTTACGCCGATACACCGGAGCGACAATAGTCGTGAAAGCGAAAACTCGATCGTTCCGATCGATTTTTTCAAGTACAGCGAATTTTTACTTTCGAAATCGCGTTCGGCGATGCTCGATTAACCGCGCGTGGCGAACGAAAAAGAGGTTCGAAGACTGAATTGTTCGAAAGCCAATAAATCCACGTGTCGCGGTTGTAGAAGGAGATTACTCCAAAAAAAAAAAGAAAAAAAAATATCGATCAGAGCACTCGCACTGAACAGTGGTTACTTCATGTCCCCACTTGCTTCGTAGAGAAATCAACAGAGTGAGAGAGTGGGGCTCACGCACGGCGTGAAATTTCAATGTGGTGGGGAGATCAATGCAGTGGAGGGGGTAGAGGCAAGAACCTGCAGGCCGCCAGTTAGCCATCTACGCTATAGATCATGAGCATTTTCTGGGCCCCATGGGCCAATAAAAATTTGTTGGAAACCGCAATTTATATATATTTTTATCAGTTCGACTTAACTTATATTATTTACGAGAATATTAAAGTTTTATAATAAAACAATACATTGATTAGAGAAATATATTTATATTAATTGAAGAAAATATCACAATTTTTAATGAGAACACTGAGCTTGTGTTTCAAACACCAATATCTGGTTAATATAGTGTTTTCAAGATGCTCGTCTAACATTTTTGTTCTTATTTTATTTTTTGTGTGCTTTATATAGGAAAAAATCTGTTCGCAAATATAACCATACTTTCCAAAAGGGACATCATGAACATTTGTGATTAAAATTATTCAAATAATAAAATTCTTACTCGATTATTCCAATTTTGGTTATAGAACGCGAGCCTGCTATAGAAGGAAATTGCAATTGGTTCGCTATAGCGATCGTGTCCACGGATGTATTAAAGAAAAAGTTAAAGTGTCAAAACTATAACACTGAATATTAAAATACTGCAAAATTCGACATGGTACGAGAGAGTTCCGAAAAGAGGATCTTTTCATAGCTCAATTCAACTGACTTTATTGAATATTAAGCTTCTTATACAGAGTGTTATTTCAAAGTTTCTTCAGAAAAGACAGGCAAATTTGGTCGTGATACTCGAAAGAGAAAGTACGCGCAATTTTGCAATTTCGATCGCTCTTAAAACGGTGCGCATGTCGATCAAAACGAAATGTCGATTCATCGATTTTGCCGTTTTAGCGTCGTAAAGTCGAACGACCGCCGACAAAGTTCGACGACTGGCAATGACGAGCGATCGGGGCAATAGTCGCGACGATTAAAATATTAGGCACCGTCGTGAACGACGGCCAAACGGTGCTTTGCACGAAAGAGAGTACCGATCTCGCCGATCGCTCTCTATAAAGGTACAATGTCTTGCAGAACTCCGACTATCCAGATGCTCTCGAACTGCACACCCGAAACAACAACCGACGACAAGGCGACACTATGGTTGGTAAGTTCATCTCTTGTTATCACCTTGATCCCTCCTCGTTTAACGAGAGAATTTTCCGGCGGTTGATACCAATCCTCGCGTTAGCGATCCTCCTTTGGCAGTCACGTTACTTGCATAAGCTGAATACCGTTCGTTTCCGCACGTCAGGCGTGCGGATAAGAGCGATAATTTCACTTGCTGAAATTCCGAGTTTTCCACCGGGCTTACAGCCCTCCGCGTCATGGAAACGGGTTATATATATATATATATATATATATATATATATATATATATATATATCGGGTTGGCAACGCGCGGAGAGTTAACGCGTCGGATCTCGCGTTTAGCTACTCGAGCCGGGACACGCCGCTTCTTCTTTATCCACCGTGCGAACATTCGCTAATCCCGTCGTTTATATTCTATTGTCGCCGATTAAATTCCAAGTTAATCAGCGAGCCAGGCTGCGTTCGCGTTTCGAGAAGAATGTACTTTGAGCGCGTCGGGTGTCTGCCGGCATCACAGAGAGAGAGAGAGAGAGATTAAAACAGACGGAACACGGAGTTCGCAGAGCTTTGAACAACAAGACTCGTCGCGATCGCTGATAAAGCCACTACGAAAGCGAAACGAAGTTGTCCGTGTTTTAAATTCGATTCGGAGCGGGCCGGTTAATTTTCAAGTCGCGGCCGGTACTTGCCAGCTCGATGCAAGTTCTTTTAACGAATGCATCGTTCGTGTTTGGAATTCGCTGGACAAATAAAATTTCTGACTGGTGTTCGCCGGTCGGCCTCCGGCTGCATTCATTCTCCGCGCGTCGAGCGGGTCACGGGTCACGCGTCGCGGAATAAAGCTGAACGCACCGCGGCCCCACGCTAATTTAAAATTCCTCGCCGCGTGACGGGGTTGGTGGCTTCAATTTTTTTTTCTTCTTCTTTTTTTTTCACCGACGTACCGCGGACCGCATAAATCATTGCCAAACAGGCAGAAAAAGAGAAACTGAGAGACAGAGAGAGAGAGAGAGAGAGAGAGAGAGAGAGAGACGGAGGAAATTCATTCGTTTCGCGCTAAAAACCTACCATTTCCCGACCGTTCGAAGACAGCTGACCTCGCTAATTCGACGCTGTAAAAACGAGATTCGATTTTGTTCACCGTACGGCGCACCTTCGGTCACCGAGTCTCTTCGGCGAGTTCTAGCTGTACTATCTTGGCCGTTTAGCTGCTCCGTTTCCTCTCACGGCCGCGTAGAATAAAGAAATTTACAGGTTAAGAAACGATAAAACGAGCCTGCGACGATTTACTGGATATTATCCTCCGGTTTTTCCGCTCGTGCGCGCCACTGCCACGGCAAAATGACCCACGCACCACGGTCGACGTTGTTTTAACGTTTCGGTCAGCCGTGGTAATTCGGCTGCCGCTCCGCGCGAACATCCCGGCCTACCGTATCATAATGAACTCGCTTGTGGCTAAACGATTTTCGGAAATTACCGATCGGTCCTCGGCTATTTTTGTGGTGGCTCTCGAATTACAGTCCAGCCGGCTGGAACTGCCTGAATTCGATTGCCCCGGTGATTAATTAAATTCGTTCGCGATCGCGTTTAATAATAATTTTGATAGCAATTTGCCATTTGACTGACACGAAATGTATATATATATATATCTGTGCGCGTGTCTGTGTGGTCGCAGGTTCGAGAGAATAAAAATTGATTCACAAATTTGACTGCACAGTCTTCTCGTATTTTCGTTTCTCCGTCTCTTATTCTGTCCTTAGGCGCGGTATTTCATTTTATCGGCAATTGTCAATATCGAAGAGGGTGAAAACTACCCTCAGAGTTGGGGAATATATTTCGTCAAATATCTCGGAAATTATCGAAGACGCTATTTTCGTGTAAACTGATGAAATTACTGGTTTCTTGATAACTAATTTCGCGTATACCATACGTTTAAAAGACCCTATCTTTTTACAAATTTTTCCAGATGAATGTTAATAAATTTTCTTCAATATTCGTTTATGAAAACTCTACACTCAAACACAAATTACGGATGAAATGGAACCTTGATTTTTGCAATTGTAAAAATATTTATTACTTTCGAATCCTTCTCGCTGGATGTACCCAGAATTGTAATTCTCTATCCGTAAATATGTTGCAGTTAAATGTTGCAGATGCGTTTCAGTCGTGAAAAAAAACCTGCGATACGTTCGTTGCAAATTGTTTTCCCCGTTGGCTTCAGTTATATCGTTGTTGACACCTTTGAAACGCAAAGTTTCCACGAGTTTATGATTGCCTCGTCCCTTCCATTAACCCCTTTCCCCCGGTTCGAAGGCGGAAGTTCGATGGGAACAGCGGTCCGTTTCTCGTTCTCGAACTGCAATAACGTTTAAACTTCGGTCTCAAGATGCTCGAACCCCCTTCCCGTCCCCCGAGGGGAGGCTAGATATCTTCGCCGGCCGGAGAAATCATCGGGGGAAATAAAGCGGGAACTTGACTTAATGAAAATGCCGAAAATCCAACGAGCGGCAACGAGCGCAGTTAACTTCTTCCGCGAGTAGGAAAAGTAATTGCAAAAGCGAGATATCGCTGGCACGACGGGAGGAGATCTCGCCTCCTCGGGAGAAGGAGCGGAACGTCGAAACGAGCGATCCGACCTCGACGAGCTCGAAATAAATTCGTAATCCGACGTAATGCGCCGAAACAATCCTTCTTCCTCCTCCCTTGAATGATTCACGGATTTAAACAACTTACTGGCCGCCGGTTATAATCTCGGCGCCTAAGTCGAGAGAGAGGGAACATCGATTGAGACTGCTCGCTGGCGTGCGAAAGCCAACGAGAAAATTCTATCTGGGAGATAGAAACAGGATTTCGGTGAAGATGAGCGTGAATTATTAAACAACAACGACGACGTGCGCCGCGCTGTCTTATTTTTCCCAAACTAGAAAATCCATCGCTGTTCATTTTTTTTTTTTTTTTTTGTAGGATTTGCGGGATTTTCATCGGAAGGAACTCTCTGTTTGTCGCTTCTCTGGCGAACAGATATTCGTGGATATTCGTGCAAAAGCGTACGTATGTAATTACTATTTTGCGTATGTCTCGCACGTGTTTTGTATTTTGCATGTTGTATAAATATTTCTTTCATATTTACCCTACCATATTTTATTACTGTTACAGATGATTACGTATCGTGCGCAAATGTTTAAAGAATCGGTACAACGATATTGGAGCAAAATAAATAAATATGTACTCGTTGCATCATTCTTTTTCAACATTTTAATATTCACTAACAAATATATTATATTAATAAATATTATATTAATTATTTATTAATTTATAAATATAAATATGTAAATATATATTATAAATTTATAAATAAATATATAAATATATAATATATAAATTTATATAACTATTATTATTATATTAATTATTTGTAACTATTACTATATATATATATATATATATATATATTATACATTTATTGCAATAATTTATGGCAAATCGAATCGTCAGTATATTATTCACAAATTCTACATACTTTTCGTACGTACATGCGTATTTGTAACTTCATATACTTTTTGTACATTTTATCGCTGACAAATATCCACGATCTAATAATGAATCACTGGTCGAAGAAAAAAATGATTTAATTATGGTTTTTAATTGGCACTGTGCGCCACCAGAATGCCAATTAAATTCCCCGGCTATATAACCGAACACCCTCTTTGCACGTGAAATGTAGAAGCTGTTCCTCTGCGAGTCTTCTGAAATCTCTGGGTTCGTGCGACACGCGTCACACGCACGTACCGCCAGTTGAGGAAGTCTTCGTGATAATACGATCAAACTATTTTTAGCAAAGTAAAGTTTCACCGAGCAAAGCTATATTCTCCTCTTACGAGGAAATCGATTAAAAACTACTTTGGAAGTGGGACGAGAGTCTTAGGAAGTATTAACATAATCCATAATTTCTATAAAACGACCTCCTTATCGAATATTTTTTGTTGAATAATCTAACTGAACCCATTGTATGTTAAACACGAATCGAAACCTGTCGATAATCGTCGATCGTGAAACGTTTTCTTTCTTTTTAACCTCTTGCGTTGAAATGCCACGCACGTCGAGAACTGTTTGTCCCAAAATTTCAATATTCTGAATATTAAGTATATTTAAATACAACACTGGCAAGACAAATGATAAATTTATTACTTCAATAAAATTTCTATCCAGCGATATCGTACCGACAAGTTCAAAACAAAAAGCGACGAATTATTGTATACGGCTTGGTCGCTCGTTATGGTCCGCAATCAAGTGGCTTGCCAGCGCAAGAGATCGCTGCACGATAAATACGATAAATTTTTATTTGCACGAAATGCAATAAATTTTTATTCGAATGAAACTGAATCTTTTGCAAAGTGTGCAAAGACTCAACACGCGCATTCGAACACACCCTAAATAACCTTATTTGTTTCATTGTATCCTGCGGAATTAGCGGCAATCTCGACTTTGAAAAATGAGAGAAAATATCGTCGAGATTATCGGGAACAATCTTCGACAAATTATCCAACTCGAATAAGAAAAAAGAAAGAAAGAAAGAAAAGAGGGACAAATTAAACGAAAGGATTCGTTAACGAGACTCAACAAAGACATCGAGGTCGTTTTCCAAGGAGATCTTGCTACGCTTCATTCGACTTCCATTCGCGAGCCAAGTTTTCTACGCCTGTGACGACGTGATTAATCTACGAGGATAACAGGTAATATTATGCTCCGTTAAATTTTCAGATCCGTTGGACATTGTAATACTTTGACAGAGAGTCGCTGTTCGAGCGCCATAGATCTGAATAATTCTTTCCAAGCGCAATATTATCAACTAATTTCCATTGATTAAAGGGAAATATCGCGGGTCAGCGAGTAACGGAGCCATTTGAATTTAAAATAAATCGTAAAGAAAATACGGATTCTGACGTGGCGGAGCCTTGAGGACGTGGTCGAACTAATCAGTCGGCTGTTTCGATGAATTTATCATGTAATTAGAAAGCGTCTTTCATCGCGCTTATGGGACCTGAGTTGCAGACGACTGTAATAATTTATGTTGCATTACTGAATATATTAATAAACTCAAAAACTAATGATTGCAAGATCGAAAAATGCCATTTCTTATCTTTCGTTGCATCTTTTGACTACGTGCCGATAAATTACCAATTTCACATCGCAACAATTACAGACAAAACGAATTTAGAGAAAGTTAAGCGAGAAAGGGGGCATTTTTTTAATTTAATCCGAGAAAACTCTTTCTTCAAATCATTAAAAATCGATCAATATCAAATCATAAAAATCAAAGCATCGATCTCGTTCCGTTCCAATTTCGTTCCGCTCCGTTCCAATTCCGTTCCGTTCCGCTCCTATCCCGTTCCGCTCCGACCCAATTCCGTTCCGTTCCGGTCGAATTCAGTTCCGTTCCGCTCCATTTCCGTTCGGTTCCGGTCCAATTCCGTTCCGTTCCGCTCAAATTCCGTTCAGTTACGGTCCAATTCCATTCCATTCCGGTGCAAATACGTTCCGTTCCGGTCCAAATCCGTTCCGTTCCGGTCCAAGACCGTTCCGTTCCGGTCCAAGTCCGTTCCGTTACAGTCCAATTCCGTTCCCTTCCGGTCCAATTCCGTTCCGTTCCGGTCCAATTCAAGTTCGATGCGGTCCAAGTCCGATCCGTTCCGGTCCAACTGCGTTCCGTTCCGGGCCAATTGAGTTCCGCTCCGGCAGAATTCCGTTCCGTTCCGGCTCAATACAAGTTCGATCCAAACCAAGTCCGGTCCGTTCCGGGCCAATTCCGTTCCGTACCGGTCCAATTCCGTCCCGTTCCGGTCCAAATCTGTTCCGATCCGGTCCAAGTACGTTCCGTTCCGGTCCAAGTACGTTCCGCTCCGGTCCAGTTCCGTTCCGTTCCGGTCCAATTCCGTTCCGTTCCGATTCCATTCCAGACCGTTCCACTCCAAGTCTGTTCCATTCCGGTCCAGTACAGTTCCGCTGCGGTCCAATTCCGTTCCGTTCCGGTCTAAGTCGTTCCGTTCCGATCCAATTCCAGTCCGATCCGGCCCAATTCCGTTCCGTTTCGTTCCGGTCCCATTCCATTCGGTTCCCGTTCAATACCGTTACGTTCCGGTCCAATTCCATTACGTTCCGGTCCAATTCCATTGCGTACCGGTTCAATTCCGTTACGTTCCGGTCCAATTCCATTAACTTCCGGTCCAATTCCATTACGTTCCGGTTCAATTCCGTTTGGTTCCTGTCCAATTCCACTACGTTCCGGTCTAATTCCATTGCGTTCCGGTCCAATTCCGTTACGTTCCGGTCCAATTCCGTTACGTTCCGGTCCAATTCCATTGCGTTCCGGTCCAATTCCATTGCGTTCCGGTCCAATTCCATTGCGTTCCGGTCCAATTCCGTTACGTTCCGGTCCAATTCCATTGCGTTCCGGTCCAATTCCGTTGCGTTCCGGTCCAATTCCGTTACGTTCCGGTCCAATTCCATTGCGTACCGGTTCAATTCCGTTACATTCCGGTACAAATCCGTTACGTTCCGGTCCATTTCCATTGCGTTCCGGTTCAATTCCGTTTCGTTCCGGTCCAATTCCACTACGTTCCGGTCCAATTCCATTGCGTTCCGGTCCAATTCCGTTACGTTCCGGTCCAATTCCGTTCCGTTCCGGTCATATTCCAATGCGTTCCGGTCATATTCCAATGCGTTCCGGTCCAATTCCGTTTCGTTCCGGTCCAATTCCGTTCCGTTCCGGTCCTATTCCGTTGCGTTCCGGTTCAATTCCGTCCCGTTCCGGTCCAATTCCGATGCGTTCCGGTCCAATTCCGTTACGTTCCGGTCCAATTCCGTTACGTTCCGGTCATATTCCAATGCGTTCCGGTCCAATTCCGTTACGTTCCACTCCAATTCCGATGCGTTCCGGTCCAATTCCGATGCGTTCCGGTCCAATTCCGTTACGTTCCGGTCCAATTCCGTTACGTTCCGGTCCAATTCCGTTACGTTCCGGTCCAATTCCGATGCGTTCCGGTCCAATTCCGTTACGTTCCGGTCCAATTCCGATGCGTTCCGGTCCAATTCCGTTACGTTCCGGTCCAATTCCGTTACGTTCCGGTCCAATTCCGTTCTGTTCCGGTCCTATTCCGTTGCGTTCCGGTCCAATTCCGTTCCGTTCCGGTCCTATTCCCTTACGTTCCGGTACAATTGCATTGCGTTCCGGTCCAATTCCATTGCGTCCCAGTCCAATTCCGTTACGTTACGGTCCAGTTCCATTACGTTCCGGTCCAATTCCATTGCGTTCCAGTTCAATTCCGTTACGTTCCGGTCCAATTCCACTACGTTCCGGTCCAATTCCATTGCATTCCGGTCCAATTCCGTTACGTTCCGGTCCAATTCCATTACGTTCCGGTCCAATTCCATTGCGTTCCGGTCCAATTCCATTGCGTTCCGGTTCAATTCCGTTACATTCCGGACCAATTCCATTACGTTCCGGTCCAATTCCATTGCGTTTCAATCCAATTCCGTTACGTTCCAGTATAATTCCATTACGTTCCGGTCCAATTCCGTTACGTTCTGGCCCAATTCCATTACGTTCCGGTCCAATTCCATGACGTTCCGGTCCAATTCCGTTATGTTCCGGTTCAATTCCGTTACGTTCCGGTTCAATTCCGTTCCGTTCCGGTCCGACTCCATTACGTTCTGGTCCAATTCCGTTCCGTTCCGTTCCAATTCCATTACGTTCCGGTCCAATTCAATTGCGTTCCGGTTCAATTCCGTTACGTTCCGGTTCAATTCCGTTACATTCCGGTCCAATTCCATTACGTTTCGGTTCAGTTCCGTTCCGTCCCGGTTCAATTCCGTTCCGTTCCGGTCCAAGTCCGTTCCGTCCCGGTCCAATTCCGTTTCGTTCCGGTCCAATTCCATGCCGTTGCGGTCCTATTCCAGTCCGTTCCGGTCCAATTCCATTCCGTTCCGGTCGAATTCCGTTCCGTTCCTGACCAAGTCCGTTCCGTTCCGGTCGAATTCCGTTCCGTTCCGGTCGAATTCCGTTCCGTTCCAGTCCAAGTCCGTTCCGTTACAGTCCAATTCCGTTCCCTTCCGGTCCAATTCCGTTCCGTTCTGGTCCAATTCCGTTTCGTTCCGGTGCAATTCCGTTCCGTTCCGGTCCACGTCCGTTCGGTTCCGTTCCGTTCCGTTCCAATTCCGGTCCGTAATATGAAATATACGCAAGGAGAAATTTTTCGAAAAGGGAAACACATTTCAGGTTCACATTTTTCGAAAAGGAAGAATCATCGAAGGTGAAGTAGTGATTTCTCTCGTTAATAACGATCGGCACTCGTTGCGACGAAAATTACACACACGCACGCGCGCATACGTATATGTATATATATATAGACTAGCGAATAAAGCATAATTAAATACTGCCCGTTGCGTACGTGTTTTCGAACGAACGGTGCTTTCGTCCCGTGCTCTTTTATCGGCTCGTCGATAGCACAAATGAACCCCCGATACGTTCAATTTTGTTAACGAGGCTCTAACGTTTCGTTGAAATAATAATGAGAAGCAGGTTTGCCGGCGATTGCTCGTTCCCCAGGCTCGGGCCGGGTTTTATCTTCCCGGACTCTGTTAAATAATCCTCGCAACTTCCGCGTGGCAAGTATTATTATTTCAACTAAACGGTTGATGTAGGCAAAGGGCACGATAAACGCAAACACGCCAGTTGGAAACGAGAGGAAAGTTTCCCTACGCGCGTGGAACGAGTCGCAGTATCGGGGACGGCCCGACAGAGAGAGAGAGAGAGAGAGAGAGAGAGAGAGAGAGAGAGCAAAACGTTAATATTTCCAGGCGGAGTTTGATCTTGTTTCGCGACCTCCATCGAGACAAAAGAAAACTTTCCGAATGGAATCAAAAAGCCTGGGCTCCAAGTAATTTCCACACGTTAGATTATTTCCACCCGCAATATCTCCCCGTGTTCTTGCTCCTCTCGTGACCTCGTCTTATTGTCCCGCGAGCAAAGTAACTTTCCGGCCAAGTCTCGATACCCTTCCGATCAGCATTAAGCTCTATCCGTTTTCGTTTGTTGCGCGACTTGTTCAACGCAGCAGAACGATTTCTGAAATTTTCACCTCAACGAGACCGCCGAGTCGGCTAATTGCCAATTATTGGCGTGAATAATTCGAGAATATCATTTCGAGACGAGGTCGAACGGGACTCGGAAAGTGAGATTTCGACGAAACTGTTGTTCGAAGCGAAGAAGGTAAAAGTCAACACCTGTCGCCGGAGGGAATCACCGAATGATCCGTCGAGATATAATCTATAATTCACGAGCACGTGGTACGGAATACTCTCGTTCGAAATTAGAAACTCAAATGACCGACGTTTCGCGGTCGTTGTTCGAGCGAGCGGGGAGAAATCCAGCGATCAACGTGCGAATTCGTCGACTCGATCTTTGAGAAAATTATGAGAGCACGAACGCGAGTGTTTCTCCTCGGTATCTGGAAAAGAGAGAGAGAGAGAGAGAGAGAGAGAGAGAGAGAGAGAGAGAGAGAATGAAAGAGAATGAAAGCTAGAGGGTGAATCGAAAGCCGGGAGGGCATCGATTTTCCAAGGAAATTCACAAAACTAGAGATGTCTGCCGGCGAAATGGGTTAATAAATCGTTCGCCGCGATAGATCCCTGGGAGCTAGGCGGAAAGAAACGAGGGACAGACAGGTAAGGAGAGAGAGAGAGAGAGAGAGAGAGAGAGGAGAAATAACAAGGAGGTAGAATGGAAAGAGAAAAAGGCCGAAGGCCGCAGACGCCATCTTGGGATTTAAATTGGTCCAGCAGGTTTATCAGCATGCATTGGCCGGCGCTTGGAAAGCATTCTAGCAAGCAACGCTCCTTTTCCAGTTTAAGCTTCCTTATAGCATAAAGACGCGGCAGATAAGTCGAAACGAGAGAAAGTCCGATAGAAGAAATTTCGTGTTACAGAGAGAGAGAGTAAATCGTGGCTCGAAGATCGTTCGACCAATTTACCGTGTTTCTCTCCCGAATTTTTATCGTCTCGCTATTAGTCGTGAATCATTCTCTTTTTTTTCTCTCTCTCTGACGCCACACTCTCGAAACGATACCCCGACGATTTTTCATCGAGTAATTTTTATCAAGCGGTAGAAAATACGACAGCGACGATGAGTCGCGAAATGACCGAACCGCGGCGACAAACCACTGCTCATCATCCACGTTGCAATTTCTGTCCCCGCGGCACGCCTCGTTAAAATCTGATCGACGATTCGCACGCGACGCGATCACCGTTACGCCTCCGGCCCGCGCGTCCCCGAAACGTTTAATAGTCCGCGTCGTTGTAAAACGACGAAAAATACGTCGACGTGCGTGCGCCGGATACGCGCGCTTTTATCCGGCAATCGTCAGCGCGCTTCGCGTGCGTTTCGACTCGAATCGTTTTCGAAACGAGAGCGACAAGAACGCGGACGTCCATTTCAGTTGACGATCCGCCACGACGAGAATTATTTCCGTATCACGGACGTCGAATGCGAGGAAACTTACGAGAAAGTGGCGACATTTTTTTCCTCGAAAGTTGTCTGAATTCAACTGCGCGTGAAAACGTTGAGAAATTGTTCTCGTAACAAAACGCACCGTTGTCTTGAAGATTGAAATTCTCTCTTTGCAACGAGCCCTCAAAACTCGCTGTGCGATTTTTCTCTGCCGTTCTATTAAACTTCTAACATTAGAACTTCTTGAATCGTGCAATTCCAACGTTCAATAAAATGATGAGAAAAAATTGGGCAACAAGTTTTGAGAGATCGTTGTAAAAGGGAGATTTTGATCTTCGTAACGATGGTGGATCTAGTTCAGATTTTTACGCACGTTTAAATTTTGACAATTATCGAGAAGAAAGTATCTTGCTACCAACTACATGGTGTAAATTCATCTTCGAAAAGAAAATAAGAAAAAATAACGACTAAAAAATAAAAGTAGAAGCTTCATGGTTCTGAAATGAGATCAAGTGGATCGTTACATGATCCTTTTTAGCGAAGCGGGAATCGACAATTTTTCATTGTCGTTGATAAAACGAAACTCTTCGCTGTATTTATAGAAAGAACGTTTCAAACCAACTTTCAATCGAATCGCACGGTACAATTTCATTCAAGAATCAGGTGACATTTCTTCGCAACTTCAATACCATTGAATCAAGCGATCTTCGAAGGGAATTGAAATTTTTTTCTGAAAAAACGATGTTAATCCCCTATACGTCGATTTTTAGATTTTACGTTGCAATGTATATGTAGCTCGGCGTGCGGGTTTCACGAAACTTGGAAGTCGATGCACGTGAGCGCCTTTAGATACGAAGAAATTCGAAAAAAATGAGAACTTTCTCACCCGCGTGAAACTGCCAATGTAATTGCGGACTGGAACGAAACGATGAAAAACTGTACCGACCTGCAAAGGGTTAAAAGCAAAGGGTTCTATCTCGAAGGAGCGTACCTCCTCAGAAGAAGCTATATACAGCTTAATAATATATATACGTTATAGCAGAAGCTAAATGTTTTAAAATGTTCAACGAGGGTCCTCCAGAACGGAAGTCTAACGACTGGAGAGGAAGAAAACAGAAAATAAAACGACAGCGGAGAGGAATCGAATGGAGCGAGATCGTGATCCAAAGACGAGAGAGGGGGAAGGGACCGAAATTACGTTCGGATCGACGATCTTCGCCGCGAAGAACGACGTTTTCGTTAACCAGATGTCCGGCGAAACTGCGTGGGGGGAAATGAGAAAGGAGGAGAGGATTCGCGGAATTGAAGAAACTCGAGAGAAAGAAGAAAGATAAGGATGACTGCTGATACTACCGGCCCAATCTAATTTCAAAGGGTTACGTTCGACGTGGGTAGCGTTCATCGCCGAAGAATTTTTACCCGGCGTCCAACAGATACAGGGAGGAAAAGAAAGAAGGATAAAGAGAGATAGAGAGACAGAGAGAGAGAAAAGTATAGTCAGGAAATCGGATCTGTGCCACGAAGTGGAACTTGCCGGAACTTTCTCTCGCGCTACATTCTCTTTGCTCTCCTCTATCCCCTTCGCGGGTAAATTCATTTTCAGCCGGCGGGCGATTTGAATTTAAGGGTTGCGAAATCGCGAAGTCGTGTTAGACCGGAGGACCAAGGTTCACCCGAGGAAATCGGAAACAAGCGCCAGTGTTACTTTGTAAAGAAGGATGAGGATCGGGGAGAGAAGATACGATGCTTTTACCACGAGGGTTTACGTGCCAAAATAAATCAACCTGAAACTCGCTAGTAATAATTGTTTTTTTCTTTTTTTGTCTTTTCTTTTGTGCAGGTTTAAAGTTCCAGCGACATCGAGGTCATCAGCGACTAGGTACTTACATGGTACTCATATTTTTGTGATATAGATTTATATCTATTAAAAACTATTCTGTTCAAACGATTTTGGGAAATCAGGGCAGCGACGGAGTTAATCCTATGGAGTCTTCTCTGCCGCTCAACGTTTATACATTCATACAAGATGTGTCGGGCTGTGAGAGATTTTTGGCATCTGTTGCAGAAAGGAGGATTTCATAATGTTACTTTGACGTGTGCCCTATTCTCAATCGAGCTAGTATAATTCTCTCTTTTCCGCTCGATTGAAGTCATCTGCTACATTATGGATACTTTGTTCGATCTGTTGTTGTCCATATTCATCCTTGACGTTGGTTTTTGCTTCACATGGTACAGGGATTTGTGACTCGCTTAGTGGAGTAACAATTGTTGCTTTTCGTTACGAGGAGTAATAATCACAGAAAGTAATAAATATAGTCGTGCAAAATTTATGAGAGTTATCACTGCAACTGTAAAAAATTGTCCAGCGACATCCTCGAATAAAATTTTTTCGTCGAAACTCTGCCGAAGAGTCTAAACGTTCTCGAAACTTGTTGCTTCGCCTTTTCGAGACGAGCAAAAACATCGTAACTGTAAAAATTGAAGAGAGATTCAGCAGCGTGGAACGAACAACGCGTTCGCGTCTCGCGATCCGACAATTTGAATTGGCGATGACGGCTCAGGCGAATGTGTGGCGAGAGCTTCTGGTTGCCGAACCGCTCGACGAAGAGAGATCGATGGATGACGCGATGGATCGAGCCGAGAGAGCAAGCATCCGAGAGTCGGCCGAAGTTACAGTTGCAAAATTAATTTGAGGCGAAGTTTGCTAGAAAGTGAAGGAAAGCTCGAAGAAAGTTGAGCTCGAAAGGGACGAGACTCAACCCAGGCAGGAAGAAGGAGCACTCGGTTCTGATAGTTGCATAAGTAGAGCGCAAACCAACGGCGATGGTCAAGTTTCAAGCACTCCTGGCTCCCCCTTTTTTCCCCCTCCTCCTCAGCCGTTCCTCGAGAGTTGATAAGCGATTCAGTCGGCAAATACTTTAATTGCATTAACCACGGTGGAACGAACTCGCCAGGTAACGGCGAACTATGGGGTCGGTTTAACTCCTCGATCCTCCGTTACTCCACGCGCATACATTTGCAATTTCTCGCCTGCGAGACCCGCGGTTTCTCCTCTCTTCCGTTATCCTTCGACCATGCGTTCAACTCAAAGCCAATGTCAAGGCTGGCAGTTTTCGGAAAAAAATTTAGAGGGACTGAAAATTAACAAAATTACACTCGCGCGAATTTTCTCCGAACAAATTTTCAACTCGAAATCAATGTCAAAACTGGCATTTTTCGGAAATAAATTTGAGAGACTGAAAATTGATAGAATTAGACTCGCGCGAATTCTTTCCGAACGAATTTTCAACTCAAAGCCTATATCAAGGCTGACTTTTTTCGGAAAAAAATCACAGATACTAGAAATTAATAGAATTACACTCGCGCGAATTTTCAGCGAACGAATTTTCAACTCAAAATCAATGTCAAAACTGGCATTTTTCGGAAAAAAATTAGGATGACTGAAAATTAATAGAATTACACTCGCGCGAATTTTTTCCAAACGAATTTTCAACTCAAAATCAATATCAAAACTGGCATTTTTTGGAAAAAAATTAGAGAGACTGAAAATTAATAGAATTACATTCGCGCGAATTTTCTGCGAACAAATTTTCAACTCAAAGTCAATGTCAAGGCTGGCATTTTTCGGAAAAAAATTAGGATGACTGAAAATTAATAGAATTACACTCGCGCGAATTTTTTCCAAACGAATTTTCAACTCAAAATCAATATCAAAACTGACATTTTTCAGAAAAAAATCAGAGATACTAGAAATTAATAGAATTACACTCGCGCGAATTTTCACCGAACGAATTTTCAACTCAAAATCAATGTCAAAACTGGTATTTTTCGGAAAAAAATTAGGGAGACTGGAAATTAATAGAATTACACTCGCGCGAATTTTCTCCGAACGAATTTTCAACTCAGAGCCAATGTCAAAACTGGCATTTTTTGGAAAAAAATTAAAGAGACTGAAAATTAATAGAATTACATTCGCGCGAATTTTCTGTGAACAAATTTTCAACTCAAAGTCAATGTCAAGGCTGGAATTTTCCGGAAAAAAATTAGTGAGACTAAAAAGTAATGGAATTACACTCGCGCAAATTTTTTCAGAACGAATTTTCATCGTCGGGAGAAAAGAAAAAAGAAAATTTCAGCTCTGCTGAGCAACGTTTAAGCGTGATCGGTAGAGCTTGCTCCTCGTGACCGTTTCCACGGTGGTTCAGGTTGTTCTCGATACACGACACGGTGCTCGATAAATCACGCCAATCTGCATGCATTTGCAAATATCGCAAGGCAAGGCTGTTTTTTATCGGCGGCGTTATTGAACTAACGACCGGCGCAACCATTAAAGGAGAGGAGGGCCAGCAAGACGCCATTCGAGTCTGTCGTTGACCCAGCCGCGGCGGCAGCAGTAGCGAGCCACTTATAATAATGAAGTTCATGAAAAAAAACCACAGAACGAGAAGCTCTCCGGCACTTTTAATAGCCGCGCGATTTAATATATTCCGTGTATTTTAAATTCCACGCTTAAAAACTTTCCGTGCCGTGCCGCGCCGAGAAATGAGAAAAAACAGGCCAAGTTAAAGCTGGACTGCTCGATGAATGCGAAACAAAAACCGAAATTGCGGCCGCGATATTTAACAATTATGGAGCCCGCTTTACTGTGCCTGGAAGATACTCGCTCAGTGCTCGCTCGGGGCAGATGAACAAAAAGAAGAACCGGAGCCGCTAGAAAGGCAGCAGCCTTCGATAGAAAAAAAAAAACCAAAAAAAAACAGAAAAAAAAAGAAAGAGGAAGAAGAAAAAGAAAAAAGAGACTTAGGTTAGAGGAGAAAAGTTACTTTCTTCCGGTGGTCGGGTGTTTGATAAATACCACACCGTGGCAAATGATCTCCAGATAGGTACCCCTACCAGCGTGTACACAAATCTTTTTTCCAACGTTCTTCCGGAGAAAGCAGTTCCGGCAAAAAGCAAATTACTCCCCTGGCGCAATCGTAAACAAATTATTCTCGGTATCTGGCGGATTCCCCGCGCGCTATCGCGAGGAGCACAAATAAAACTTAATGGTAACTACGAGCCCCTTGGCACTCGTGTTTCCTTGCGCCTTGTTTCCCCTGTACCTATGCAACCTCTTTCTTTTTAATAAATCACGCTCCTCTTCTCTTTTAACCGTGTTAATCCCGTTGCCAAGAACGCGTCTTGAGTTCGACAAGTTTCACTCGCGTACGCGAGCACCAAGCAAACTCGAGAGTCCTTCTCCGTTTTCGTCGGGAACGATCCTGGATGATCGATCCCGGGCAACGACATTTTCATCGCGTTCTATTGCCGCGACTTGTATTCTACTGTCATCGCTGTACTGTTCGTACGGTCGAATTTGGCTTTTGGGTATTTTCCAAAGTGTATTTGATGTCACAGCAATGGACCGTGAACAAGAGTGTTCATTTTACTTCGCGTTCGATAAATGTAGAGAATCTGCATCGATGCCAACCGTTTCTAGAGGACATTAACAGCGTCCAGCGAGGAAAATGAAGATTTCATTTTATTCGTAATTTGTGTCTGAATATACGATCTTGATAAACAAATATTCAAGAAGATTTGCTTGGAAAAACTTATGAAAAATATAGTTTCTCAAATATATTGTTAAGAAACAAATGGTTTCCTCTATTAAATCCGTCGCTAGAAAACACTTTCATCAATTTACACACAAACGGTATCATTTCAAAGATGATTTGACACAAAATATGTCCCGCGTCCCCAACTTACAATTAGACGGTAGTTTTTACCTCCTCAACATCGACGATTGCCGATAAAAAAAAAAACATACGGATCAAGTATTTTTTCGAAAACTAGATTTGTGCCAAATTTCATCAGACTCGGTAATTCACAGTTCGGTAAACAAACGAACCTACGGGTCAGCGACCAACGCGGGTGCATCCGAGTCTCGATCTACTAAACATTAAAGGGAAACCATGATTCAGAGTGTTCGCGAATGTTTAATGTTTTTGCGCCGATACTACATTTTCTCAATTGCGTGCGTATTTTTGAAGAGATCAGTAACCACAAAAAAATCACTTTACACTGTATTAGTTATTATACAAGTTTTCTATTTCAATTCTCTTATATACTAAGAGCTTACACACTCATTACACTCTTATACACTCTAGACAAATTCTTTATACTCTTTAGACTCTTATCTCTCTATCCCACGTTCCTTTGTTCCACGATATTTCTTTATCTGCCTCTGCCTAATACATATATTCATAATACTAATAGTTCACCTAATTAAACGTAGGATGGCGATACCTATCCGTGTCTTGTAGCGACCTATACAACTATGTTCATTAAATCCTACTCAGATGTGTATTCAATATAAACAGTAGAATATTTAAAAATTGTTTGTAATTTCATTATCACCATAAAAATGTTTACAGAGACATATAAATACTGCAATCATTATATTAAAATATTCATTCGTTATCTAACTTTTATTATATATTCTTCGTTATTTTATATTTATTATATATTTTATTATATTGATAATTTATTGGTACAAACAACTAAAATTAAATATGGAGTTATTATTTATTTGTAATATTGTGATGTAAATTTATATATCATCATAATTTCTACAGTCTTACCACAATACAAATGCACCATATACTTAACAATTTTCTCTTTCTCCCTCTCTCTCTCTCCGTCGATCGTCCCTCTTTGAGGACGACGTCGTCGACAAAGACTCGTCCAAAGACTTCCGAGGGCGAAAGGCTCGAGCGCGCAAGCGTAACCAACCGCTCGAAGGAAAATACCGGGGGATCCTGTTTCAAGGTTTGCATAGCTTTCGCGTCTTGTACGTAAGGATCGACTCGTAGTAGAGGAGCCTTGGACCTGGGGTACGGGGTGGAACGAGGGCCGCGTGCCTCGGGGTAATTTCTCACAGGTGCGGCGCGCCGAGCCTGCCAGAGACGCAATCTGCCACCTGCAACGACACACGTGCACGTGCGCTCGCGTGCATGCACGCGCGCCACGCCTCCTGTCTTCTCGTTTCTCGATCCAAGAGACCGGATAAATGACCATATCGTCGCGCGTGCCGTTCCGGCCGCGATACACGCGACTGACACGACGAGAGACACAGAGTTACGAGAGATACGGACGAAGACGGAAGGAGGACTCGTTCTCCATCCGGAGGGAATTGCCTTCCGAGATTCGAACGATTGCGTTGCGTCGGCTGCTAGGAGAAAGAAAGTTTGCACGCTAGCCGGCGAAAAAAAGAAACCGACACGTTAACCGGCACCTTATCAACGAACAACGCCCCGATATCACGCATTGTTCGTGGAAAAGGAAATTCACCAAGGTGGAACAACAAACTGCCACAAGCTTAGCGAAAGAATTACTGGCGCGATCGTATCTGGCGTACGCCGACAGCAAAGGTATGATTTAACGAAACGGGTGGAGAGTGGGAGGAGGGGGGCAGGTGTGGAGAACCGAGGGTGAAAAGTCATTCAAGCCGAGTATTTTCAATTACAATCGTACTCGCGTAGTACGAGCGAAAGCGTCGCCCCGGAGGGAATTCGCCAAATATGTATCCTCCGACTGGCCACTCGGACGGGTCAATAAAATCGATATCGGAGCGAGCCACGATACCTAATGGTGGGTATCGCGTAACGCGGCTGATATCGTTATTACGTCGAGATCGTCACTTTGGGCGTGGACGCGGTTTAAACGGTGCAGCACCGCCGGTCAATCGCTCTCCCGGCTGAATCCACCAACTCAAAAACACATCTCGAACCAGCGGAAACAGTAGCGCTCGTAACAGTTTTTCCACCTGGATTTTCGCACGAGTCCGGCATACTTTTGTTCCGAGCACAAAAGTATGGCGAGCTGGTGTCGCGATTTTATCGAAATAACGGCGGCCACCGTGGACCCGCGTTAGAAAATTAGATGCGTTTCAGTTTCAGACAGCGATGGTGGTGGATTTTCTCGAGGACGAGACTCAAAAAGAAAAAAGACAAAAAAAAACCAGAAACCGAAACTGAAACTGAAACGCAGGCTCGAAATAATTTTCAATTTATCCACGGCGAAGATTAGAAGCGCGGCGTCACGCGAACCGCCGTTTCCTCAAAACTGTAAACTGCCGGTCTACCTAGTAATTTCCGCCGGATAAAATTGCATGCCTAAAGCGAGCAATCCAGGCTCGCGGGGTGGGAGGGAGGCGTAGTTTTCTCTTTTTTATCGCGTTAACGTGGCCTGATGCTGTCGTTATTGGGGGCTACCCCTGGACGCAATCTCGAGGGTGGAACGCCATTACGTCCGTTCTGAGAACATCTAAATCTCGCTCTGCAACAGCGAAGGGCGTGTCCGTCACGCGACGACCGATCATCGTTAACGCCGGATAAATCTCCAACCTCTAATTCCGTCGTTTTTTATCTGACGTGTGTCGGATATGTCCCAATCGCGTAATATAAATTGACAAACGCGGTGAAAAACGTGTCAAACACATATTTCTCGTCTTTTTCTTTTTCTTAACACTTTATCTACTTATTAAGAAGCCTGTTGACCAGTTGAGCTGGCAACTGATTGCGGACCGTAACGAGTGACCAAACCGTACACAACAGTTCGTCGCCATCTTCTCGAACTCGTCGGTATGACATCACTGGATAGAAATTATTGAGATAAATTTATTATTTGCTTCGTCTGGGTTATACTTAAATATACTTAACGAGGACTTAACGAGGAAATATTGCAATTTTTTGGGACAAAAAATTCTCGACGTGCAGCGGAAGAGCTTAATCGGTCTATTCGATGGTCAATTGCTATCAGGCATAAAGAACCATAAGCTCACAAGATTCGCGATTCCCAAAGACAATGTAGAATATGCGCAGAATGTGGAAAAAAATAAGAGAAAAATAATCGTTACTCTTAGTAGTATCATACTTTAAAGAAGCGTTTTAAAAAAATAATCAATTTCGTGAAAAATATTATACGAACGTCAGTTTGTACAAGTTCATTTATACAAACAGAGCTTGGTAGCTTGATAAATAGGCACATTCTCTCGCTCAGGCCAAAACTGACGACGAATCCATGCTGAACCGAGTCGATTGTCAGCAACTTCCGTCACGAGCGACAGACAAAGTGTTGACAAAGTTTTGGAAACAAAAATTTGAAAACAAATATATTTCCTGGCGCAACTACGCCTGCACGTTGTGGAACTCTCGGAATCCACAACTTTCTAATTACACCGGTGTGACGCTGTTGGCGATAGATTTGCGTCGAGAAAAATCGTTTATGAGATCGTTTTCCAATGCTCGGCTTTGTTCATCTTCCTCGCCGCCGCTCTCCTTGGCAATTCCACGCAGATAGATGGCGTGTAACAATGGAATATCGTTCGTCGAAACGTTTCAATCTCGCGTTCGGCCGAAAAATACCAATTCGGCATTCGCGTTTCGCCAGCGATGCTCCCGACGAACTTATACCGCTGACTATCGCCAACTTTGAACCAACTGTGTGTCTCCAATTCCAGAAACAACTTTGCTAATGCAATTATTATTAGAAGTGCACCGTGCACGTAGCTGCTCGACGACTGTTTCCGTTTCAAACGACCTCTAATTCGCGGTACGCGAATGGTACGATTCGAGAGATCGATGAGCATTTTGCATGGAATCTTCTATTTTTTCCTTTTTTTTTTAAATCTTTTTTTTTACACGCTCGATCCGCCGCGCGAAACGAAGTTGGAATCGATATTACGATAACATGCCCGACGCAGGGCAGAAAATGGCCAAAATTCCCTGGCAACGTATCCGGTGTAAACCATGTTTCGATCATTTAGCCAGCAACATCGTGTCAAAATCGAAGATACGAAAATACCTGCCGTTTCGATCGTATCGAAATTACCCGTAACTACACTACACTGCTCGATTATCTTTTTGCGATTCGCGATCGATCCCAGGTCGACGCAAAAGCACGTGAAATGTGTCTTGCGAATATGTTCCGTGTATATTGTACAAAATTTTCGCCAGATCGTTTTCTTTTTATTCTTGTTGTTATTTTTTCTATTTTTCTAATTTTTTCTTTTTTTTTTTTTTTGAAGATAATTTGACAACGTGTAAAAATTCCAACGCGTGTGAAAACATCAAAAAGTTGTTTTCGCAACTATTGTAGATCCATCGTCATTTTGAAGATTGAAGGCTTTACAACAAAACTAGCTGCACAATTTTTCTTTTTCATCATCATTTTGTTGAACGTTGAACATTAGAATTAAATGTTCAGATCTCCTGAATTTTTATCGTTATAAAAACATTCGGCGTCCAATGAAATGAGTAAATCAAATTTTCATTTTCAATCTTCAGAACAATAGCGGATTTAGTCTTTGAAAAAATTTTTTCAACGTTTCTACGCGCGTTTAAATTTTAACGAAATATCCGCTCTTCTCCGCTGGAAATGCGATGTCATTCTCGAAATGCGCTCACGAGGCACCGAGTTCATAATCGTTGCATAATCCTTTTTTGCGAAATTGAAAATTATATCGACAATTTTCTATTGTTACTGCAGTTATGCTCTTCGCTGTAACCAAATAAAAATATCTATCAAACATCGTAATAAATATTTTTCGAGATTTTCCTCAAAGTCATTACATAAAAATCCGTAAGTCTAGTACAATTCGTTACAATTCGTTAAAGTTAAATCGGAAAACGCTCGTAAAAGTCGTACGAGATTTTCCATGGAGTAAAAATTTTACTCACGATCGAAAATCGCGAAGAAGACTGGTTGCTTTGTATCGTCGCATTCCCTCTTCAGAGAGACGGGTCATTTGTACTTCTCACGCCGCGTCCAGCGATAATCGAGTGTCGTCGGAATCGAGTCGTTTCGTTGGATCACCGCCAGTCTCCAGGCGAGGATCGCGTACGCCAAATCGACCGTGCGTCTCCGGGAAGAGCCGAGGATACCGGAAACGAACGCAGAGTATCGGCCGTTTCCGACCCAGCCACGTTTCATCATCGAGACACCGCGGCCGTTGCGAGAGAGATGCAGACACCTCCATAGTTTCTCACCAGCTCAGCACGTTTTCCTCGCGATAATAATTATTCGACGTCGTACCGGTAATCATTCGAATCGCGATTAAAGAAAGAAGATTTTTCAGTTCGACCTTGTTTCGTGATTTTCTTTTTTCTTTTCTATTTTTTTTTTTTTTTTTTTTTTAATGATTTTCGCTAAATTCGTCGAGAACCGCGCACGCGATAACGATCGAATCCCAGCAGCCAGCCAGCCAGCCAGCCGCCAGGCGTCCGTCCGTCCCCATTTGAAATTCATTCTCCCCGGGGGAGAAACCCGGTGGTGTTTCGCGGCTGGTGGTACCGACCTTGTGACACTGACGGGATTAATTATGAATTTTCAGGAAGAAGCTACGGATCGATCGGGGGCGAAGCCGGGGAACGAACGCATACCAGGGACGAATGATCAACTGTGTATTACCGGGGCGCGTGTCGCGCGATAATCGAAGCTCTTAACCGGAACGCCGTAATTTTGTTAATTAAGTCGTCATCGTGGAGGGAATCGAGTTTTCCACTTTCCCGAGTGTCGTGTAATAGGCAGAGGGAGACGACGACGACGACGACGACGACGACGACGAGTAGAACGACGACGACGACAACACGGGAATACACACGAGCCCTTCACAGTCAGGCAAATGCGAATAATGTTAACCTGATTTATGGCCGCGACACTGCGACACCTTTTCGAAATTTGCATTAGACCGACGACAAGAAGAGAGAGAGAGAGAGAGAGAGAGAGAGAGAAGGAGAGAGACGAATGAACGTCCTGCTGGCTGCCGGCGCGTGAAAGGAGCAGAAAAGAGGAAACAGACAGTGGGACAGGGAAAGATTAATCCAGGCGGACGGAATCGGGATTAACTCGATGGAAACGGTTTATCGAGAAATTACGTTGCAAAGTCATAAATTGCGACGCCTTCCGTTTGTCGCGTCATCTGTCCGATTTTTGATTAACTGGAAGAAACTGACACGCGTGATTAAAACGCGGTGCGCGGCAGTCTCTTGATTTCAAAGGTTAATCCCTGTTATATATCTGATGGCCGGTCAATTTCAGCTGACCAGGTTCTTGCCACTCGTATATAAATAATCGTATCGTGGCGTGGCGTGTTATTTGAATAATTAACGCGCTATTAAACGTAATAAAATCTGGATGTGAAACGTTTACGAACAACGTTGCGCGTGTACGTTTACAGATTTCGTTGGCATTGCGCAGAATCGGGGATGCACGATGACGAAGCGCGACAAGTCCGAAAAATGTAGCAAACGTGCACGTCGTCAACATCGGGGAATTATCGGACAATCTGCATTTCATACTTTTTGAAATCGTCGTTCTCAAGTCTCAACATTTTTAGTGTGTCTCGTAACTACGCGAGTGATTATAATTTTTTGAAAAAATTACACGCGCGATTATATTACGTATTACGGTATCTTTAATATGATTTGCAATTGTGCGCGTGATTGTAACTTTTTTAAAAAATTATACGTGTGTAATTATAAGTATTATATAATAATTTATCATAAGTATAGGTACAATAATAATTTTTCCAAAAGAGTAGTTTGATATTTACACGATATAAGTAATAATTTTGGCAATCATGCGTTTAAGATACCAGACAGTTATAAAATTCTTCGTGAAAAACAATTTACGAAATCTGCATCAACACAATCGTCTCTTTTTATAGCATTTATGTGCTCCGCTAACGAAATTACAAAGTACGTAAGTTTGCCCCGTTTGGTGCAGGTATACACACGTCAACTATAACCCGCCTCGAATATTACCAAAGTGTGCACTCTCCAAGTTTAATCGATAAACGTCGATAAAAGTGGCGATACAAGGACGAAGCTTTTCATCGAAGCACTGGCAAAAGTCCACCATTAATGAATATTCTCTCCAACGGGATTACATTAATAATCGACAGAGCATCGGATTCCCACGATAAAATCGAAAGAAAACGCGGCGGAGAGGATCGACCAAGGAAATCTTTAGTTCGCGAAACAATTCTTCGTCGAGAAGTCGCGGATTGAACCGCGTAAGAAAGAAATCGAGACAGCGCGTACAGTAGTCCGGATCGAGAATTCACGTGACATTTTTGAATAACTTTTGACTCGTAAGAGATTTTCACAATGAAATTTGGCATAAATATTTATAAATGATATACAGTATGATACATTTCCGTATATATATATATGCCCGTTTAATCACTGTTTTGCAACTTTACAAACAAATTTGTCAAATTGTTTGTGTATTTTATTTGACATATTATTTTAATTAATTTAGATCAAAGTGTGCTGATCGAACTTTTAATTTCAGTTACTCCATCAAACAAATGAGAATGAAGTGTTAAAACTTACGTTATACAACTCTTTTCTTTTATTTATGTAAATATCAGTTTCATGGCTTCTACATCTAATTCTTTATGTCTTTTTTATTTTTTGACTTCATTCTTGATGTAGTCTGTGAAGTGTATCTTGGTTTGTGGCAGTCCTTGGTATTTTTCTGCTATTTCTAGATCTATATTGTGACACTCTTTGTGTCTAGTTTCCCGTCTGGCTCCTTTGGACAAATGTATTTTTCACTATCTGCTCAATGAATAAGTAATTTGTGGACGAAAGCATTTAATGAAACCACTCTTAGTTGGAGACTACTTTAAAAATATATCATGTAGTATGGAAAATGTGATTTCTCATCAAGAAAGATCATCCTTTATCGTACAAAAACATTCACAATTGTCAGGACATTTCAAACAGGAAGAACCAAATTATTTGACGAGAATCGAGATTTTCAAAATGTCCAACATCGCGTGTCTGTTTCAACCAAAATTATTATTAATAAATAATAAATTTTATTAATTTTTTCCTTTTTGGAGATTGGTGAACATTTAGAAATCAATATATGTACATATTAAAAAGATATCAAAATGAGAAAGTTGAAGTTTTTTTTATAAAATGTCGCGTGACCCGGCCCACTGTACGGCGCGATCCGCTTCACGAGGAAAGGATATCGTAAAGTAGCGGCTGCCTGCTCGATCGCCTGCGGGATCATACGAAGAGGAGAATCGAAATCGATGTAACCGGGCGACGTCGTTTCTGCTTTCCTCTCGACCTCCCGCGACACCGAGATACTCGTGCATACCTCCGTTTCTAAACCCGACGAATCATTCGGGAATTAGCGAGTTTCGCAATTGCCAGCGAGTTGTCTGAAGCGCGAAACAGCGAAGACAGTTAATTCAACGTTTCCAGTTGCGATCTTATCAATTTGCCGCAATAGGATTCCGTCTCCTGTCCAATTGCGAAATCGCGGGAGATTTGTTGAAAGTGTTTCGCAGCCGTCGTCACTTTTTACAGCGTTTGCTTAGTCTTCTACCAACAAGATTACAAAGTGTGAAAGTTTGCTTCGTTTCGTGCGACTTTGTCCGCACCGTACGGCAGTATGGCACACGTACGTCACCATAACTCCAACGTTGTTTGTTAAAACGTTATACTGTGTTAAAAATTTCCACGACTTTTACTCGAACGTTGTTTATTAAAAAAATTAGACTATGTAAAATTTCGCGGAAATTTTAATCGAACAAGGCGAGACTTTCACTCTGGAACTTGTTAATGTGGCAACGCTGGCTACAATACTGACTGAAAATTGATCGTGGGTCCTTTCTGCTTGTACACGTATCCTTGCCGATTTGTACCTCGTCTTTGGCAAAAGTACCAAAGTACTTTGTGACGACTCGTACTTGACTAATTCCTAGCAACGTTACCTCGTCTGGAACTTTGAACTTTAGGGGCCACGTGCGGATACTAACGATAATCGATAATCGTCGGTTTTTGGTGTAATAACACGTCTGGTCCGTAGCCGTCACAGAACCATCGATTATCTGGCGTTTAATGTCTGAACAAGTGCAAAGAAAGTCGGTAGTGAGTAAAATTCGCATTGAAGGAGAAGCATAAAACAGGCACGAAAAGAGAAACAGATGCACGAATGTTTTAGAAAGTGTGAGATCCTTAGAAGGAATAAGGCTGCTACCTGAAGACTGTAACTGACACTCGGAAGTAAAGACGGAAGTCAGTTATAGACAGAATAAACGTCGAATTGCATAATTGTATTGTTGGATTCCGTGTAAACTTGGCAACGATGACGCATTTTCAAGTAGTTTAAATGCTTCCCGATGAAGCAACATTGGCCATAAAGTCAACAGGCATAATTGCCGTATTTGGGGAACTGAAAATCCACGCGAGTCTGTCGAACATGAAAGTCAATGTATAGTGTGCTTCGAGAAAAAGTCGAGTCATAGAGCCGTTCTTTTTCGAAAAGCGTGCAAAGCTACTTTCGATATATAGGACTGACAGAGAGCACAACGTTTCAACAAGATTGGTGCCCCTTGTCAGGCCAACAGATATATTCTTTGCAGAAAATTAGCCAAAATATTCCAAATCGCTCGTGAACGAAGACGCAAATGCTCCGACTAGAAGCCGGCTAGGACCTAGGGGGAGAAACAAGAAAAGAAGAAGAAAAAAATCGGTGGAGCGGTGCGCGTACAGTGGAATAGGTGAGATCGGGGCAAGAGAAGTGTCGAAGGGGGGTAGCGGCGTCCGGAAGAGAAGGCAGAGATAGCCGAGCAGATCTCAATGAAAGAGAGAGGAAGATCGTGGAGAGGTACGGGAGGCGCCTGCGCCCTCGGCTATACCGAGTTTCTGCGTACGTTTCCATCAGTCGGGTCTTCAACTCCGGACCGCGAACAACCAGTGATCGGGGGGCCGCGTGACTTCCCAGCCAAGCGCTGACACCCCTTCGCGGACACCCGAAGCGACGCGCGCCCGAAACAAAAGGATCAGCCAGTGATAGTTCCGATCCGAAAGCACCGGTACAGTTCTCGCCGTTTCCGCCATTTCCCACCGATTTCCGCCGCGAAACTTCCCACTTCCCACTTCCCACTGCCGGCCCAAACTTCACCGAACAAGTCCACTCCACTTCCCCCCCCCTCCCTCCCTCCCTCCCTCCCTCCCACTGGAAAACTTTCCCCACACGCGTTCGCCGCAACAGGAATTTTTCTCCCTTTCTCGCTCTCTCCCTTTCTCTCTGTCTCTCTTTTTCGAGTTGCTTTCTAGCAATTTTACATGGTACGCAGCTGCGTTTACCGCGGAATTTTTACGAGCCTCGAGCTCGTTTTTTCATTCGTTCGAACGCGATGGTGCTTCGTCCGCAAGTGGTTTCACGCGCGATGACAAACTGTTATTAATCGGTTACAGCCGATACTCGACACGGTGCTTCGTCGAGTAGATTTCGAATTCGTTCGCGAGGAAATATCGGCGAGCGAGGAGGAATTTTCGAAAACGGGACCGTTGGTCGTCGTATTGTCGAGGACGATCAAAGGACGCGATCGTTAACGTCGTTAGCGCTAATTAATCACCCCGTCAGACGGATAAATATCGTACATCACCGGTGATAACCTATCGCGAAAATACACGGCCGTGTACACCGATAATTATAAACAGGCTAACTCATTAGTCGCGATGGACGTTAACCTGGCCTCGGTTGTACACGCAGCGCTCCTCTAACGCCATTCGATTGTTAATCGGCTCTACACGCGGCGACGTACGAAAGAACGCGGCTACGCTGTAATTACGCGATTCGAGAGCGATTACATCCCTTAGCGTTTCGATCAGCCAGAAAAGGAGAGAAACCGCGAAGTCCCCAGAGGCGCGTGACTCTTTGCTTTTTCACCCTTCGAGTCGCTCGACCGAAAGCCACCGCGGAACGATCATTCAGAGAGACTCGCGAGAGGGACGCGATCGTAGAGAAACCTAGGGAGGAAAAAAAGGGTCTCCACGTCGGATTGGATGATCCATCATTCGCTGGTGGCGTTGGCTAAAACTAGAAAGATAGACAGTCTCGTCGAAAGAGAGATAGAGAGAAATAGAGATATATATACATATATGTAGAGAGGGAGAGATAGAGAGAGAGTAAAAGGCACAAGCAGGAGAGCATCTCCTCCCCCAACTGGGGAGATTGCGTAATTAATCGCGAGACTTAATCGACTACCGAATTAATTCGGACAGATTTACGATCGGGGGAGGTCTGTGACAGTGGAGCGCGAGATACCGCTCGTCGACGATCATGAAGTATCACCGGTGTGTGCAGATGACCGCGCGGCGGTCGCAAATGAAAAAGACCGCACGGGAGCGCGGCGCGTTTCGACGACGTTAAAGGGACACGGATCGTACATCACCGAGGTAACCAGTTCCCGGGACACCAATTCCACCTGGCTATCAAAAAGGAAACGATCGAGCAAAACGAGCTTTTCTTTTTTTCTTTTTCTTCCCACGGTCGACTCGCTCCACCCGTTCCGCGTTTCCTCGCGCTTCCGCCTTGCCTTCTCTTCCTCCTCGCGCCGCTAATTAATCATTCGCCAGCGAGCGCGACACGTTCGCATAACGATAACGATCGGCCCTAGTGTTTCGGAGAAGCGAAGAATCGTCGCGAGCAAATCCTCTCCTTTCTCTCTCTCTCTCTCTCTCTCTCTCGTCGGTAACGAGCTTGCGAGTGCCGCGAGTGCCGTGAGGACTCGCGAGGGCAAATAATTTGGACTCTCGACTCGCCGGCGTGCTTCAGCGTACCTAATTAGCAAACAGTCGCCGCAGAGTGTTTCCGCGGCGACGGTTCGATCTACTCCGCAACGTTCTCGCCGCGAGACTTTGATCAAAAGCTCGCCGATCCCCTGATTCGTCAGAGGACTCGTGCAAATTGTGGCCGCCGAAAAGACGCTTACCCGATTCCCACCGGAAGCGAAAGCTGCCTGTTACCACGCCAGAGAGAATCAGAAAGGAAGAAAAACGACCGAATCGGTCGACGAAGAAAGCTTCGGTGAGATCGGCGATCGCGAACGTAAAAAGAGACAGAGAGAGTGAGCGACAAGAATTCTCGTTTGTGACGATGGAACGAGGCAGCCACTCGACGCTGGATCGTTGAAGCTGCGTCGAACACGTGCGTGAAACTGTTCGTCGAAAAGTGCATCCAGCCGGAAGAGAAATTAAAAAGCAGTCGAACGCCGGGATATAGCTACGTAAAGACAAGAGGGAAGACACGAGTGCATCGAATCACCCCCGTGTGCTTGCAAAAGTCGCCAGAGATGCAAACGAGAGGAAAGTAAAGTGGAACTTTCGTTCTGTTGGCGAAACAGGTATCGAGAAGACAGGTACGGAACGACGATGACGTGAGAATATGGAATCGGTGGTTGAACCCGACGAACATGAGTAAACGCGAACGTCCGGCGAACGAGCAGAAATTCAAGAGGAGGAAAAACTTGAGGAAGTAATTAGCGGTAGGAGGGAGTGAGGCAACTGAGAGTGCTCGCATCCTGCGTGACTGAGATTCAGACTCTAAAGAGATTGCGCGTTCACGAACGAGAAATAAACGGTCTCCGACGGGGCAAGAAGTTGCGCGAGAATGGACCGTGACTGAGAGTGAGAAGGACAAAATAGAACGTCGGAGAGTGAAAAGGGACCGTGCACGACAGACGGGAAATTGTAGAATCGCTGTTTGGGAGGGATATACTGCGGGTGAGCCGGTCAGCCGACGGTGATGGCATGAGGACATTAGTAAGGAAGAGCTGCGGGTCCAGCGAGGAGGAGGATGAGGATGGTGGTGGGCGTGATGGTCCTTGGTCAGCTACTGACGAGGATTTTGCTCGCCGCCCACGCAGGAGATCGACTCGCGGCAGCTCGCAGGATCCTCAAGGACGTGCCACTGATAGACGGGTGAGTAAAAAGAAAATACTACGCCGTGACCACCACGTTCGATTTTCAGTGCCACGGACTGTTTAAAAAATCGTGCTGCATCGACGGAACGAAAGTAGATAAAGTGTAATGTTATCCACTCATAATGTGCAAGTGGTTTGGATTTAATCGAAAAGAAAGTAATTGGGACGATAAAGGGCGTTGTAAACATCGAATTCAAACTGAGCGAAATCAAACGCTTTGACATTACTCGACGCGAAATTTGAACATCGACGCTGCGTGGCTCTGAAGCGGCTGATTGAACATCAACGTCAGTCCGTCTCTTCGTCTGAGAAAATGAGACACGACAATGACAGATCTGCGCGTTACCTTTAGTATCTTTATTAATTGTGGATAAAAATTTGATAGTGAAGAATTTAAAGTCCGTTAGACACGGGGTTCTGAGTGGTTGTATGTTTTACAAACGAGAATGAAAGAGAGAAACGTCGCGTGAACAATGGTTCGCAAATGCTCCGTTAAAATAGCGCGACGAAAAAAAAATAACGATGAACGAGAAGGTATTTCTCGATGCAACGAGAATTAACTTCTACGATGTTCAAACGCTGGGTTATTTTTCAAATGGAACGATCCATTAATCGTTCGGGACAAAATTGGTCGAGCTGGAATAAAATTCTTCTGCGGGAGGTGATAAAGAAAAAAAAAAAAGAAGTGAGAAATAAAGCGCCATTTATAGAAATAAATTCCTCCGATCTCTTTGATCTCCAAAATTATCAGACGTCACGCCGTCGAACTTTTATACCCATCGAATAAGATCACCAGACAAAAAATTTGTAGGTAGTCCCCGCCGAATAGGATTCGACGTGAAAAATTCAGCGCGTGTAAGCGCGTTCGCCGAAATTAATGGAAATCGATAAGAAATTCCTACCGTAATAAATTCAATTCGTCGACGACAGACGTCAGCCCTCTATTTATATACCACGGACAGACGACTGTTTAAAATGGAAGCAACTTAAAATGTCGCCGATCCGTTTCTGTCCTTTATCGGACGAAATATCGGTTTGTTCTTATTTCTCGTACATCTTGTTGCAATCCGCACGGACAGTTCAATGCGCGTGCAAATTTCTGGGAAATTTAAAGATAGAAAGAAATATATTAGCCGACGGTGTACGCAGAAACGTGCAAAATAGCCACCGAGTGAGGTAAACGTTTATTTAAATTTCGTTTCTTTGCTCAAGCTCCTGGAATCGTAAATCTCCATACGAACAAACTGCGCAACACAATCGTGACTTTCTTTTAGCAAAACGAATTTACGAATCTGTAATTCGCGCGTCATTTCATCCGTGTAATTTTTATATCTTCGTTCGCGTAATATACCTGCACCGAGGTGTACGATCGCACGCGGTTCGATTGCGGTGGAAACGATCGCAAGTGGAATTTCAAAACGAGGCGGAGTCGAGCGAGGAGTTGACGTTTAGAGGTGGTTGGTAACGTTTTCCCCCTGTAAAATCCGACACGAGAGACGGCCGGTTCCACCTCTCTCTCTCTCTCTCTCTCTCGGTGCTTGAATTTTTGGCGCGCGCCCGGCGAAATTGTTGAAATTTTAATGAATAACTGAAAACTCTAGTGTAATCGTTAACTGGAGTGCCGTTCTCCAGACACGAGATTCGCAAGGCACGAATTTATAGCCGGCGGGGAACAATGTCGTCGCAACGAACGGCGTTCTATAGTACGGAGCGTGCCTCTAATTACATCGGAATTAAGCTCGAAAGGAACGTCCTCCGTGTGTCCGATTCGCGATCGAGCGCCCACCTTCACCTCTGTCTACGAGGCAGAGGGGGGGGGGGGTGGACAAACTTTCTCTTGAGTTTTTTCAATCTCTCCTCTCGTTTAAAATCGAAAGTTTTTCACACAGTACATGTGCTCGTCTTTTTCTTGTTTCTTTTTTTTTTTTTTTTTCTTTTTTTTTTGCAAATTGATGGCTCTGTAGTATGGTATGGAAAAACGCACGAACAACCACTTTTTCAGTTTAAGGGTATTTGCACCGAGATAACTGTAAAATAATCACGTTTAAAGACGTAATTGTTGAATTAGAATTCACTTGCGACTGATTCGAATAAAATTTGCTACAATTGTTGTGAATGACATTTGTCGGGCGTCTACAGGCGCCTCTCGTTTTAAAGGAACTCGAGCGCCAGCAATGGCTAAGAGGTTAATTAATATTTAAACGTATTTTCCTAATCAATGTAATCGTTTCACTATAAAAGTCGTTTTAACATCCTCATAAAGGTTACATCGAACTGATAGAAAAATATGTAAACTATGCGCGGCCCTCGACAAATTTCTCTCGGCCAATGAAAATCTAAAAGATCGGAGATAGTCGCTTCGTTTTTTCTCGAAGCTAACGAGAGAGCTTCACGAGCTCTTGAAGAAAGGACGTTAACGATGGAAGAAAGGGGACGAGGAATTGAAACGGTGTGACGACGACGAAGGGGGACAAGTCGAAAGGTGTGAAAAGAATAAAAGCGGGGGATAGAATTTATCCAGAGGATAGCCGATGGCTATTGGTCTTTTGCTTTCTCAGGTTACCCCCGGAGGAAGATACGAATTTTCGCTGCTGCTGGTGACTGTGAAACAATCCCCCCGTATCTCCTTTGGACGCTTTCGTCGGTACACTCGTCCCTCGGCACAAGCTGTCGCTGTGTTTGCGTATTTCGTTGGCACGCGACCGTATCGATGTTTCCAACCCCCCCTCTCCCTTTCTCTCCCTCTCTCTCTCTCTCTCACACACGATAACTTCTCGAATCGAAAGGCAACAATGGCCCTCTTCTCTCGCCCGTGAACGTGAAACTTCATCGAGCGCGAGCAAAGATCGCGCCTTTCGTTGACTCGACAACGAATTTTCGTTCGTTTGTTCTCCGGCGCGTTATAAATTCTCCAGTTCTTGAACGTTGAAGCAATTACAACGCGATCGAAATTTCTACGATTCGCTTTGCATTTAAATAAGACCGACTGTCGAACCGATCTATCGCGCGTCGCTTTCTCTCTTTCTTTTTCTTCTTTTTTCTTCTTTCGAAACGCCCTGTTACGTACGTAACGACGTGACAACGTATCGCAGAAAGAAGGTCCATCGCGACGGCGACGCGACGTCTGAAAAATAAGCCAACGGATCGCGATAAAGACGTGAACGATCCCTTTGTTGGTGCAAATTACGGTCTCCTCGCTGTCGGGCCTTGTCGCAGTCGTTGGCCAGCAGAGTCCCTTTCACCCCCCGTGGGTCGCGATAGAATTTCGAGAAGTCCTCGAAGGTATCGTCCGTATAAAAGAGTAGCACCGTGCGGAAGGAGGAGGACCAGGAGGGGGGAAGGGAGGGAAGTGGAACACGAGCGATTTCGCCGATTGTCGACGACCTGAAGGCGATTCGTTACCGATAACGAGTGAAAGCCTCGTCGGGCCTATTGTGCCCTGTATAATAGTTTGCATTTTTCTCCTCGGCAACGGCCACGAAGAGAGCCAGAGAGTGAGTGAATGAGAGAGAGAGAGAGAGAGTTGACAAGGAGGTTACGTAACAATCGCACGATGAGCGTCGCCGCGTTGTTCGCGAGACCGTAAAAATGAATGAAACCGTTCGGCGGAATTTTCGCCACTGGCCAATTCGTGCATCGCGGCCGAGCTTTCCGGTTCGTACGCGAGAAACCTACGAGAAAACAAAGACCCGCCGGTCGTGTTTCGCTTCATTAAAAAAAAAAAAAAAAAAAAAAAGGAAAAAGAAACAAAGGAGAAGCAAAAACAGAAATAGAAAACTCCCCCCCTGGCTGACTGATCCCTACCTACCTGTTCTCGCCGAGCACCATTTTTCTCTCATCAAACCCCCCTACGTTATTATTGCCACGTTTTCGGCTGGGATATTCAATTAAAAACCCCAAAGAACAAACGAACGTTCGAATCTCGTCGTTCGACAACTCGCGTACGAGCGAACGGAAAAGAGAAAATTCAAACGATCAAAGAAGAGTCAAAGGCAGTGAAAAACTCAACGTTTGTGCTTTCTTCCTTCCTGGCAAACGTTCGAGCAAACGTCCATCGCCTCTTCCGCGATAATCGTTGTTTTGCCTGCATTTTGCGTCCATTAAACCGTGGACCGACAACCGTTTTCGAATTTAGAGGATGAAAGGCCGGCGGGTCTTTCCACCCAGGAGAACGCGGCTGGATCTGCGAAAATATTCGTTCGTCAAGCTGATAACCCGTTCAGACATCAACGTGTAATTACGCCGTTCAACGACTCTGTTTACAGCGTTCATTGCCGCGCGGAAATATTTAATTACCCGGAGGAGTGGGGAGGGGGGGGGATGGTTCCGTTTCGTGCCGCGTTCCGTGCCGCTGGACCGCAAAGGCTGGCCCTGGCTGGTCTTGACCCGCGAAACGAAAAGGCGCAAACGGCGGGTTTCCGCATCAGAGGCTCTTTTCAAACGTTCTTTTCGCCAGGAAGAATACACGCGACAAGAAACCACGGACCGTCGGAACGTTTCGTGGCCGTTTCAGCTTTCGTGCACAGCTTGGCCCGCTCGGAAGACTCGCCGGATAATTATGGATAATTTTCGAAATCGAGCTCTTTCGGGGGCAGTTTCAACGGACGCACGAGGAACTCCCAAGCTCCCCTCTTTAATCCGCAGCAGATTGTGAATTTTGACTGCGTTCTTCCGAATTTTCCTGCGCAGACCAGTACGTACTTCGTTTCAACGAGCAACGGAAAAGAAAAGAAAGGAAAAAATTGAAAATCCTCTCGAAGGTAAAAAACCTCGGACGCACGAGGGAACAAAAGCGGAAATAACAGCGATTTTCCACGACGAGACGCAACAAGTCTTCGACTGAAGTCAGGAAGCGAGTTCGCTTCGGCGTTGTTGACTTCGTTGGAGATATTGAAATCGCAGAGAGAGAGAGAGAGAGAGAGAGAGAGATACACGAGAAGAGAGCGCGGATGAGACGTAAGGGATAATGTAGTCGGGACGAGTGAAAGCTAGTCGCGCTGAACATTATCATTCTTCCAGAACCGGCACGATAGCGGGCGGGTGTTTGAAGTTGCAAGCTCATCGCGTCGATATACACCGGTCGTATCCGCTCAACGGCGCATAAATGTACAAGCACGCGGATAAGGTGGAGGCGGAACGGGGCGCAAGTAGCGTCCACGATGATGCTCGAAGCTTAAAAGCAGAAAAGGAGATTTAGGCCGTCGTGGAATTGGCCAAGTTCGCGCAGACTCGAGTGGATGGAGAGGAACGCGGTACACGGTTGCCAATCCCGACAGGATATAGGTCCGACTTAATCTTTTGTTAACACGATAAGCGCCGTGTCGGTCACTAGTGACCGACGAAACAAAATTGAGCACGCATGTATCAGAAATTGAAGAACTTTAAGATTACGGGAAAGAATAGTAACTGAATATTGCTTTTATTGATATTTATTATATGTAATGCAATAGTTAAGCGCCGTGTCGGTCACTGGTGACCGACGAAACAAAATTCAGCACGCATGTATCAAAAATTGAAGAACTTTAAGATTACAGAAAAGAATAATATTGCTTTTATTGATATTTATTATATAGCTAAGCTCCGTGTCAGTCACTGGTGACCGACGAAACAAAATTGAGCACACATGTGTCAAAAATTGAAGAACTTTACAGAAAAGATTACAGAAAAGAATAGTAATTGACTAATGCTTTTATTGATATTTATTAATGCAACAGTAATTCTAATGGTTTTTGTTAAAACAGTTTAGCAGAAATGTGGTTCTTCTTTGTACCCATCGCAGAATGTTGCAACTTTCTTCGTCACGTTTCTATTAATATTTCTTTCCAGCAGTGTTGTATTTTCTTCGTAACAATTTTTACAGAATTTTCTAACTTGAGATGCTGGATATAATCCATACTGTGATGTTGCGTTTTGTTTATCGCGGAACTGTATCGAACAGCGTAAATGGAAAGGTAAACCAAGTACGTAAAGCACTTAACGTGTTAAGGACACTCACGATTGTTGCCGATCGTGTATCAGTCACTGTTGTGGGAAATGAATAACTATGGCTGGTTTATACTATCTTTGTTGATAGCTTCTACTAAATTCAGAAAACTCGGCTTTTCTGGGTAAGATAATGACGATTGTGTTCGACAGATATGCACTTAACATAGCCGAATATTGACTGATGATTGGATCTTGCCTTGATTAAAAATCACTGTGTTTTTACGTTGAAAATTATCGTGTAAAAAAATGCTCTTAATGTTCCTGCATTCTATATTACTATGTTTCTCCCTGATTTTCCTCAAAGTCCACTTTTATAATGAATTATCCTTTCCAAGCTCTGGAAAGCTGCAGAACGAAAGATGTGTAAATCAGGAAATTTCCAAAATTTATATTTTCTATCGCCGCCAATGAGAGTGACTCGGGCGGATCGGTTGTCTGCATGGTAACCCTATAGTGCAGAAGATCGTACTTGAGACCAAATTTATACGTCTAGTTTGGAGTTTTCCAAGTGGTCAAATGATTTTAGACATTCCTAATTTGCCCAATGTGAGTTGGAGCACATCCATGTCATAAGTGTTACCCTTGGCCTCAACAACTTGTTCAGTTTCTTTCGATCGTTCGCGAACGCGTACGTTGTATCTTGACAAACGAGATGAGCGAGTGCAATTGGATTCTAAATTCAAGAACAGTTAAATTCGCGCATCCTCGATTTTCATTTGCAAACGCAGTTCATGTTTGTAAAGGTCGAATCTCTCGGTTCAAACTTCGTTCATCCCCTGGTAAAAATAGAGGGTTCGTGAATTAACTTTCCCTAAGAAGATAAACGTCATTGCTCCTCCCAATTTCACATTTTCGTACAGAGATGTTCGATACGACTTTCGACTTTCGCTTACAATTTTTCATTAATATCGCGCGGTAATAATCCCGCGTCTCTCTTATTCCATGAAAGTTGTCGCGGATGAAACTCAACCTTAATTAATTAATAAATTTTTCGTGTTGTATCTTTCCAAATTCCTGTCCACGGCTTTCGCGTTCCGCGTAAAACCTGATTTCAAACCTGATTAATTTCACAACGTCCCTTTGCCCCAGCAAATTTTTCATCGAGAGCGGCGAACGATTGGAACTTCTGGAAAGCGCAAGTTCGAGAGGTGAATCAACGGACGAGGGAGCAGCGGGGAGAGAACGTTTCGAAAGAAATACAGAGCTCATTATGCAGTCTTTGCCCGATGAGGATCGCGGCAGGGCATATGGACCGGGTTTGATATTCCGAGACTGCACTCGATGGGGTATATCGTAACCGTATTCGAAAAGAATGCGGTCTACGAGGCAATGATAACGATCGCAATAGCCGTAGAGAAAGATTATCGAAACCGCGGCACGTGAAACGGCTCGACGTACGGTTATTACCGGCCCGCCATACAGAGAGAGAGAGAGAGAGAGAAGCGTTTCCCCCGATTTCCGGAAACTTCGCTGGAAAGTGTCGTTCGTACAATCGAGCGATTCTCCTTGCCTGTGCCTCGCGCGTGTTGACGTTCCACTCTAAATAAAAAAAAAAAAACAAAAAAGACAGAACAGAACAGAAAGAAGAAAGAAAGAGAGACGAAGAGAGAAAAAGATAAGAGGGCCGTGTACGCGGTATAAATCCTCTCGTACGGCTTGTGCGTCGTAGCAAGACCTTACAAAGCGCTCTCTGTTTCAAGCGTACTTGCCCTATCCGGCGCCCGGAGGTATCAGAGAGCAAGCCGAATATTCGCAATTTCGCGCGAGCTTCTCCTCCCCTCTCCTTCGGCGAGTAGAAAATTATTCGTTAAAAGCGGTCGTCCCAGTTCTAGGAAGCCGATAGTCATACGTGACCCGTGCAGAAACCTCTTCCAACGTCTCCCCTCCCTCCCCCCCGTTTTCTTTCAACCGCCCTCCGATCCCTAGCGGCACGGGGGAACGTTCGAAGCTCGATTTACTTCCCGAGTACTTTCAATCTACCTCGAATCATTCGTGTGTCGATTTGAAACGATTTTCTGCCAGAGTGTTCGAGTGTTCGCTGCCTGGTCGCTCCAGTTTCGAGACGAGGAGAAATTAGGAAATAGACGGGGAGTTCTCCAACCACCCACCATCTTTTCTCGCGCGCCTGCTCCACTCTTTTCTATTTCTTCTTTCGTTCGAGCGACGAGGGGCAAAAAAGGGGAAAAAAAAATTGAAACGGGCACTGGTCGCGCTAGGGCGGAAGGGGAACACCTTTCGAAAGCTCCGACCGGTAAAAAGCGCTGCCCGAGGAAACAATGAGACGGTATCCGAATTGTTTTTGCGACAAAGTCTGCCAAGTCTATCGACGAAGCTACCTCGAGAGCTTTCCTCCCTTTTCGACGACTCGCTACCTTCTTCGACTCGAAACAATAGCTTCTTTTCTCGCCCACCCTCCGCCCACCTCTCGTTCTGCCTCGAGACAAATTTACCACCGACCCTCAAGATACCGATTTCCGACTGACTAATCACCGGAGTGGCGAGACGTCGCAACTCTCACAAAATCGAAAACTGTCAGCCTCGTTTCTCCGCGCGAAAGTGTTTACTCGAAATTCGAAGGAAACTCGCGGCCGTAATCCCACGGGATTTTACACGGAATTTGACAAACAAAAGCTATCTCTTCCTCTTTTTTCTTTTTTTTTTTCGTTTTTTTTCCGCTCTGAAAAAAAAAATCTGTTCACAGCGCGGTAATCCCGATTTCTCCAATAGGAAACAAACAGCCGGGGCTGTTCCGTATCGACACATACGAGCATTCGCTGCGTTCAATTTCGTTTCGTTTCGGGATAGCTGGCGGGCGTGTCCGCCGGCTGGCCAAGCCGTCTGCCACGGTCCTTTTTAAAGATCGTGTGCAAGCGCCGGTCGTTTCCACGATAACGACCAATGTGAAATATACGCGTGTGCCTTTTACCACCAGACCCACCCCCCTCTCTGCCCTCCTCTACCGCCCTTTCCACCCTTCGCCCGTTAATTCAACCGATCTAATAAAGTCCAACGAAGGTTAAAGTTTCACACGTGACCTCGTTCCACCTCGGTCGGCTCGATTTAAAAATTTCGCGCCCCCTCCTCCTCCTCCTCCTCCTGCCGCCGTGTAACAAAGTTCCAGCCGTAATTTCCGTCAAGTGTACGTGAACATTTAGCGATAATCACGCGACAATTACGCCGATATTTCGTTAAAAAAAAAAGAAAGAAAGAAAGAAGAGCATCGTCGCGATAGCGTCGGAGTTTGTTTTTTCAACCGAACTTTGTTTTTTCAGCCAAACAAAAACGAACAAAGAAGAAAGAGGAAACGTCTAACGCAGTCATCGCCTCGTTCAAACAATTCGATCGTCGATAATATGTCGAACGCGTTATCCTAGGGAGGTATGTTTTAATTTTTCGTTTCACCCGAATGAAACAATGGAGTTAGGTCATCTTACCAATCGTGCCTGTTCGAATTTGTATAATGCATCGCTGTTTCAAAGTCAACACGAAAGTATCTAGCATGAAATCGAGGTTGGCACTGTGTATTTGCGTTGCAACGTTTTTGATGAGGTTTCCAGCCTGACCTACGCAACAGTCCACCTTTTTTTTTCTCTTATTTAAACGCACAGGTCGTTCTAATGAAAATTTCGTTGGACATACCTGGACTCAACTGTACTTTTCCTGTCAGATAGGAGAAACTAGGGTAAAATTGTTTTTCTAAAAACATAAGAGCTTCGATACTGAGCAAGTAATCGAACTGTGGCATCATGTTCGGATGGACCCTCCTTATTTTACAAGTTTCAGGAAACAATCAACATCGTAGTGTACAGATGGAGTTAAAAATTTCGGTTTGAAGAGCTTCAATGATTCAGAAATTCACTCAGATAAGTAATATTTGTATTCTATTACTTATCTTTACAGAGTATTTTGACTCGTATGTATTGTGGATGGGCACATATACAAGATGTGATACGTACAAACGTTGAAGAGGACGACGAATGTTTTATTTACGACTTTTCATTTGTTAATCAAGATATATGTATACATATATTTATACGTCGAAATAATTCAAATTTTTTTATAAATACAGCAAAAGTTCCCAAACTTAGTTAAATTAACATAATTTTTTACACAACAGACCAAATAGAACATCTTCATATTTATTAAAATTGTTAAAAATAGCTGTTTTTACTATTTCTTGACTAATATAGATAAACATTTTTTAACTAATTATATTACATATTAACTAACTATATTACATTTCATACGTCTTTTAATAGGTTTCATCGACCGCCAATATTATTTTATTTACTTTCCCTAAAGGTGAGCTAAACAATTTTTCCCCAAAAAATTCTGATCATTTTCCCGTCGTATAAAATCCAATGAAGAGATTTAACCTTGCGCGAATTTTTTTTTTTTCCAAATACATCAGGCACCCGGCTTTACTCTACTTTATCCTTTACATCTTCGCTCGGTCCCTCGATCGTGAGGAAAGAGACAAATCTCTCGTTGATCATTATCTTCGGCGTGAAAAAGGGAAAAATGAAAGAGAAAAAGAAGAAGAGGAAACGAGATCATTGCATGAAGGAAGTTGAGCGGGGACGAGCGGCAAAGTCGCCGGGGAAAAAGTTGGCGGTCACGCGGCTTTGCTCCCGCTCTTTCCACGTCGTTCTAATTAATTTTATTAACGAGCGGTGTAAAACCATCGGATACGCGGAACTTTCGCGGCGGATCGTGGACGGACGTTCGTTAACGGTGTCTGCGAGGCGAACGAATGGAAAAGACGAGCGACGATAACGATCGAAGTTGCTCGATGCCGAGGCGAGCCTACGAGCGTTGAAGCTTGGCATGCCATTGTATTATCGTCAACTGGGCAAGGAATCAGGGACCAAAGAAGAAGCAAATTAGCAACACCAAGTCCAGCGAGTCCAATTTGCAAGCGAAGATATTCCGATAAGAATCGATCACGGTCGGTGAGATCGCGTCTCTTCGTTGTTACCGGACGTCTGTTGGAACAACTTTCGAAGAACGAAATTTCACCGGCACGCGATATTATTGGAGAATTCAATTCCGGGCGAGTTCCCAGTTTTGTAGGAATATTCAATTTCGGACGAGTTCCCAGTTTTGTAGGAATAAAACAATGCCGACAGATGGGTTTAAATAAGATAAATAAAGGGATTAGACAGAATAAAAGTTCTAACACGGCGATGACAAAAATATTGAAACTCTCGCTCTAACAACACGCTACTCTCTAGAGGTCTGTACACCCTCGCGACTCGCTACTCTCTCATGTGATCTCCTTCACGATTTACCTTGACTCGCACACTCGCAAACATACTCTAATATTTCAACGTTATTTAGTCTTAATTTTATTTGCTCTTATTTTCACCTTGACACGTTAAGCGCGGAGCTGACTTTGCTGCCTTTTCTCGATCGCGCGAGTGTTGGATTACTGGGTATAAAAAGATATCGTTGTGACGACATTGTTTCACTTTTTGTTTGAGAATGACGCAGCCAATGCAAAAGTAAACAAATACTGACTAAACGTGAGATTAGAAGTACATATTAGAGGGCTACCTTCGAAAGACAATCATGTATAAAGACACGAAATATCACTTTTTGTAACATGTGTAAACTTTATTTTCGTTTAGAATGCAAACTCCATTTCGTTTCGTTCAGCAAACTCCATTAAAATTACAAAATTACCAGAAAAAATTATTTTTACTTTAACCTTGATTCTACTGGTCCCACGGACAGACGCCGACCAAACGAAAAGTTCACTGTCAATCCCCAGGGATTGACGCCGCCTATACGGAAGGTTCACTGTCAATCCCCAGGGACTGACGCCGCGTGTGACGTGTTGACATTATTTACTCCAATATTTTTTCCAGGCATAAACATTTCCAAGCCTAGCCTTCGCTATAACAATTGCAAGGGACGATTGCCTCGCTCTTGGGAGAAAGTTTCGGCTCAGATTTCCACATCTCACATTATCTTCCTTCTCGATTGTCTCGTCGAATGAATACCCGCCAAATTCCCGTTCCATTTTTAATGAATAACGCGGGAACTCAATGCCGTTTCACGGGCGACAACGACACGGGAAATCGCGCAAGTCGCTCGCCTCCCCGTTCCTTTTCAACTTTACAACGTCGTCGTCGACGACAACGCGATTGAAGCGCGACCAGACAGAAATCGCGTAGAATTTCGCCCGAGAGTTCTCGTTAAATCGTTAAAGCCAGGAGGGGATTAACTGTCTGACTAATCGAAGAGTTAAAGGATGGGGAAGAAGGCGAAGAGGGGCTGCGCGACGAACAACGAAGAACAGAGAAGGTTACTCCTGATCCTGACGACCCCAGGTATTGCCCAGAGGCAAATACCGAGCTACGTGCGGAGGTTAATTTTCGGTGTAACCGGTCGTAGCATGCACCTCCACGTACACCGGTAAAACCAACCACGATACGCGAACAGACACCAACTTCCGAACAGAGTTGTTGCAGCTGTAACGTGTAACTCGATTTCGCGGAGTTAGACGAGAGGCGTCGATACAGCTGTCTTACCAGGTCCACACGCTGTCGAGGATCTCTCGTACTCGTAAATCGGATAGCGATCTTTGGTTAAATTCTGAAGCCTGACTGAAAAACTTCGCCCTCTGTGTGTATACTGTCTCTCTACACGGGTACGATAGAATGTCACTCTAGATAGAATTGGGAATTAACATTTGATTAGGACACGCCTAGCGTTTTCGACGATATCTTTGTAAAAAAGAGCGACACTTTCTATCTGTCTCTATAAATACGTTCGCAACGGTAGCAATTTTTTCAAAAATAAGCTTTGCGATAATAATAAAGAAAATATAAAACTCGGAGGGTAAAAGTATCGACAGAATTGTAATTAGTGTGCTCAGTCTGCGTTCAATGTTACTAGAAAAATTACGAAATATCTTTTTGCAAGTACTGGAACTCGAATGACATCATGCTAGCATCATCAGGAAAGGAGGCCTAAACTATTAAAAATATTTTAATGGTCTAAGATTATTCTATTATAAATACATGTCATTAAAAATTGAAATAATAATTAAAATACATGTCATTGAAAATATTTTAACAGTTTAAAATTAATTATTCTATTATAAAATACACGATAGAGTTAGAAGAGAAGTTCTCATGCGTCAATATCTCTTTGATACTCAAATTTTTATATCATTAATGGAACTCATTGGTGGAAGCTGTTAAAAGTATTTTATATTCTGTTCAAGCACAAAGTAGAACTGCAAATAAAGTCCTCACGTGTCAATATCCTTTTGATTCTCCAATTTTTATATCTGTTTGTACTCTATCAAAATACATGATACAATTGTAAAAAGAAACTCTCTTATGTTAATAGTATAACTCATTAATAGAAACCATTAAAAGTATACTCTATCAAAAAACAGAGCTGTGAAAAAGATACCCTCTTAAGTTGGTATCTTTTTGTTTCTCGAGTTTTTATATTACTCGTATTATTGTCATTATTAAAGTATTATTGGAGCTACTATTGTACGTAGTAAACTTACAGAAACAGATTTCGTTAATGTATCGTTTTGTTCTTGCAAGGAAACTGGGTATGCGAATATTTTCTCAAATCCACTGTATGTCTGCCACGAGACAGATAAATAAAGATAAACAAATGACGCTGAAAATTGAATTGAAAATGAAATGAAAATACGTTTAGAAACGCGGTTGTTGTCGAGACGCTTGTCACGTTAATTTCTTTGCACTGAACTTTATTCAAGAAATTCAGGTGTATCTACCTAATTGCTGAACGAATGGTGGGTTTGAACTTTCTCTCGTCCAAACGATTCCATTTAACGCGCCGCTAAACGAAACGATGTAATTACCAAATATGTGTTACGCGCTCAGCGTAAAATACTTCGTGAGTGTATTAAAACCGCGCGCAATTCATTTAGCAAACTCAGCCAGATATGATAACCTTTATAATATCCTGCAGATGTAACCGTAAACGACGCACGATTTCCCCGAGACTCGAGCCAACTTTAATAACTTTGTTCAGTCACTCACGTGTGTACGCAGGCACGCGGACACTTTCGAGATAAGATCAGAATTCAAAATTGAATCAACGATCGAGTAACGTTGAAGTAACAAAATACACAGCATACATAACAAAATAATTGAAAATACTATTTGCATTGCCACTACCTGTATCAAACCAGATTTGATATCTAAAACAGCAAGGTGAGCTCATAAAAAATTTTCATATTTTTTTAATCAATATAAACGTATTTTTCTAAACAATGTACCATTTCGTCGTAAGAGTTGTTTCAATATCCTTATGAATAATATAGATTACACGAGACTGATAGAAAAATCTGTTAACTATGCGCGACCCTCGACAAATGTTTGTCGGCCAACAGAAGATCCAAAAGGTTGAACAGCCATGCTTTAACCCCTTGCCACGCACGTCGACAATTTTTTGTGCCAAAATCGCAATATTTTCTCAGTTTCAAGTACATTTAGGTGAAACGAAACAGTCGAAACAAATAGTAAATTCATCACTTCTCAATAACTTTCGTCCAAAAGGAAAGCGACGAAAATTTATTGTATACGGGTTTGGTCACTCGTTATGGTCCGCAATCAGTTGCCAGCGCAATTGGTTAGAGAGACGGTAGCCAAGTTCACGAGATAGCGGATGGATTTCACGCTGGATTTAGACTTTACGATTCCGGGCGTGTCGCGCCGCCAAAATAATCCGTTGGCCTGCGGTTAATCGCCGAACAAATTAAAATACAAGAGAAAACCGAGTGACTAACGGGCCACTACCGCTCGTTTACGTGAAATGGAGTGTCCCGAAAAAAAAAGAAGAAGAAGAAGAGGAGACCCCCGCCTGGCGCCTTCCTTTCAACACAGTTTCTACGAGATTCTCTTTTTCTACGAGCGTCTCCCAACTCCCGTCTCGCCGGCGAGCGACTTAACTCCCTTTGAATGAGACAGGCAAAGGGAATGTTGAACGCTGAACGTTCCATCTCGCGAGTATACATCGTGACGCGGTAACGAGTAACTTTCAGATAAAATTAGCACGGTCGTACTCGAAAGCACGCGAAAAGGGGAAAGAGAGCGACAGCATCGTTACCTCGAGAATATTCGCATCTCGAGCACAGTCTACGAGCACGCACTGTTACGAAATATTGTTCGCTGCTCGATCGAGTTAAGCATCTATTCTCAGATCACCGAACCTTCGCGAAAGAACTTTTCTACGCAAGAGGGGAAGGGGACAGTTGATTAACAGCTGCAGCTACCGAGGTAGTCAAAATAATCGATATAATGATTTTTGTTGGATACATTGTAGATGTAAAACGGCGTATTTGTCGATTTAAATGATTCTTTGGAAAACAGATAGATAAAAGCTTCTATTGTATTTTACAGTTTGTATATATATTTTTTATATCTTTAATAGTGTTGAGAAGTTCATTTGTATAATGATGTGAGCGTCGCCATCTATTAATATAAGCGTTTGTGGATGTCGTGATCAATAACCGCGGACGATGATCTTTTGTTTGAACAGATGAATAACGTAAGACGAATATATATAAATAATATAATTGCTAATATATTGTCTGTAATTTAACATAAATATATTTTGTGAATAATACTTACTTATTCTTCTAGATCGTCTCTGACGATGAAAATTCTACGCTTTAGTCGTTGGTAGTTCTAGCGTTATTAAATTCAGGGAGCAATCGAGAGCGACGTTTCGAACCCCGGCGGTTCTACGGAAGTCGTATATGCGTGCGTGGTGACGTCATTACCGTCAACAAAGGGAAAATCCCACCATTTGTATGCGTATCGATGCCAGCCGCCTTATCGCGCTTTCCCAATTAAACCTTCCCGAAAGATGAAAACGCATCCTTCGCCAACCGCTCCTCGCATTCACTTGTGTCACACATACGTATAACACACATACATTCCTTGTGTCATCCTTTGCGATTTCTCCGAGATCCGCTTTCGCGAAATTCCACGTCTTACAAGCATCTCAAACATTTACGCTTGTATCGCTTCTTCGAGGAGCATCGCTACCGCGAGGATTATATCGAGCGATTGATCGTGTCTTGATCGTGCCTATTTAAAAAAAGCAGCAAGTACTAAACAATAAGATCAGCCTTTCTCAGAAATAAAATACACTTGCGACATTTAACATTTGGCAACGTATTTACGAACAGAGAACAATTCTAGCATACGTTCAGCAAGAAAGATTTGAGAACTGAACATTTTCTTTGTTGAACAGTTTTATCCGTAATTTGCGTTTGAGTGTATAGTCTTCGTAAACGAATATTGAAGAAAATTTATTAACATTTACTTGGAAAAATTTTTAATATATCGTTTTCTTTAATATAATCTATTGCAAAATGATACCATTAAAATCGTCGTTGAAAAACACTAATTCCATCAATTTATATAAAAAAAACCATATGTTCAATAATTTCCGAAAATAATTTGACAAAATATATTCTCCAATTTGGAGGGTAGTTTTCATCTCTTCAACACGTGAAAAATATTTTTTCGAAAGCTATATTTATGCCAAATTTCATAAAAAAAAAAATCCCTTGTTAGACACGTGCAACGTCACGTCCGTTGAATATACACGAAAGAATGCGCGAAAACACTGGAAAAGCGCGAGAAAAGTGCAAGTATCGTAGCTGAATTGACGCGAGAAGATGCGTGGACTGCGGATTATTTTCCACGTTCGGTCGCTCGGCCGAAGAACAGAGGGCAAAGGTAAAAGGAAAATGGGAGGGATATTGCGCCTCTGACCGCAGTTTGTCCGCGGGCGACGCAATTAGGGCAATTATGTTGAAAAAGACGCTGTCGGAAATCGCTGGCGGGCGGTCGTGTCCAATTTTCGTGTGCTCGGGCGACATTGACGAAGATCGACGAAGGAATTCGGCTCGAGTTAGGTCCGGCCCCGGTCCTTGTACAGCCGTACGCCACGTAATTAGGGCAATCATGGTGGGAAAGCAGCTTTAATGGAAAACGATAAAACGAAGAAACAAGATATCGAATTTTTTTTTTTTTTCTTTTAACTTCGGCCAGGGGCAATCGATGGAATTTACCGCGCGGCGACGGGGGAGAAAAAGAGGGAAGAAAAAGGGGGTGAAAGGAAGGAAAAGGGGGAAAAAAGGATAATTCGGTCGGCTATGACCAATAAGCGGTGGAATTTTTACGACACCCTGTTATCGATGAGTGCAAACACGAGCCTGGCTGTCGGCCAACCTCCCCGGATCGTCCGCTCTCGGATACCGAGATCGAGTAACCGTCATTTTAAAAGATAATTTCTGCAGGAAACATCTGCGGGACCGGGCCCCTCCCCCCTCGATTCGAAGCTCGTTAAACGGGGCCGATCGGCGCTTTCACGGTTTCACGCGAATTTTTCTTTCAATCGACCGATTGCCTGAGAGGGAAAACTTGCCCGATTAAAAATCCAAGCGAATCCCAACAGGCAAATGTCGCGCCAACGACGAACGACGAGCGCGGGAAAAGGCAGAGGCTTTTCCATTAAAAATTCCCGACATTGTATTTTCCGTCGGTGGTGGAGGGGCGAAATGGGTCCGCAAACAGTGTCGAGCATCGTTTCGCCTGTTTAATTAATTGGCATCGCGTAAAAAATACACGGGACAAATTTGAAACTCCGCTGTTTACCGATCGGATCCGTCCCGTACCGATTTCTCGCCGCCCAGTAGTGTCTGTCAACTGGCTACTCAATTTGCCATTTTTGCCACGCGCGTTCTAATTTTCCCCCTCCCCCAACCCCCTCCCACGGTGTCCCATGAACAATCCTTCGCTCTTCGAAACAGAACGGTCGCGTTCGAACGGAAATTCCGCGCCGTTTAACAGTTTTGATTACGTATTTAGAGACGTATCCAGCGTGATAAGCATACCTGCTCCGTTCCATCCAATTCACTTCCGCGCATGTGTGTGTGTGTGTGTGTATGCGGCGGCACGTAGCGACAGTATCAAACGATCCGGTCCTAACGCTTATTGGTTTTCCTAATTATTACCGACCCGCATTCCGGCCATTGATCGAATCGTTCCTGCATGTCGCTACCTGCGTACACTCGAGGGTAACCGCACACATCCGGCGAATATCATCGTGCGGACTTACAGATTCAAAGTGGAAATCTGGCGACGCTGTTTAACGCGGTAGATAACGTATTTGTACAAAGTTTCCCTGGGTTCTCGGCGCTTGAACGTTTCCCTTTTTTATTTCGATCACGTTCATTTTAAAGAGACAGTGCGACAAAGGGTCGTCGGGATCGTAATTTTGTTTAAACGTGACTTGGGCGTTACTTGAGGTAACGAACCTTCAATTAAACACGCACGTACAGAGCAGAACGTACAGAGATGAAAGATACGCTCTGATGAGAAGAACTTTTGAATTAACAACGAGAAAAACTAAGGCGGAACATTTGGTCCCGTTGCATCGACGAAATTTATAAGGAAAATTTAAAATCTTTAGACGCGCCGCAAGAGGGAACGTAACTCTCGAGCATGAACTATCAAGTGCACGTTAATTTTGAACCTTTGTTGGACTTTTCCAAGAACTTTTGCAAGTTAAAATTCTAAAACTTTGCACTTGGCAATCGATCGTTGACGAACAAGTTGTTCTTTATATTAATGATGTGCCGTAGCTCGCAAACTGCGCGAGAGTTTCAGCAGACTTTGCAGGGAACGAAGGCGATCCAACCTGAAAATCCAATCGCCGTTCGAAATAGCGGAGGAAAGAAAACTGCTAGGGACAGAGCGGCAAACGGCTAGTCGAAAGGAGAAAACAGCTCGTGTCGCGGATTATGGTGCCGAACGCGCAGAATACTAAGAACGCGTATAGACAAATAGGGTACGCGTGCCGTTCGAACGATTTTGTAAGTGCTCTGCATCTTAACCCTCCGACTACTGAACCTCAGCGTCCTGTACCGGGGTCATTTTGACCCATACGGATATCCCACTAATACATATTTCGACACCGATATTGTACCAACACAGTGACAGACACCCGACTCATATAGGAACATGTAGCAGTATAAGGAACAAATAATAGTCACGTGAATAATAAAGTTATATATATTTACTATACATTTGTGTCAAGAACGTCTTGTGCAGATTGAACAAAAAGAAGACAAAGAAAGACTGCTCGTTGGCAATGAAGACCATGCGTCAACAAATAGAAACAACGGGAGAAAGTAATAAAAAGAACAAAATAATAATAAAAACAGTAAATTAATAATAAAAAATAGTAAAATATTAAAATCTAAATGGTAAATACAAAAATAATATATTATACTAAATACACATGAACACAAAATCAAAAAAACTGCACCACCCACCTACACTCATTGCACTAACCATCCATTAACAATAACCCACATACCGCACGAATGCCATACCTCAGAAACCCAAAGACAGAAATACGGAATCAACGCAAACATAAACCTGACCTCTCGAAATAACATACAAAGAGTATTAAAATATCTCAAAAACATAAACTACTACACACATGTCTAATAGCACTGTCGTCGACCTCGTTGTCATTAAAGAAATATAGAAGAAGAAGACTAGATACTAAATACAAAAATAGTATAAAATACTAAATACTAGAGAAAATAATACAAACTATTAAATACTAAATACTAAAATACTAAACACACTGCAAACAAACAAAATCATAAAAACACTGAAATATGAAATAAACATTGAAATGAAAAATTGCTTCGATTTGCTGCACACGTCTTTCTTCCCCAGAACGTTACCGGAAACTGATTTTTTTCGTCTACAGCACGATCACTAACACAAGCAGCTACCATCACTGTGTGCCATCACTAACACAAGCAACTCCCAGTACAGGACAAAACTGTGACCCCGGCACAGTAGGCGAAGGGTTAATCACTGCTCCTTAAGATCGATCGGTCGGAAAACTGAAGAAACGTCCGATGATAAGGTGTTGTTACATTGGTCAAGCATAGTGGCGCAAAGATGAAATTCGAGCAACTGTCGACTGTAATGCCGAGTCCACGCTGGATACAAACTGTTTGCGAGTTGCTCGCTGACAGCTACGTCACATTCACACTGCGCTGTTGGCGAACAGTTGCAGGCTCGTTCGCTCTGGTGCTTGGCATCCACGTACGCTTCGAGTTCGCCAACAGATTCTTTGACACGCCGCTGTTGCAAACGAGCTCGCTAACCTGGTCGCAAATTCGCTAAAATGTTCACACAGTGCTGTTGGGTTCGGCAACGCTCGGCATAACGATACGAATCGAACGAATAGAAACGCTGTTGGAAATTCTTACTGGCGGACGAATCGGTAACAAAGTCATTCCGCTCGGGGTTTATCGTTACCATCGTCGTAATAGTTATCGTTCACGAGCCAGGATGAAAATGAACTGTTTGTACGTGCATATCGTGGGGGATTCGAACGTTTTATTTATATTTTTTCGGTAAAATACGACGAACGAGTCGCCGCTTTATTTACGATTACACGGGCAGGTGAAATTTTTCACGCGCGACTTTAATTCGGTGGCAACGTAGCGTCAGCTTTCCAAACATTTCCCGCTAATCCCCATTCCCCCATGACTGACAAACGCGAGAAACAGAAAGCGGACGGATTAGAAAGTTAATTTACGCGGCGGCTTAGTGAACGTTAATCGAGGAGAAGGAGGATGTTTAGGGAACGAGTTCCGATGCTTGTAAACTTTTAGAATTATCGGTCGACAAATAGGGGGTGGATAGAGACGGAGAAGTGATGTACAGCAGAGTGCGAGAGCCGGAGAGGAGATGGGAACAGAGGCTGCTCGTTTGGTTACCTAATTCCGTTCCAAGTTAAATTCCCCTCGCACCACGTTCAAAGTGCATTCAGCGACCGGTGCAGGCGCGGTTCGTGGCAAACGGTCGGGCAGATCCATCTCCGATTCAGGTCAGATTTGTTGGGGTAACAATACGCACGCACACGCGGCCACGTTCCTTCGCTATCCGCCGCTCTCTCATTTCGTCGCGTATCAAAATTCCTTTGTGCAGCGACCGTTCTATTTCCTATTTCGGCGCCTCGCGCAGAGAACTCGCATGCTCGGATACTTTCGCGCCCGAGAATTGATAATTACCATCGTTCACGGTGAAACGCGACGAACAATCGGGGGAAAAGAATCGCTTTTTCGCGAAGCTCGTCGTGCAAATTTTGGTAAATATTTATTTAAATCGTCAGCGCGTGCTCGCCGAGCAGGAGAAAAAAAAGTAACGCAAACGTTGCTTTTCTTTTTGTTTTTTTATTTTAACAGCCTGACAGCACCTGGCGAAATAATTTTTCAACGCTCGTACGTTAATTAAGCTTACTTTCGAACCACGGAAAAACCAGGCGCCGCCGTGGAACATCGCCGCCCCTCTCCAAGTGCAACAAACATCGTTAAAGTTGCCGGCAAAAACGATAACAAACCGCGTCGAGGTTTGCCTCTGTTGGACCGTCGCGGAATCGATTATTCGCGTATCTAACCGCGAGAGCAGCGCGGGTTGCGAGAAGGTCGCGGCAACTCGAAACAAAGTTGGAAAGGGCGAACGCGCCGAGCCGAGTTTCAAGTTCCCCGGGTATTGTCACACGCCGCCGAACTTTTGCAGCAGGCCGATAAAACGCAGTTACACAAGTTCCTTCCCTCTTTACCGAGTAATTACGGTAAATGATCGCGACGCTATCGAGAAATACTACTTGACGCCGTTGCACTCGATTAGCCAATGAGAAGCGAAAACGCCGTGTGACACGTGTGTCTTGTCATATGCTCCTATGATCAGAAGCCATAAAGTTGCATTAACTTTCTGAAATTCCCCGAAAACTGCGATGGATAAAATAAACTTGTTTAAGAATCTGACCCAAAAGAAAGACAAAAAGGCAGTCAGTATTTAACCATCAAATTTGAGGCATCTATAATTTCCTAAAAACGTAAATCTTGATTGTTAGACTTGTTGTCAGCTACCACGTTCCGTGTCGATTTTTATTTACTTTCCCAATTTAGGCTATAATGACTAATAGTTTTGATACTGAAGTATGTCTTACAACTTTTTATAATAGTGCAAAAAATTTAATTATCAAGAAAAATTAAATTCTATATCTAGAGTGATTTAAAATGGATACAGAACAATGCAACAAATTTAATTTTAATGTATCATTTTAATAAACAATTTTTTTAATGACGACAAAATTAATTTAAAATAAAATAAAACATTCTATTCCAAATATTTTTAGTATTATTGTTTATGTACTAAATAATATTAAATAGTAGTAATTTATTATACAAATTATATAACACTATATTTATAATATACTTGTTATATAAATTATATAATATTACACAATATTATACAATACTAATAATAAATAATATTTAACTTTTTAACATTATTCTGACAACAAATTTTATAGCGTCTTCTCACCGAATTGAGTTGATCTTAACAGACAGTCGTATACATGTATCAAGATGTCAATATATTTCAGTTCCTTTGTTCAACTACTGTGTACAAATTTTTCAAAAATTCTTCGTTTCACAATGAAAATTCCAAATGACTTGAACGGAAGGTTCACTGCGAGACGACACTTGTTATATAAATTGTATAATATTATAGAATAATACTAATAATAAATAATATTTACTTTGTCGTTATTCTAACTTTTTAACATTATCCTGACAACAAATTTTATAGCGTCTCCTCACCGAATTGAGTTGATCTTAACAGACAGTCGTATACATGTATCAAGATGTCAATATTACATATATTTCAGTTCCTTTGTTCAACTACTGTGTACAAATTTTTCAAAAATTCCAAATGACTTGAACGGAAAGTTCACTGTGGGGCGTAGTGGCACGGAACGTGTTTCGTAACTTGGCGACTCGTAGTCTCTGGCGATCCTACCCAACTAAGCGCGTCGAAATTGTCGCGCGTTTATTTTTCGAAATTCAAACGAGACACTCCCACCGTGACACCATTCATTTTACATCCGCGCGATTATTCAAATTGTTTCGTCACGGCAGTCTAAAGCTGGAGGCTGCGCCGCCCGCGTCTCCACCGTCTTGCGTCTCGTCGCATCGCGAGTCGATTATCCCGAGTTAATTCGCGCGTCAACCGAATGAAGCGGACCAGGAATGCGAACGCGTGCTTAGAATTATCCGGGCCCGTAATACCGCCTTAATGGGAACGTGGCTTTCGAACGCGAGGCAGCAGCCCACCTCCTCAGTCTCTGTGTCTCAGCCGTGTAATTACACTCGTTTCACGGATTAACCTCCTCTCTCCTTGTTGAAAGAAAAAGTTCTCTCTCTCTCTTCCTCTTCCCCTCTCGTTTTTTCTCCCCTTACCTACGCCTCTTCTTCTTCTTCTTCTTCTTCTTCTTCTTCTTCTTCTGCCTTTCATCGATCGAATTCTTGTTTACCTCGGCGTAGTTAGTTTAATTAAAGCTTAACGCTTTAGCTCGAGCCTCGCACGGCTCGAACGACTACATTCGCCCGGTGTGTTAAATTGCCGGAGATAACGTACCGAACGTAACTTGGGCCAACTTCTGTCTCAAGGCGACAGAGAGACAGTGTAACATTGATTGTAACGGCTACCGTGGTTACGCACCGTACATAATGTACATGTGCATGTATGTACGTACGTAAGTCGGTCACGGCCCTGCGCGACGCGACGCGACGCGACGCGACAGGGTGAATTAACGCGGAACAAGAATACCGTGAGAGAAACGGGCGAACACTAAAGGCAAGTTAGACGTCGGCTAATGCTATTCCAAGACGCAAAGTTTCTCAGCTCGCCTAGTTCCTCTCTCATCCACTCGTACTTGGTCGCGCTGTCGCGACGACCCTCGACGTACATGGGTAGACAAGGGAGTCACGTAACGTTGTAATCTCGAATCGTCCTCTTCTCGCGTGCGATCCTCTTGCGTAGGATACGCTCGAATCTTTTTTCTTTCCTTTTTTCTTTCTTTTTCCTCTACGACACCGCGGGAGATATCGGGTAATGTTCGTATTGTCGAAAATATGTCGATGGTAACCGTCGAGTACACGACCGGGAACCAAGGGAGAGCCAAGTTTGCAAACAGCCTGGACAAAGTTTTCTTTCGTGAATTTCCTATTCGTGCTTCGCTAACAATGTTGACGTGGCCCCCGTGTCGCCGGTCTGAGACGCCAATATTTGACCAGCATCCGTCTATAGAAACGCGCTGGCGAACGAAATCAAGGATTCCGGGTGAAATAAGTTAGGGGCGCGACCACGCCGGCCCGAGTAACCGAACCCGCGGCGAAACTTGTACGTCGCCCTAATGCCATTGTAAGAGGTAAAGTTTACTCGCTTTTCTGTCCCTTCTCGCCGTATATCTGCCGTTCCACGCAGCCTCTCCCCAGAGAGTACGACTCTCTGCCGGATACACATGTCCGCGGTATACACGCTGTTGCTATTTGAAACGGGGGCCATTTTCACGGTGTATGTCGTCACGCACTCTCGATAAAACGTTAAATTTCAATTGACGTGGCGTAGCACTAATCGCTGATGCATACCACTTTTTATCCATTGCCCAATTACGTGAGTAATTCGAATACCCAGAATTTTCCAATACCTTGAACAAAATAAAATCGAAGAATCGCTACTTTGAAAAATGGTACTCGTGCGACGATTTTAAAACGTGATTTCGAGAACGGCGAACAAGTTAGAAAACGTAGAAAATACGTCAATTGATACTGGTGTAGCAGTAATCGTTGATCTATACTACTCTTCGTTACATAAACAAAATCGCAATTTCATTATACAAGTTCGATTTTCAAGAAACAAAGTTAGATAGGCGATCGACGTCTTTCCGCCGTAATCTTCGAGCAAAATGAAATCAAAGAATCGCTGCTTCGAAGAATCGTATTTGTACAACACTTTTTAACCACTTGCGCTGGCAACTGATTGCGGACCATAACGTGTACGATAATTCGTCGGTACGATATCGCTGGATAGAAATTATCGTGAAGTAATAAATTTATTACTTTGCCTGTGGTTATACTTAAATATACTTAAAACTGAGAAAATATTGCAATTTTGGGACAAAAAATTCTCGACGTGCGTGGCACGTCATTCCAGTGCAAGAGGTTAAGACGTGGGTTCGAGAACAGTTAGAAAACGTAGAGATACGTCAAATTTCAATTAATGTGGAGTAGCGTAAGTTCGATTCTCAAGAAACAAAATTTAGATAGGTGATAAACGTCTTTCAAATACTCTGAACAAAATAAAATCAAACACTCGCTGCTTGGAGAAATGGCGCACGATATATCAAACATTTGAGAGTGTAAAATACTTTTGAAATGTGGCTTGAAAAACAGATGCAAAGATAAATTCGATTCTCAAGGAAAAAATTTCGACAAGTAATGGAATTTCCCTTGTGACTTTCGAACGTGCTGTAGCACGACAATGTGGCATAAGCTCGATTTCGAAGGAACAAATTTAGATGGACGATCGACGTCTTTTCCCTGCGATCTTTGAATACTCTGAACAAAATAAAATGAAACAAAAGGCTCCGATCCTTTATATATCCAATATTTTAAAAGTATTTGTACAATAAAGTACCTATTTGCGCAATACTTTCGAAACGTGGCTTCGAGAGAGAAGACTCGCAAGAACTACTGCGGGAAGCATGTCATATCAGTCGGCAATTTACTCGGTAATCCGGTGGGGTGGAAGGTTAACCTATTTCTCCCGATAAATTGCAGAAAGAAAGAGAAAGAGACGTTAATTTTTTTTCCCTCTTGCTGGTTTGCCGCAGGCACAACGATCTACCGTGGAACATACGCAAGTTTCTGAAGAATCAGCTGAGGGAGTTCAGGTTTGATGACCTGAGGGATACCCACCCTTGGTCGCGGAGCGCCTGGAGCCACACGGATCTCAGAAGATTGAAGGAGGGTATGGTTGCAGCGCAGGTGAGCACAACAATAACCGCAATAACGCGAGCTACCGTGAAAAAGCATTAATCCTTTAGGGAGAGAGGGGGGCGGAGGAAGGGGGGGGGGAGAATGTGTTTCACGAATCGCGCGAACGCGAACGATATATGTTTCGTCGGCGCCGGCCCGGTAGACAGCCGTCCAATTACTCGCAACGTGCACCATCGCTCGCGTCTGTACGCCTCCTCTTCGGCTGACGCGCGCCGCAGACGTTTAGCTGCAAATTTTCTCGAGGAGGAGCCGTTTGAAACACTTCTCCCGAAAGTCCTCCTTTTCCCGCCCCTCTTTTCTTCGCCGAGCCGACGATTTACGACCCGGCGAAAATTACGAGCAACCCTTTCGCCTCTCCTCGTCGCGAGATCGTGGCGGAATCGCCACGGATGCCGGTAAATCGAACGGCGATACGTGCTCGAATCTCTCTAAAACAATCTTCCCGCTCTTCGTCCCGTTGGCTTCCCTTCCCTTGATTTATCAACCACGTCGAACGTGCCATCTCTCTCCTACTAGACAAAGCACGTATTCCGCGATAGAGTACGCCGAGGCGCAACATCAAGCGCGCTCGATTCCAACTTTTCGAAGCGTAAATCGACCGCGGCCGCGGTTAATTAATCGAACGCGGCACGCGATTTCACCGTCGAGAAAATTAGAATCGCGCGCGACGTCGAAAGAGAGAAGGAAATCGCGTGTCGTCCAGGGCCAATCGTCCTGGAAAAAAATCGCTTTCCACCCTCCCCCCCCCCCCACGGTGTGTTTAAAGCATCGGACAATTACCGGGCCGGAACGAAACGAGCCGCAAACGCGCGAATCGCGTGTCCGGCAGCGGGTCGCGAACTCTTTCCCTTCCGCGATGTTTCAATTACAACGCCTTCTTTCCGTTTCACGTGGTTGCGCCGGCAGCGCAACTGGCCCATGATTAATTAAGAGAGAGACCCGGAACCCTTATTTATCCGTATAGGTGGCTAATGGTGCCGTTACTCAGCGCTATCGCGATCATCCCGCGCCGCAAGACACCGCGATTGCGCGGAGAGAAAAATCCTTCGTCGCGAGAGAGAATCGGTTGGTTCCATTGTAACGCGACGGACCGTACCGACCGGATCCGCGGACAACTTTGGTAATTAATTTCTCACGGTTGCCCGAGATTACACGCTGACGAGAATTTACCGTGGTCTGCGGCGTTCTACGGAGTCGAACGGCGCTCGTTCATCCCGATATCCTTTCGATTAATCTCGGATTATCCGTTCCGCGTTGTACGGTATCCGGCCTCTTCCTCCTGCGGCCTGCTTCGCGCGACCGGAACCTAACGCGAAGAATGGGGCCAAATGAATCGTCGTTGGATCACACTCGCGGATACGCAGGACGAAGAAGCACGCCTTGGCGCGAGCCAAAAATCCAGAATATCGGAATAATGGCGTTAACTTTTTGCGCTGGCAGCCGGTTCACGGATACGCGTGCCCAAAACCGTATGCAATAGTTCGACGCGTGCCATGGACAGACACGACAGCAGTATCACGCGCCAAGAATTTTTTTCTGTGTATATTTCAAGTACGATACTGCTGTGCAATTAGTAGGATAATTTTGTTTATAGACAGATATATATATATATAAAATATCATCATGGTACAATAATTTTCTTTATAGACAGATATATATATATATAATATCATCGTGGTACAATAATTTTGTTTATAGACAGATATCATTATATATATAATATAATAATAATTAATAATTAATAATAATTAGTTACTATTGTCTATTAATAATTTTTTACAGAATGATATAATTCGAAATATGCAATGCAACAAGACGTTACTTACAACGTTTGACTTTTACCAAGCAATAGCCCTAAAATACCTCTCGTCGCATGACAGTCACCGCGGATGAAATAGGATCGCAGGCAACGGAGGGAAAACTAGTTATAATGTTAATGCGGAAGCTGATCCCTTGGTCAAATCGCAGTCAACAAGGATTTATTTTCACTTCCCACTACAGTGGATGATCACTCGAGAAATAGTCAAATTGGTGCACGATCGATACCAGTCGTGAGTGACTTTCACACGTTAAGTGCCGCGTCGGTCACTGGTGACCGACAGTCATGTTTCCGTTCCGACGAAACAAATTCAGTACGCACGTATTAAAAATTGAAGAACTTTAAAATTACAGGGAAGAATAGTAGCTTTCATTGACATTTGTCGTATAAACAGTATACAGTATAATAATTCAATAGTAATTTTAATGGGGGTTTCATTGAAACAGTTTAGGCAAACATATAGCTTTCCTTTGCATCCGTCATGGAACGTTCATTTTTTTACAAAATTTTCACAAAATTTCCCAACTTGGGATGCTGAATGCAATAGTATTGATCTTGCGTTTTGCTCACCGCGAAACTGTATCGAACGGAAGGTAAACAAAGTACGAACGACACTTAACGTGCTAACAAATAGTTTGGCCGGATCCACTTTCGGAGAGATCGAGTGAACGAAAATTCGAGGCAAAAATAGTTCGCAAAAGAGTGCCGAGTAAACGAGTAAACGTGGGAAAAACTGCGTTCGAGGCTTTGCCATTGTGAAAGCGTCGATCGACGCTCTTTCAGGCTGTTTCACGAAAAATGTAGGGACAACGGAGAGATCGAAAGGGAAAACTCGAACGGAGGACACTCGAGCAGGAATCCGGGAAGGAAAGACTATTTCGTGAAAATGGAGAACCGCCTTGGCCGAAGCACTCTCCTTTTCTGCCTTTTACTCTCTCGATGATGACATTACCGTTAAAACGACGGCGGAGGAAGATTGCGGTGGTAACAGAAAATTGTGATTGTTACAGCTTTCTCGTCAGCGACGGACCAGGGAGGAAAGGGGAGGGGGGATGGTGGATTGCAGTGGGGGGGGGGGATCGAAACGAGCAACGAACGCCCTCAGCCACCGAAATCGCGTAAATCCAGCGATAAGCGATTCCTTATTCTAGGCCAGAAACTGCCTGAAGTATGGAGAACTTTAATCCGACAAATTTTCCGCCGAAACTCGACCAAACTCATTATCGGGATTAACATTTCCCGTGATCACGATTTATCTCGTCGCGTTCCTTCGCGAGCATCCACTTTAAAACTCACTTTGCACGCCGGATATTGATTTTCGATTTTCGAATCTTCCGGCCACTTCTTCCCGCCACTTCCACGACGAGGAATTACTAATAACGGACTGTCTCAACTATTTATACTTAGCTCGTAAGATCATATCGCGCCCCCCCCCCCGATTATTAAATGAACTTACTTTCGATTTAGTTTCAACATTTTCATTAGTTTAGTTGTTTAACCGACCGCGTTGAAAGTACGACAAAGACCTGACGGATCTGGATCTATAAAATGGATCCGAATTCACCAAGGATCTGAATGCTGTTGTCAGTTAAAATCCGCGATGTCCTGTTACAAAGCGCGGAACCATTCTATTATATTTTCACGAGCGAGAGGAAGACTTTCTAAATTAAATGCTCCGTGTCGTTGACAGGGGGATACCATCTTGCGTGTAAAACATTCCCGTCAAAGAGGAATGTACCAAGCCACGGGGCCCTCCGTCGTTATTTCTCAACGACGCGAAAGACGCATTCACCGCCCGACGAGCGAAAATAATTTCTTTTACTTGAAAAACAACGTTCAGAAAACGAGCGTCAGCCTCGAGACTCGTGCCAACGTCTTTTCTTCGATTGTGCCACGGCGTTTGCTATCCATTCGAGGCAAGCGCGCGCCTAAATAACGCAACGCGAACAAAAGTACGTTATAATTTCGCGTGTCCGCGCGTACAAAAGCCGACGACGACGACGAGTTGCTCCCGCGACACGCCCTTTCTCGCGCGTTACGAATCGCACGGGCGTTGCGTAATGAAACTTGCTACCTGTGAAATTGCTTTCGCGATGAAATTCGTACGGCTATCGCCGCGCTACCAGGCGGACCCCGCTCCCGTAAATAAATTTCCATTCGTTAACATCAGAACGACCGATCTAAATTATTTTTGCCTCCTGGGAGGGGGAAAAAAATGGGGAAACGCGACTTATTGTTCCTCTGTCGTAATAAGGGGTGATTCTATCATGTCGAATCGATGAAATTCTTATTAAGAGCTCAACGCCAGAACTACCGAAACGGACAAAATAACCGAAATTTAGAATTTTGCATAATAGAAATGATAAATTCAATGAATTACACGATTTAATAAAAAATATTACATTTAAATTTATATAATCGAGTCGTGCAATTTATATAATATAGGGCGGGGAAAAATCCATCTATTTTTTTCTTTTTCTTTTTTTTTAACGAAACATCAAAACATAAGAAAAAAACTGATTTTGTGAATTTTAAATTGAGTTCAAGTTCAAACATGATTTTTTCATTGTGTTTTAAAAATTATTTCCTTCGAATGTTAACTGGCAGATATTACGAAACAATTACGGATTTATTTTGGTAGGAAGTTTTAGTTAGAAATTTTTTAAATGCAAAGCATAGATTTAAATTACTTTTCGTAAAATGTATAAATAGAAGCTTCTATGCTCTATCGCGTTATAAAGTTCTTTTATCTTCTTTTTTATTTTTTTTTCATTTAATTTTAATGTCTCTGAATGGAAATTCTCGTTCGAACGAATATAGTCAATAAAATTTCGTGTTAAATACCATTCGACTGATTATGTGAGTGATACTTCGTAAATACATTAGTCGCAAAGGGTTAGATATTAGTAAATTATACCCAACAAGAAGCAACTTACGCCGATCTCCATCTGAATTATTTCACAATGACTTTTCCGACTCGTTGTCAGTCAAAGTTTCGTAATACAATAGTGCCCTCGTCATCCACAGTCAGGATCGAGAATGGTGTATTCTGCGAATTGGCATCGAAAAAAAACAGTGAGGATAAGCGGGAATAGTCCCAAATTCCAAAAACTGGTTATCAGTCCGAAAAGTGCGGTCACTTGCGAGGGCACTGCTGTGTTTAAGAATGAAGGAGCGACGACGCGCCAGTCTCGACGAAAAATATATACGTACATATATTTTTGACACGATCTGGTATACCTCTCCGGTCTGAGGCTGTTTCACGAGACGCGCATGAATACCGAATTCGATGGAGCGTGGCCCTACACACACACACACACAAAACTGCTGTTTCATTCAAACATAAGACCTGGCTGAATAACCGATCCGAACCGTTGAGAACGCCGTTAGCCGGAGTCCACGCTCCGAATGGAAAGAATATTTCGCAACGGTGAATATTTTATACCCTCGTTTCCCTCCGGCGCCATTTCGATTATGACGAACGTGCAATTATAGAACGACGCCGGGAACGCCCGTTTTCCGAGATAAAAGTGAAAAAAGGGGCATTGAACGAATAAGTAACTTGACGAAGCAACACGGCCGAGCTATTCCGACGAAATCGGGATTCGAAATGCAATTTCAACACCGGTGGAATTATTTACGTAAAATTCAGCTGATAATGTGATAATAATAATGTGACAGATTGAAGGGCTTTCTTGGTCGTTTTCTCCTGTTGGGAACAGTTGTATTTTTTAACGAGATGTTCGCCACTAAACGCGATTACATCAGAGAAGAATATCGAAAAGTTACGGAAGCTTGACGATTTCGTGGAATCGTCGTCGTGTATTTCAGTTTCTAATTCATCTTCCAACAGACTGTAATCCGCAAATATTTCGTTAATCGACACTCCGACAATCAATCGATCCCATTTATCGGTATTTCGATAATCCACGTTCGCTCTGTGCATTTTCTGCGGCGATTGCAAGAAGAAAGAAAAAAAAAAAATATCTGCACGCACGTCCCGTGTATATATCCGATCGAACGAGGCAACGTTTTACCTCGACAGACCAGAGATTGGACGTATTTGTAATTTGCGTAATTGCTGGGAGATACTTTCGCGTAATGCCGAGTTTAATATCGCAATTAATCGACACGAAGGCGAGGGGGCAAATACTTTTAACAGAAATTGCGCGCGACGCGTGCCAAAATATGCCCGCAAACGCGCGAACGCGTCCGCAAGTTTAAATGCACGAGAACGTCGGCTGCGAAATGTTCTCTTGCGAGAAGTTCGTGGCGAATGGGAGCGCGGTGTCTCCACGAATTCTCCTCGAATCGTCAGACGAACCCGGCAGCTCTACTTTATCCAAAGGGGTTTAACTTTAAGACGTCAGAAATGGAATTCCATCGGAGGGAACATCTGTGCTTTCCGTCCTGCGCGGAGCGGCAGCGACGTATAATGTATACGGCGGAAGGAAGGACGAGAGAGAGAGAGAGAGAGAGAGAGAAGCGCCAGCGGCTGTCCCTAAGAAAATACCCCCGCGGGAGACCTTTGGAAATGCCTTGGCTCTGGTTGCTCGTTAGTAAAATAGTCTCCCGCTGATCCCATCTATTAGAAGCTCGTCTAGACGCGATTATGGCAAGGCGGCGCGGCCTAAGAGTCACGGGCCCGTGATAAAGAGGAGCCGCAGGGACTCCGCCGGCGCGCGCAGTCCGAAAAGTCGTGTACTCGCCGGAGCGGATGTTGAGCTAAGGCCACGCTCGAGAAGGCCACTCCATTACTTCCCACCCTCCGGTAGTTAATGCCAACGTGTCACAGAACGTGGCAACGGGCGAAATTCAAATAAGCTTCTTACGCGGCAGCGACGCCACACACACACACACACACACACACACACACACACAAACACGCCGACACACGTAACAACGCGCCGCTGGCGGCCCAATTTAATTAATACCGAGTAATTAAAAGGGAATACTAATTACACCCGGAGTGGAACCCCGGTTAGTTACAATAGTTGCAACCGACGGGCAATGCGGGGGAGTTGAAGAAGTTAGAAAGGAAACGTTCATTGAGAAAGATAATTTGACGGACAAATGCACTGGTGAATTAGAAGAAAGAATCGGGACCATTATCGAATTCGTGATACACGGTTAAGAAAGGAGTTAGAAGTTAGAGAGGACAAGAGATATTCGTGTCGAGGCAGATAACCTGATGGACAAACAGGTAAATTAGAAGAAAATAATGGCTCGGGGCCATTATCGTGAATTCGTGATACACGGTTGAGATAGGAGTACACAGCGACAAAGCGGTCGCCTAATTTTATGGATCGTTTCTCAATGTCAACGTGTCCCTCAAGGTATTCAGTTTGCTTACGTCGAGACGAAAGGGGTCGGCTGGCCGGTTATGCTCACTGAAACGAACGCGTATGTATGTATACACGTGTGCATAATACATAGAGCAGCCGGTATATACACAGGATCTGGCAAGCCCGTGTCGACCCGATCCATCACTGTCTTGGTTAATTCAGATGGAGAGAGAGAGAGAGAGAGAGAGAGAAGGCTTCCGTCGCGGAAAGGTTACAAAGCATTGATAGGGTAGCATCTCTCGAATTCCCAACACCATGCTCTCTTTCTTCCACAATTCTCTTGTCTGACAACTCGCCATTAACTGCGACTACCGTCACGGTGTCTTATTTGCAGACGAGAAATAAAATTTTTTTAATTTTGCAGCGTCCAGGAATCGTCCAATTAACAAAACTCGGTACGCCAGCTTCTGAACACGTTTGGAAAAACTAACTTGCACGTAGTGCGTAGAACGAAAAGGAAATGAGAGCGTTTCAGTCGTAGGCGAGAAATAAGATCGTTGTCATTTTGGACAACGGTTCACCCAAGAATCGTCCAATTTGCAAAACTTGAAACTAGCTTCTTAACATATTTGGAAACTAACTTGCACGATGCGTAGAACCGAAAGAAACCGAATCAGAGCGTTCTGTTCGTAGGCGAGAAATAAGATTGTTGTCCTTTTAGATAATGATTCACCCAGGAATCATCCAATTTACAAAACTTAAAACTAACGTCTTAACATATTTGGAAACTAACTTGCACGGTGCGAAGAACCGAAAGAAAATCAGAGCGTTCTGTTCGTAGGCAAGAAATAAGATCGTTGTCCTTTTAGATAATGATTCACCCAGCAATCGTCCAATTTGCAAAACTTGAAACTAGCTTCTTAACATACTTGGAAACTCACTTGCACGGTACGTAGAACCCAAATAAAATCTGAAGCAAGTGCATTTTTTACGACCGAGTGCCGGCTGCTTTTTGAACGAGAAATCATTGGGACGGAGGGAAACGCAAGAACGATGGAAATGCAGGTGCACTAATGCACCAAAAATCTGGAACACTGTATGTATAAGCGTTTTCGGCTGGAGCCAGGAGGCAGCTCTACTCTCCCTCCCCCCCCCTCCCCTCCCGTCCCCGGAGCCGAATCGCGATTCCTAACGGCTGCATTTCAAAAGTGAATTCCCGCCGATTCGAAGTAACTCGAGTGTGTTCCATTCAAAACGTTCTATCTTCGGGGAATTGGATAACCCAATGGCTGATAGGAACGGCAGCGAGAAGAATGCGTGTATCGAACGGAAAAATCGAGATACGATGCTGCGTACCATTCACGTTTATACGGTAGTGCCCTCTTAAGCGGGATCGAGTGCGGACGCTTAAGAGGGCTGATGTATCCCGCGAATTGCCACAGACAGAAAAAATAGAGATACGCGTCGATTGTTATACCGATACATCAGGCACGTGCGGCGAATTTCGGTATCGTTTACTACATTGTTCAATCAACATTTTAACATTTTGTTTGAACAATTTCAAAGTTGTTACACACATACTTTTGAATTAAACAGAGGAACAAATTATGAGAAAGCAATAATTATCGAATGATCAATTACATTATAATAAAGAAATAATTGTCAAATTTCAATGTCGAGATTCCTACAATTAGGTAGAAACTTTGAATAAAGTTTAGTTTTCACCGATATTCAATTGACAATACATACAGTATGATTCTATAATCGTGTTAATACATACAGATTGGATATTTGTCATCTAACATAAAATTTGCCCAACTTTGATCGACGTGTGACCGAAACAATCGTAACGTGCACACGAAATATCGGTGTCAAATATGTTGCTTGTTTTGTTTCATGATAAGGTAGCGGCGTAGGGTGATTGTCTCAGTTTCAAGATTTGGCGGGGATAGTTGACGGACGTTTAAGTGGGCACTACTGTAATTCGTTAGCGAACGGTAAACGTAAATCGCACGCGAAACACTGAGCAGACAAAGAACGAGTGACGCGACGAGGGAGTCGCGTGGCGCCCGTACCAACCCCGGACTATGTTTGTGTTAGCCCTCGCGATGGATCGTTTCATCAACGCACGCAGACACGGCGACGTCTAATTTCATGAAACAGCCGCGTCACCGCTCCCGGTGTAAGCACCGGGTCTCTTCAAAGTGGGACAACAACACAGCGCGCGATTACATCGTCCCGACAGAATATTTTTACAAACGTCTGACCTAAAACCCGACCGTGACTCGCTGCTCGATTTTGCGCAAAGCGGTAGCAGCTGGAGAGAAAACGAAAAAAGAGAGAGAGAGAGAGAGAGAGATAAAGAGGACAGGAGAATAAACGAAGAGAACATCGGCCGTCCCGCATACGGACACGGTTTTATAAAAAAAGAAAAAAAAAAAGTCTGACCTGAAATACCAGGGCGACCCGGTGGAAAATGTTTCTGCAAACAGTTGGCGCGTTTAATCGTCACTCGATTCATTATCGCGAAGTACGATCAAAAGCCGAAAAGCCCGACACGATCGTCCGTCCGGTAGAGCGATCGCGTTGCAATTTCACAGTTTTCCTCGCTTTGAAGTTTTTTTTTCCCCCCCAAACGTCCATGGCAGCCGGCCAAGGAGCGTTAATGACGAGTAAATTCTTGTCGCCGGTGAAATTGCTTGGTAACGGGGCCTTCATCGGCAAAGCAAAGAGGGAGAAGGGAACGATTGCGTACGAACCGGAAATCAACGTGGCTTGTGGGTTGGGAGCCAGGTTCGCCGCTTTCGAAATCCACGTCTGGAAATACTCTTTGCCGAGGATTAAATTATTGCCGTTTCGCAATTAACTACCGAAGGGATAAAAGAGGTGGCGCGCTCGGGGTGAATGCTTCGAACGAAATGGCGGCGACGCAAAGCAAATTGTGACGGTAAAAGTTCTTCGAGAGAGGTAATGAAGTCGCGGAAAACGAAGGAAGGAAAGTGAAGGATGTCGCGAGTCGCGTGTTCGGTGGAATCGCTGCTTGATGAGAAACGAGGAGAGGGAGAAAAGGGAGAACAGGGTGGTAGCGATGGATAGAGAGAGAGAGAGAGAAAGAGAGAAAAGGGAATGAAACCATCTCGCACCACCCACTGATTTACGACAGCTCGACGACAACGTCACGCTCGGAACGTACATTTCATCCGGCGCTGTTAAAAACAAAACTTTCCTACAGCCTAGCGTGCGAGATATTTTAAACAGGGGATACAGTGCTGCCGTGAAATCGGGCAAAGGAAGAATAAAATTCCATCGTGTCGTTTGTACTCGTTTTTATACTCGCGAAACGTCAGTTGGCGCTAAAACAATCAACTTCTCTGACTATCTTTCTCTGATAATTGTAATGAAAATGTCCCGACTGAGAATGAAAAACGCTGTATTGTATTATATATCTGGAGAGGGAGCTGAAATTTTAAGGAAACGCCCGAATTTAACTCGACTCGACTCGATGATTAGAAACGATCAATCTTGAACAATCAAACTCGACGACAATGTACAATTTATGTGGCATTTTTAAGGTTTTAAATTTTTTTATTTTAGAATGTTTAAATTTTTAAATTTTTAGATTTTAGAATGTTTGAACTTTAAAATTTAAAATTTTACAATGGCTCTCTATTGCGAGAGAGTCTCGAGCTTGGAAGAGCCAAAGAGTCGAAGAATCGAAAGACGACGTGGAACGGCGTAACATCGAACAAAGTTTTTTTACGCGTCCCTTATCAGGCCGAATGAAATATCGCGGGGTCGTGTTTAATCCTCGGGATCTGATACATCGGTTTAATTTAGTCCAAGTAGAATATATTCTTAGCCGGAACGGCGGGTGTGTGTATGTACATAGCCGGCCGGTGGAGGATAAATACTCCTTTATTTATGGTTCCCGATATCCCAGTATTTAAAATTCAAAGCGGCGTCCTGCCGACGCCACGGCCCCGTAATACCCTTTTAATTATTTCCAAAGTTCCATCAGATAGCGAATTGAAATGAGAAATTACCATTTACGCCAGTTTGTTATCGTCGCTGGCGCGTACCGAGTGCCCACTATCGCCATGATGCCACGCTAATGGCGCGAAATAGTATTTGAAGCCGCAGAGTTAATTGAACGGGGGAGAAAAGCCTAGTGTAACCGGCGTTTGAATCGGAATTCATTGGAGAGCCAGTCCAACGCAATTAGGAGCGGTAATTTTCGTTTTGCGTGAATTATTCGAATCGAGCTAAGCGGCGTCTCGAAGCATGAAACCTCCGTCTTAAACTTTGCAAGAACGAAAGAAAAGTAACCAGTTGCTGAAGTGGTACGATTCACGCACGTTGCCTGATTACATAATAATTGTAATTGAAAATGCTGAACGTCGTGGTCAATTTTCAGCGAATTTTCCTCTGAACGAACAGAAGTTTCATCCTTCGAGTAGAAAGTCACGTTCGACTGACAAAGAGTTAGATATTCCGGTTTCGAGCGGACGTGGCAAGCTTAAAAAGTTGTTCATTTTTAATTCGACGAGTTTCAAAGCGAATTACTCGGCTTGATCGGATGCCTTCCTGACCCCAAATAATCCTCGTAATATCCCACATCCCACCGTATCGTCGAACGTTCAAAAGAAATTCAACCGTGTATTTTTTTCTATGTCCCTGACGAAAGAAAGAAAGAAAGAAAGAAAGAAAGACTCACCGAAATCCCGCGTTGTCTCTGTTGCAGTTTTGGTCAGCTTACGTGCCGTGCTCCTCTCAGCACCTCGACTCGGTCCAACTGGCACTCGAGCAAATCGACCTGATTCGCCGGCTGGTCAACAAGCATCCTGAAAGCATGGTCCTCGTTACCACGGCGGAAGGTGAGGCATTTCGCTTGCAATTCTACGCCTTTGTAACTCCAGCCATACAGCCGGTGCGTCGAAATACAATGTCGGGGTTCGCCGGGGATATTTACACACGGTGGTCGTTCCAATCCGCGAGGAGAAGAAACGGGGGAGTGGAAGAGAGAAAGAAAGGGGATTGACAAACTGAAATCATAGCCGCGTCGTTTTTCGACGTCGAGCAACAGTCAAAGGACCAAGAGTGACAAAATGAGGAACGCGTGAGATATCGAGTTAAACATTGCTCGATCCGTGAAGATAAATTTTCAATCGCGCGCCGTCCGTTTGGCACCGAGCCGAACCGACTCGATTTTTCCTGTCGGGTGAATCGTTATCGATATCGCTCGTTAAAGAATTTCCCACGACAAACGGCGCGACCTATTTTCTCTTTTCCTTCTTTTTTTTCTTTTTTCCTTCTCTCCTTTCTCTGTCCGACTCGCGAAGGAGAAGAAGAGGGAAACGAGCCGCCCTCGACTGGGGGCGACGATTACCGCGCGACATCAGCGTATAAACCAACACCGACACCGACCAACACCGCGTATCGATCCGGCAACGCTCCGTTTGTTTGCTCGCTAAACAAATTTCGTGTACGTACAACCACTCATTACACTCTCTTCGGGCTATTAGATAACTGGTTCAAAGCTTGCATTAAATCGTCAGCCAAGGTAAACAAGCAGCGCCGCGCCACGCCGATCGAACAACACGCGAAACATCCGCGAGGCCCGACGAATTCACCCTTTAATAGAATCGTGAAACTGCTTGGCAAGTTAAACACGGAATTATTAATTGCCAATCGGGTCTATAACGTAATGTAAACGCCGGATAGCGAGCGGTCGTCTTTCCTACACACGTTCTCACCGCGTTGGCTTCCGGCTCGAGGGATACAAGGTCCTTCCCTGTACTCGCTTCTGCAAAACTGTCGAATATACGATATTCCGGGACAGTGTGTATCGCACGTGCTCTTGGTAGAGTACTCAGGCGGAGTCAGCGTTCTCGGGCAAGTCGCGGATCCGCAGGATGCAGCGAGGTAGCTTCCACACGCGCGGAATATGAAATGGTGGCTCGAGGTCGACGAACGTCACCTCATCCTCTATTTGTTCGCAGAACCGGGGACCCGTTCGACGTTACACACCGCTCGAATTTCTGGCGTGTCGCCAACGTGTCAGGAGGCTGGCAAGCCGGTAGAAAAGAATTTTCTCGTCTTTTCTTCGTATCCTCGAAGAAAATTCGGTCGCGGAATGAATCTTCGTCTCCCCTTCGATTTTAATTAATTCCTCGCCGCGTCCCACTGGCCAGTTGGCGAGATGTCGCCCGGTATAATAAACGGGCTCGCTTCGAAAGGAGAGTTCCCCTCCCCCCCCCCCCCGTTTCGGAACGTGCCCGGGGAAAACAATCTGCTCGTCGCCTCTTACCAGAAATTTACGCACGTACCGTATGAAACGTTCGATCGAGGTCGACGAACGTCCACGACGAAGTCGGCCGTCTTGTGTTTGTTTCCGGTTGGCCGTTCGACGATCGCGCCCCTGGACGAGAGCCAAGTCCGACGAAGGCTGGTGGAAAAATCGGGCCAGCACTCGCCGTTATTATCGTCACCGTGAATACACTTTCGAGAATTTCGAGGATGCATTTTAAGTTCCGCGGAGGAAGGACCCCCCCCCCCTTTCGAGGAGCGGAGCCGGAGTTCCTCCCTCTAACCGAGGAACGACCAACTTCCGCGGCCACCAGCCACCAGTAACCTATTTTACGATCACTCGGCCAAGCCAAACGAAGAGATACATCGAAATTCCGACCGTTCGGACCTCCTCCGTGGAAAACTCGTAATGAGAAGAGGAACGAGAATGAGAATGCAAGATCGAGATTCGAGATTCCATGATTTTCAACCCCTGGATCAATCCCTCGTCTGTCTCAAAATACCTGGCAAATCGTAGGGAAATGGAACAGAAAAATGGAACGTCCCACTATCCCCACTGGCGAATGAGACGAGAATCGGCGAGAGCGAGGAGAGAAAAAGGTAAACGGCGACGCGTCATTGTTTGCTCAACGTCTGAACTCGATATCTAATTGCAAGTACGTCATCCGAGAACACGATGGGACAAGGTTGGAGGAAACAACGTCGTTACGCGACTCGAGAACGTGGAAAATAATTTTCCAGAAGGAATTTTCGATCGATCCGCGATGCAGCCGATACTGATTCTATAAGATCGGATACTGTTTCGTCTCACGCACTGTGACACACCATCATCCACGCCTCACTACCACACTCGCCTCACTTACATCTCACACACACGCACTAACATACACTCCAAGAAAAAAGACAGTCGACAGCGTTTGGAAGATTCGAGACAGTCAGTCGAAAAAGGGAATCAATCGAAACAACGTCACACGATTAATGTACAAATATAACACAAAATAAAGGAAATATAATAATATAGACGATAGTGTAATAGTGTGAATAAAAGGACAATCCTTCTAAGACAAGGTGGTCAACATTGAACTAGTTAGTATTCGTAAAGGGATACTACAACACCGTGGTCGGAAAATTCCGTTTTTGGAATTCTGGTACGGAACAGATACCCCATAACGTGATCTTCTGTTTCACGCGCGTCCGTGGAACAACTCGTTCGAGAACGTAACGCCGCTCTGACGAGAGAAAATGCCGGACAACGGGAGAGAAGATCCAGCGGGCAGTAAATTTCAGCTGGAATGGAAAAATGTCAAGCCGTGCCGAGCGTTTCTACCCGCGTTCGATAAGCCGAACCAACGGGACGGGCGCGGCGACTGCATGTCGGCATGCACATGCATATGTAAATAGACACGCGATACGTAACGATATATATATATATATATATATATATATATATATATATATATACTTCACCCTCCTCCCACCCCGAGCGTATAAAGGAACGATTGTTCGAAATTTGCAAGCTGCTTTTTGCCTTTGCAAAAACACGCGTCGCATTCCTTCGCTGATTCATGCGACGTGTAATTTATTATCGACAGAGTTGCAACCATCGCCAAGACCACCGATCGTTAAGATCCAGATTTTTCTTCGCGCTTGCAACAGACGAGCGATTCAGAGTTACTTACTGTTGGCGTCGCAGAATCTGAGTGGAGAAGTCGAAGACAGCTGGACACGAGGCGACTATGTCGAATTAAATACGCGAAATTCGTCACGGACGTTCGCGACACGCGTTGTCACCCCACGGAAGGTGATCGGGAGACTGTTTAGAAAACGAAAGCAAAGACTAAATAAGGGTGAACATCACGTTAACATTCCGGTCACGTAAACGTTCGAAGACTAAATATTGAAGGTATAGAAGGAAATCGCACAACAAATCTGACTCATTTTAATGCCTGTATATGTACATCGTCCAGTTTATTCTGAGATTGTTTATTTGCTTTCTTCCAAGGTTTGTTTATTCATTTTACTCTTAGAGATTTATTTGAAGATTTATTTATTCATTTTATTCTACGATTTATTTAACACTGTATAACAGACGGCGAGGCGAAAACACTTCTCTTCTCGAGAATGCTGCAAACTCTCACAGTACGTAAAAAATATTCAAAAATATTTATTCGAATCTACGATGGATTTTTAAGACTCGTAAGATCAAAATTTGTCGTGCGGCTCTTTTTTGCCAAATTATTAAACTTTGAATATCGTGACAATGTTACGATTTTTTTCAATTTTCGTCGCATAAGCCTAACGTTCAAAGTTCGATGAAAATAAAGAAGAAAGATAAAGCTTCAAAATGATGATGGATCTAACGAAAAAAATCTTTCAGTTTAGACTATCGATAATTTTTCACTGTACGAAATATCATAGAAATTCACACCACGCGCATTTTGCACTTTAAAATTTCTTCTAGACGCGCGAAAGCCCATAGTTGATAATCAACTGTATCGACAAAGAATTTGAAATTCCAAAGTGTCTCTGTTCTAACTGTGTTCAAATCTAACTGTATTCTGTTGATCGTTTCGCCAATGAGTGTGAAAAACTTCTGATGTTTCTCCATCAGAAAACTCCCTCCTCCCACTATACTTGTTAATCCTTTCTTATTTGGACCGTGTTGTAAAATGATTCCAGCTTTATTGTTGCACAATTTCTTTTTTTTTTTTTTTTTTTTTTGTGAAGTTACAACAACTTGATTACTTAAGTATGCGAGTATCATGTACTTCTATCCGTATTTGGTTCATTTCGCGTTCTTACAGCCTCTTCATTCTCCGTCTGCGATTTATCGACGACACGCCGAAGACCGTGTGTAACTCTAAGAAACAATAGACGACGGGGCAAGGTGTGTTTATCAGAACCGACGAGGCTGCTGCCTCGGGTCTGGAAACTTTCGGCGGTGGAGCCGCGCTACCACGCCGTTACCACGGGACAATAGTTCAAACTGTCCCGGATGTTCGACGCCCCCGAGAATTTACGAGCGAGGAAGACGAACTCGAAGCCGCCTGCGTTTATAATTCTCGCCCGATCGGATCCAAACGACCGCCGTTTCGAGGGCCTCGAAGAGATCGTAACGCCGACGAGACGCGACGTAGCGGCGAATCTACAGAGTGTTTCGTAACTTTTGGTACCCACTTCGGGAGCTGATTGTACGCCTAAAAATAATGAGGAAAAGTCACATAAATATATGTCCTATCTGTCTTCGTTTACGAGATATAATGAGATTTTCTGTTTTAATTACTTTTAAAAAATTACTTTACTCAAAATGACCACCTTGCGCTTGAAGACAAGCCTGCACGCGATCTGATTACTCTCTCTGTCATTCCTGGTGTTTCTCGAATTTGTCGGAAGCGTTGCTCTATTCTACTTCGTAGTATTTCAGCATGTTCAATCGATGTTGTGTATACGATAGACTTTCTTTCATGTGATTATTTGAAGATTCAGCGAATTTCGCAATACTCTTTAAATCAGTTCAGTTCTTACTAATAATCGTTAATACATGTGTAAGATTGTGTTTGAAGTGATAATGGAGCGAATATTACGATTATTAGTATATTAATATATTATTATTATTATTACGATTATTATCATTATTATTATTGTATTACGATTATTATTATTATTATTGTTACGATTATCATAATTACATAATTATCATAAATATATAACGATTATTAGTATATTAGTATATTATTATTATTATTATTGTATTACGATTATTATAATACAATAATAATAATAATAATATACTAATAATCGTAATATTCGCTCCATTATCACTTCAAACACAATCTTACACATGTATTAACGATTATTAGTAAGAACTGATTTAGAAAGTATTGCGAAATTTGCTGAATCTTCAAATAGTCACGTGAAAGAAAATCTATTGTATACGCAGCATCGATTGAACATGCTGAAATACTACGAAACAGAATAGTGCAAGGCTTCCGACAAATTCGAGAAACACCGGGAATGACAGAGAGAGTAACCAGATCAGTGACAAGACGCGTGCAGGCTTGTCTTTAAATGCTAGGTGGTCATTTCGAGCATCTTTTGTAAAAGTAATTAAAGCAGAAAATTCATTATATCTCATAAACAAAGACAGATAGGACATATATTTACATGACTCTTTTTCATTATTTTTAGGACGTACAATCAGCTCTCGAAGTGAGTTACACACAAGTTACGAAACACGCTGTATAAGCCGATTAGGTGGACGAGATACGCGCGCGCGCAAAGCGAAAATACGACGTGGAAGACGTCGTCGGTATTCCGAGAATCAGAGATTCCAAAAGAATCGGGATCGGTCGAGGAACATAACTCACCACCCACGGGCCGACGATCGAATATATACGAGCAACACACGTACACGTCGGACCAACTGAGAACGGCCAGGTATAAATCAACGGACGCTGTAAATCGAGATTCATCGACAGGTTGCGGCTCGCTGCTGCCCTTTCTTTCCCCGGTTATTCTTCCATTAGAGGTCTAACGCGGCGTAAACGCCGGCCGCGTCCGCACGTCGCGAAGGAATTAAAGTAAACTCGGGGCAAATGGTGCGAAACGCTCGATTTACCGACAGAAAACGAGTAGAGGCTTGAGAGAGAAGCTAAAATACGATACACGTGCGAACGACAGGTTGAAAGGACTAAACTTATCGGGAGCAGCAAATAGAAATTATTCTTGCCGCGAAAAGTTGACGTAATAATTGCCAAAGCAGATATCCCAGCCTATCCTTAACAAACGTCAAGTGCCGTGCGTACATTTCGTTTACTGTTTTATACAGTCCCGCGATAAGCAATACGAATACAGTGCAAGATTACATCCGACATGTCATACAAGTCAGAAAATTTGGTAAAAAAATTGTTACGAAGAAAATGCAACACTGTTGAGAAGGAATATTAGACTAAGAATGTCACAACATTCCGTGATGAGTGCAAAGGAAATTTACATCTTTTAATAACACCCATTATTATTGCATTGTTATACTGTTTACATAATAAATATTGATAAAAGCTAATAATCTTGAAATTTTTCAATTTTTAATATATGTGTGCTAAATTCGCTTCTGAAAACAGTATCAATACGACAGAAGTCAAACAGAAGTTAACAGCATTCGAAAGAAGTATCGAAACAGATAAAACATTTTGGATTCAAGGAGAAATCTAGCAGAAGCCATCGTCAGGCTTATTACACGATAAAAGTACCACAGTGGGTGGGTGAGTGGGTGGTTCTTCGAACCCCAAGGGATGCACACAGTGATGGCCCAGAGATCGACACCAGTGCCTCGACCTTCGTCCTCAACGCAAAGCTTAATCAAAAATAAAATGAAAACTGAAAAGAAGAAAGGATCGCTCTGTTCGAATGGCGAGGATTGCAGGTTATCGAGTCAAATTCACGCGTAACCGCGCGTTCGAGGTTCCATTAGCGCTTGAGGGCTGGATCGCGTGCGGTCGGAAGCGGAAAAGTTGGAATCGCCCGGCGATAAATGAGGGGGTTCCGGAAGAGGTGAACAACGCGACGCGCGTTGCACTTTACGGGTATGTATCGGTATCCCGGAAGCGGCCGCGCCTAACGCAATTTGTCCGCGGTGTTTTAATCGAATCCGAACGACACCGAGCCCGCGAATCCGATTTCGAGCGGCACGACGGCCCCACCTTTACACGGCCGGCACTCGATTAAAACGATTAAACCGAGGCCGAGAATCGAATTCGCGGCGCGCTGGCTAAATACTGACAAAATAGCCGGCCGCAAGAAGGATTTCCCAAAGCTGTCTGGCCCCCTGTCCGCTCTCAGCGAGAGCCGCGCCCGTTCCATTATCCTCCGGCTGGGATTAATCAAACCCCGTTTACGCTTCGCAATTAACGATCTGACCGATAACGTTCGCTACCTTCGGCCGGCTATTTAAATGATTCCATTAAGCCGCGCTCCCGTCCGGCTCGTCGCGTCGATTCAGTCTTGAAGCGTATGACCTTTTCAAACGTCAGCGAGGGAAATTGAGATCCCATTTCTATGGGATCTTTGTTCTATTTCTACCGCGTTACAGTATCAGACTATTTGACTTCTTATACAGAAAAAAGAAAAGAGGGGGGGGGGAGAAGTAAAAATCAAGAACAGTATTATAGTACAGAGGAAAGTAAAATGAGGGTGTTGGCGTATAAACGTGAGTGAAAGCCAAAGTGGAATGGCAAAGTGAAATAAAGGTAAAAATCAAGAACGGCATTGCGAGTAAATAAGCGAGATGAACGTATTAATTACAAATAAACGAGAAAAATCCCTTGTTAAAAGGGAAAAACTGGGAACGGTATTATAGTATTATAGAATAAAATGAGGCTGTTTGCACAACTTTGTAACAGTATTATAAAATAAGATGAGGCTATTAATATATGAATGTAAGTGAAATGCTGGAACAGTAAAGTGAAACAAAAGTAAAAAAATCAAGCAAATAAACAAGATGAACGTGTTAATCACAGCGATCGACAAACAATCTAGAAACTAGAGTAACGAATGAAAATAACAAAGAGGGAATATCAGGTAGGACAGATACATATACGTGGTAAAGATCTAACAATAATTAGGGAAAAACTGTGGTAGCAGTAAGTATGGATTCCCCCCCACTGTTAAATGGCAACGTTATCCACTTAGAAGTTAACTGTGTAGATACCGCTCCTTCGTCTTCGCTAAACTGGAATTTATATAGCTGTATTTCAGTTGATACGCGCGTTCTGAAGAGGGACGCTCAAAGTTGGCGATAATTAGCCGAATGGCTGTACTTGAGAAGATTCGCGATAAGGGCGAAAATTGTGTAACGCCCGGGTGGTATCTACGCGACGATAATTAGAACAATAATAATAATAATAATGACAATCGAGAAACGTTCAAGGGGTGATTTAACGCATGCTTTCAGGTATAGAGAGGGCGCACAAGGAGGGTAGATTAGCGAGCCTGATAGGGGTGGAAGGGGGTCACGCGGTTGGAGCGAGTCTGGCGGTGCTGAGGATGTTGTACGAGCTGGGCGCTAGGTACCTCACGCTCACTCACACATGCAACACGCCTTGGTGAGTTTACCAATTGAGATAATTCACGATCACGCTAGATTTCACGTGCACACGCGTGTTTTTCAACCGAGGCCGTCCCGTCCGATTCTACAATAACACAAAAGCATCGCGGCGAAAATAGCCGAAAATTGGATAATCGTTCAAAGCGGTTCGGGCTAGCCGATTTTCGTGATTGTCGCGTGCCCGTTCAATGCGTAATCGCGTGTAAAGAGCTCTGTCGAGGATAATTCATCATAATGCATCATAATGCATTATCGTACGCGCATCAATCACACGCGTCCCTCCGCGTAACAATTTATCGAGAGAGAAATATGGATCGTCGCGCGTCCCGCGAACAAACAACGCGTTTTCGCCAAAATTTATGTAGAGGCATCTTCCAAATAGATGTCAGATCGTTTCCTCTTTTCTTTTCTTTCGCTTCGTCTGAATTTATTTCAGAAATTTAACCTCGAACGTCAAGCAAAATTGAAAAACACGTCGTACGAACGTACCGTGTGATTACCGCGGGGGATCTTGGAAATCTATAGCAGATAGTCGCATTTGGGGCATGTCTCGAACACAATACGCGACGAGTATCGATATTCTCGGCGGATGGAACTGTTTCGACGAACACGGACGAACGTCGGCTGTTTTCAGTTTCAAGTTCGCGGCGCGGGAGTCACGGAATTACGTAAGGATTGCGAACTGCGCGAACCCAGCTGTCAGCCACCGGCGCGCGTATAGAAATATTATTCTAGAACAAACACAATGGACGAGTTCCCAGTTTTACGAGACGGCACCGGCCGCGCCGGCTGCGGTATTCGGCCCGACGAAAAAACAAACGACAACGCGACAGCGAAAACTGTTCGAGGAAACAATAAAAAGTCTCGAACGAAACCGACGGCTTTTGTCAGAGACACGACACTCCGCTCTTCCCGGGATAAAGACCGAATTTATTTTACACTTGCGTGTACCGCGTGTAAAGTAAATACGCGCGCGCGACTGAATCGATGGCTGGCCGATCGTCGAAAAATATCATTTCCCGCGCGTCGATAAATTTATTTTATTACATAGCATTCTGAAATATTATTACCACCGTTGTGAAACACGGCTCTCATTGCTGCGCGAACGAAATGTCTGATGTATTATTAAAGTTTACAAAACTCGCTTGCCAAAAGCGAGCTGATGAATATTTCCTTGACGTAATGAAATTTGCAAACGTGAAACATTCACGACGTTGAAATTATGCAAAATCCTTTCCGCCACGCGCGTATTTTTTTCCTTTTTTTTTTTTTTTATTTCGCAAACGTTAATACTGACGGCAGGAGAAATGATTTATGCAAAAGTCGCGCCCCGTTTTGTTTAGTTGTAAACGCTGTAAATTTTGCCGAGGATCGCGTTACACACCGGCCGTCGAGCAACATTATACATAAATATATCGTACACGTGAAACGATTAACATAAGTTCGAACTCGTGAAAGACAATGGCGCGAAATTTCGTGCGTATTCGCTGTGCCGTTGCGAGCAGAATACTGACGAACTTCCAACTACGTTCAAACAAAAGATACACGAAACAAAAGAGCATAAATCAACGTTCAATTTTATGCAAACCACACTGCAGGCGAGCAACGTACGTACGTACGTATTCCTCGATATTTTATAATTTACGGTCATTTCATCACACGCTGAAAAAACTTGACGGATGAATTTCGAGAATTTTCGCGTTTTCTTCTTGCGTTGAATATTTGAAAAGAAAATGATAGGCGTGATATCCTGAAATCCCTAACAATCAGTTTCAACCAAATGAAAATTAATAAAGACACACGTACCTCGATACGCATAAAATTGACAAAATCCCGGGAAGAGGAGTGAAAGTTAAATGACGGCGGGAGCGTTAACACGAAGTGCCAAAATTACTTAAACACGACGTCGTAGAGCGGAACGCAAGGGACGATGAACGCGGGCGAAACTTTCGATCGATCGTCCATTGTCCGGCTCAATAAACAAAGTAGGGAATGGCGAGCGTACAATGACTTTCAGCGGACAACAGGTTTAATAACCGAACGAAACTGGCGGCACGTAGAGTGGAACGTTGTAATTTGACGGGGTTTTTCAAAGGGTGGGAGGGCAACGCCGCGGTTAAAAGAGCTGAGAAACGCCGCTCGGTCCCCGATGATCGACGATCCCACCGTTTCGACCGTGAAATTTATATCGCGTCTGCAAAGCCGGTTCGGGGAATCTTTATTTATGCGCGGCATTACGCGACGGTACGACGGATCACGGGTGGGATTAACAGAACCGTGACAATATTATCCGCGTCTCGAAATTTTCCGGCGTCGACCGAGCGAATTTTACGATTCCGATAAATAACCGGTTAGCGGCGAAACGGTTTTCAACTAGTGGCTGGCTGAAGTTAGCTAGAGTAGAGCGGAGTTGCTGCGCGAGTTTACCGCCTGGCTGTTGGACAGTGGTGAGATTGGTTCGTAGCCATAGACTACGAGAACACTCTCGCCGAATTTTCGATATTAATTTGAAGCGTTAAATCCGCGAATCGGTGTGTACGCCAGACTTCTGTGTACACTCGACACACAAGAAGAAAACGAGCGCGAGATGTCGAGAGCTCGCAGTTGGTGGTTTCTTCGTCTCTGGGCAATCCTATCAAACGTTTCTCTCCATCCTCTACGTCGTACCGATCCTCTTGCTATGTACATACGTATGTACGTGTCTGTGTATGTACACAGTCGACTCAAAGGCACTGATACCGATCACACACTCTCGTTTTCGTTTTACACGTATGTAGTTATACACGCGCGGCGCAACAGCCGTCTTCGCTTTGATACCGTCGATCGACATTGATCCGTAATAACAGATTATCCGCGCTAATTGTCACGGTGTAATTGGCGGCATTGATTTCGAGTTAATTAAAGAGAGGATCATCCAGACTGGAGAGTGAATTGATTCACTCTCGGCTGGAATGTGAAGGGATTCGGCCTCGATTCTCTCTGACGACGAGCGATCGCAAGGAAATTTTCATTCCGAGCTCTGCTTTTATCGTTTGTCTGGATTTGAGCGACAGTCGGCTCAAGTTGAAACAAAGATCCTTTCATGTGTGGACTGTACTCGACTTTACGCGAAAACGGAATGAAAATAGTTGCAATTAGTTGAAGACAAAAGTTGGGAAAAGTAGTGAAACCAGTAGTGTTGACCAGCCACGCGTCGACACTGTCTGATGAGAAACGAGTAGAAAAATCCGTCTTTAGTCAGCCACGTGTCGAAACCACTCGCAATGTACTCTCGCTCAGATATCTTAGCGACAAGTACTATTTTTTAATAGTACAATAAATATAAATTAGAAATAAATATAATATTTAGAATACAAAAGTATAAATTGTTGTATCATGTAAAACAGACTTTACAAAGATTCTGTTAATATATTAATATGTATTATATACTGTACTGTTATATTACAATACATACGTATAATACAATATAATTAAATAATATAAAACATAATCTACACGGTAATCATATATTAATATATTGCATTATATATTATATTATAAAATACGTATATACGATATAAAACATGTATATACGATAAGTACTGAATGTTGAAAGGAAAAGTGTCCCAAGACTTTTGAGCGAAAGTAGTACACAGCTTTTCTTTTCGTTCGACAGTCAAAGGAAACTCCAAAGTGTCCAATCCCGAAATTGGCAGTCCCCTCCTATCGCTTGAGACGCATCGATCGCGTTCGCCGTTTACTAGTCGTTCCTCCTCGGCGATCGATTCTCGCGTCAGCTAGCATTGCGAGCGTCGTATCGTCGTTCCGTTTGCCAGCTTAGAGAACATCGCGCTAATACAGACGATTATCGTGCCGAAATTGCCCAGGAACTCCCCCGGAAGCCCGTAGCTGCTAGTCCGCCGCGTCTAGCACGACTCCTCGTAATCCTATCAACGTGAGGGATGTTTATGAATCTGTCGGCCCAACATTATCGTCCATTCTCCCCTTTCCCTCCCCCCCTCCCTCTTCCCCCGCCCACCCGATAAACCTTCAGATAATGGCAATTAATCCACCATCGTGGACAGAGATTTATATCGCGTTCCGCGGGATATTAGACGGACTTTATTTCCCGGGCCGACGTTCACGAAACGGCACGTTTCAATTCGCCATTCTAGGGCTCGCCAGACACATTCCGCGAGGTATTGGTGCTTCGAATCAAGACGTTTGTACACGGGACAGGTACGATCTCCGCAGTCATTAGTTCGACGAGAACAGTTGCTTGGTATTACCAACGCGAAACTCTATGATTAGAGGGCATTGTACGACAATAATGCCGAGGATTGTTGCCATTGAGTTACTGACCTATTGGTTCGTTAGGGCAGAATGCAGCACAGCGGATGAACCCGGTCAAGTGGCACGCATCGGTGGCCTCTCCAATTTTGGCAAGGTGAGTGGAAAGAAACCTGTTTTGTTCCTCCTCTCGACGGTGAAAACCGTTGTCCTTTCAAACGTTGTCGACACAAACGAACGCGTCGCGTTGGCGAACGTGTTGAACGCGCAGGTTCAATCCTGGCGTATGTACGTGAAATCGACACGGCGAAAAATGCTCGAAAGACGATACCTCGATACCAATGAAACGAAACTTTCAATCGAACGAATTACCAGTGTTACGTTACTGTAAATTAATCAACCAGGCTGCGCGAAAGAAATATTCACGTGTGAGTCTGAGCAAGACGAGCGGCGGGGAAGTTTTTGCCGCGAAGCGTTCCGCGAGAGGCCGAGGCTGTTTTGCACGCTGGATTAAAACATCCAACAACCGTCCATCTCCCCGAGCTACGTGTTACTTCGCGCAACGACGCTTTCTTTGCCAGCCCTCGATCAAAATCGGCGGGTCGTAAGCTGGTCGAGAGACCCGACGAAAACACCGATCCGGCAGATCGACTCGCAGGAGAGCCTTAGCCCCTGGGATGTTTGCAGTTTTTAAGTGTAAATGGAGGGGGAGGAGGGGAAGAGAGGAGACAGAGGTACGACAAGATAGTTGATCTTTGAAATTCGGAGGGAACTTTGAAACGTCGAGTTATTTATGAAAATTACCCGTTGGCGCTCGTGGTATTCGCATCGAAGTATTCATGAATTCCCGGGCGAACGTTACCCCTTGTACGAAAGAAAATTATGGGCCACATCGATCAGCCGTAGGGAACAATCGTTCGCATTTTAAGCGCGCATACTTCGAATGGCGAAGCCCCCATTTGAGAAGGGGCGAGCCTCGCAAAACTCGCGACTTTCAACCGACGTAAAGTTGGTACGTTCCACGCGGGAAGAGTTCCATGTCGTTTCTTTCTTTTTTCTTTTTTCTCGTTTCTTTGACGTCACTCTACGACTTGACCGATTTGAGGAATTTAATTACGAGCAACTTGATATTTTGAGAATTTTCAACGATATTTTAAAAGGGGGATGTAGTTCGCTCGAAAATCAAACAATTTCGATAACGCGGGATTGATCGACAACGTGCTGAATTTTTAGAAAAAATTCTGTTTCCCTGCAAAAAATGAAAAAGAAAATAAAAAAAAAAGATGGAAAACACGAGTCGCGACCTGCCAAACGTAATTCTGCCATGTAAATATCGTTTGCCGAAAATTTTATCAATTCTCCGATCAACAAAAAAGAGAGGGAAACGGAATTAAAACGACGGTGGAACCACTCTGCTACGGGAAGAAGATGGAAAACCAATTTATTTCGCCGCAGGATAGGAGTCATCGCAGGAATTTCCTGAAAACGCCCGTATGTTTAAAAATGGAAGATACGCGAGCGTAGCACGGCTGTCAGAAGCCTGTCCGAAAATACACGGGGAGAATAATTTCGAAAATAGTTTCACTCGGGCGACACCGAATTTCTTCAAAATCAGAGAGGCAACCACGTTCAAGGGGTGTAATTTCAATTCTGGCTACGTCGCGACGACGTCTCGTCCAATCTCGTTAATCTCGAAACGATTAAGACACGATACGAGTTCAACTCTGGGCTATATTTTTTTTCTTTTTTTTTTTTTACGAAGCGAGTCGTATATATATATATATATATATATACATACATACATATATATATATGTATACATATCCGACGAGGCGAAGTTACGAGCGCTCGGCACCGTGTCCTATTTACCGAGTGTCGGAAAAACATCAAGCGGACATCCCCCGAGGGATGTTTTCCAACGCGACCGTGGGAGATATATGAGAAACGACTTTAGGACTCTGACCGCGACACAAGCCAGAAGTATGACCCACGTATGGCCAACGACCGAAAGATCCGGATAACGTACGATCCCCCTGTTCGCCGCTTGGTCAATTGTCACTCCGATCTAATTATTTCCGCCGGACATTACGCTTTTTTTTTACAGCCGCGTGCAAAACAGGCAGAGCACGAGTGAGTTACGGTCCGTGAGTTACACGATGGGTGAAATTCGCCGCGAGTCAAGCTACTTACTGCTATTCCTTTCTGCATAACCGCCGAGACAAAAACTAACGTCCCTCCCGAGGCGCGTTCCGCGAAAGGAATAGATAAACAGAGGCGGAGAGTAGAACCGACGGTCCGAGGGAAAAAGGAGAAATGCATGAGAAACGACTTGGAAACCGTGGCCCCCATCTCCCGACTTGAGCCGAGGGAAAGTTCCACGGGCGAGCGACGAGGGGAGGGAAGAGAGGACAAGCGAGGAGAGACGGTCATTTAAATATTCAACGAGGACCGCTTACGGTGTTTCTCACGATCGCTTTGGCGTCATCGAGTCGAAACGATTGTTTCGTTCGCGCGATTCGGCGTCGAGCGTTCTTCTCTTCGCGAAACAAACCCTCCACTTTTGGAAAAGTTGGGTCGCGATCCAAACTTCGTTCCGCTTTCTCTCTTTTCCAAGAGAGGGGGAGAAAGAGTCGACGCGCGCGAACATCCGGCCGCTCTCTCTCTCTCTCTCTCTCTATCGTTTCGTCGGTCCACGGGGGAGAAAAAAAAAATGGTGGCGCAGAGTCTATTTCAAGTTTTCGCCGCGAAATTTCGGATGCTCGCCGCGACTGTCCGTTCTTTTCCTCGCCGACGTCTCGTCGCATTATCCATGAAACTTCCTGTCCATTTGCGCGAAGAAAGGGACAAGTCAGCCGGCTAACATCGAGTTCTCTCTCGAAAAACGCGAGAGAGTTTCGCCCCGCACTTTTCCGAATGCAGAAAGTTTCTTTCCCGTTTTCGCGTCCTTTTCTCCCTCCCCCCTTTTTAATTATTCGACAAACACGCGAACGTTTCCAAAAAGGTACAAACGAGAGAGCGAAAGTTTGGCGGCACGTGGCAGGAACGAGCGTTGCGTGCAGCGAAACCTCTCTGAATAAAAAATAAAAGTCAAAAGTTAAGAACACAAAGCAACGATTGTTTCGATCATTGGTTTGCACGGTACGATACACCGCGTGCAAAATTTCCTTATCGTCGCAACAATCAATAAATTGACCGTTGTGATCCCATCACGTGTCATTTTTCTACGAGTGAAGTGAACGAGCACGTCCAAAACGAGGTGGTCCCAATGAAATCATCGACACAGATTTCTCCGGCACTGTTTTCACCGACGACATTTCAGCGACTCCAGATTTGTCCGACAGCGACTTTGCCCGTTTTTATCGACAGACATTTTACCGACAACAACATTAGACAATTACACATCGCCACAGACGTTGCCTCAGTTTGCGTTCGGCCATGATGTTCATTGCCTCTAAGTATATCGAATAGAGTTACAGTCATTCTTATTGTCAGTGAAAATAGTTAATTACACAAAAATGTCTCGACCATATCCAGAAAATGATGGCTCTGTCATTGCAGAAATTATATTATCAACTAAAAATAAAAAATATAAACTTTGCGTTATCATTAGAAAAGCAATGATGAACAAACATCATAGTAATGTCATCGGTCAGTATCATTGTCGGTTAATACTGTCGTCGGCTAAAATTGTTGTCGATAAAAACTGTACGAAGTAACATTTGGAGAACAGGAAGTAACTTTGCTCGTTACTTTGCGAAACAAACGACAATCCTAGAAACGTGTTACCAATTTTCGCATGACGGGCTGTATTGGCCGGTGGCCGGGTCTCGCGAGGCCCAAGCTACTGACTACGTATATACATACACGTTTCAGTGGGACGACACCTATGTGTAATCGTTAGTAGCTGGTTCAATTTTATTTCTTTTTTGTATTTTTATTATGATTGTTATAACAATAGGATAGTAGGAAATAAAAACACCTCTTGCTACTTTTATTACCTATGAATAATATTATTTATTTATTATCCAATATGTTAGACTGCATTTATGTTTGCTACAAACGAAATTGTGACAATTGCTACATTTAGCGCTATATTTGTTGTCATTGCCTGTGCAAATATAAAACATCTCGATCGTTTCAAGTTTGGAAGTTTTGAGTTTTAAAAAATGGGAAACGCTAAAAGACTAAAAAATACAAAAAAATGAAAAATATTACAAAAACTGGAGAACACTACTAATGAAAAATACTGAAAACAATGCACTGAAATACACTTCCGACCATTCGCTATGACTGCTTCCTCAGAACTGACTCGTACGTTCGTCACCAATTTCACTTCTTATTGCAAACGTAATATAATCCCATTTTTTATCGCCAAATCGTAGCCGTACAAGCTAACTTTGTATGACGCACGCACAAAGGACTTCAAACGGGTCACCGCAGACCCAGCCACCGTTATGCGAGGGTTAAACACCGCGGATACACATACGTCATATTTACGCGCACACCTGTGCGCAACCCCCCCGAAGAATCAGCTCTTTTTTTTCGTCCGGCCTCATCTGTGCACCGAGACGTTTTATATACGATCCTCCACTTTTCTTTTATACCTCATTCGGCGGCTACACCATTTCTCACCCACACCTGCGTAATAAACAGCTCCCTCAAGCACTCAATAAAAATTCCACACGGTCTCGCGCAGAAAAAGAAGAGATATAGCCGGACGGGTACTTTTTCCTCGGGTTACTTCTCCTCCGTCCGTCGTTTTCACTCCGCGGTGTATATATATGTGTGTGTGTGTGTGTGTGTGTACGTGCCCCGTATCTATTTAATATAGAGCCACTTCCTTTCAAAACACCTTCGTTTCCCTCTGTCGACGTTCGGGATTTCAAGAACGATAGGGAGCAGCGGGCGGATTATTTTCCTACGATCGGGGACGAAAGGGAAGAACTCGCGAGAACTCAACGCGAAGCGAACGAAACCGCGAAATTCCTGGAACGCTCGGGCAAGAAACGGCACGGTTGAAAGGTGAAGGCAGGAAGATTGAAATAAAGGGGAACGACGCCAGTAAGTGGAGAAATATACCCCCTGTTGAAAGGGGGTAGCCCAGTAAAACCCATTTCATTCCGTTCGGTGGAAGAGCTGCCCCTTGATGATTCTGAAAAATTTCCACCTCGCTCTCCTATCGCCTTCTACTGCCTCCTTCGATTCGCAATACCCTCAGATCTCGTGCGAAAGTTTCTCAACAGAAATCTATCGAAGAATCTCTTTCGCGAAACTGACAAGCAGCACGAAAGTTGAAAAGAGTTGAAAGTCCGAAATTTTATACCGGGCTGGCACACCGTTGGCTACGAAATGGACGGAGGGAGGTGTGCTTTCGTGGAACACGAAGCGCCTCGACCGGTCTCGTCGAAACCAATTGAGAACGGGGCCAGATCGGCCATCCGTGGCCGCAAACTCCGGCTCGAGTGCGAGCATGAATTTCACCGAAAGAGGACATTCGGTGTATCCTGTCCAACAGGGGGGAGACGAAGCTCGGAGCAATTCTAGAGAGCCGTCCGTGTCCAAACAACGGAGATGCCTGGCACTCGGAAGTCGCGGCAAATTCAAGAAAGCATAACTCAACCGGAGCAATTAGTACCGGGGGCCGGTTTGCACGGAATACCTGGCTCGCGAAACGATCTCTCGCCAAGTTTCCCTCTAGCAGCCGTCACGCTCTTAAAACACACACACTCTCTCTCTCTCTCTCTCTCTCTCTCTCTTTCTCTCTCTGTCTCTCTCACGGAATTTCACGGAGCTACGTTTCTCAAACTCCGATACGTGATCGTTCGTATCGACACGTATCGAGATGGGATGGAGGAAAAAATACCAGAACGTCTGTACGCTGGGAGGGTTGATCGAGACGCGGCGCTAAAAGCACACTCGGTCACAGGTCGATGCTTTCGGCTAATTGCCACGTCGGCTTTCGATAACTGGCCGCCAGTCGGAACAAAAGGAGGGAAGCAAGGTGAAGACGAATGGTCGAGCCCGTGTCTCGAGAAGTGAACGAAACACCAGCAGGGATCGTTTAGCTTCGATTCACCGCCACCATTCCATGTACATACATACGTACGTACTGCGATAGAATCTTGATGATCCGGTTTGTGTAATCGAGCAACTCTGTTAACAAACATAACACCGCGCAAAAGTGTCCGGTGATGGCGTTGGCAGATATTATCGGACATCTAATCGAGTAGAACGAGTTTGGGATAATTAAGATAAGGTACGTACGTGGCAACGTGTTAACGTCATTTCTACGGTACGGTCGATCGGTTTTTACGTTCGCAACGCGAGCATCGACAGCAAATTGAATAGCGTGTTTGATTCGAGGGCGAGGGATGGGTAGAATCGCGCGCTCGGGATATTTGAAAACGGACTGATCGATTATTTACCACGGTAATTAATTATCCGTTAGATGTCCCGACTATGAATCGAGCGACGCTATCGAAGACGGGACAAAAGAGAGAGAGAACAGAAGAAGCATGATTTATTACGCTTTATCGTGGAAACTTGAACGGACAATGGGAGCAATATCGTTGCAAGGAGGGAAAAGCGAAGAGAATGTACACGTGTAAAGAACGTGTTGATGATTCTTTTTTTTTTTTTTTTTTTCGTAAACTTTGAGAACGCTTTTCTCAGGGCGTTAATTGCGCGGCCCTCGTCGCCCTCGTCGCCCTCGTCTGTGATTGTAAGCCAGGAATGTAACAATCGCGACTGCGCCCGGATTATTAATATCTCAAACTTTCCCGAGCGTCGAGGATTCCCCGCGTTATACCTCACCGCGTGAAAACTCTTTAAAATTGCATTATCATTTCTCCCACCGGGGCCGGCGATCTTAATTTCAAGAATCTATAGACCATCTCATCAACGCCGCTAAACTTTCAAACGCCGACCCTTTATTAACTTCTTCGCCTTTCGCCCACTCTCCCTCCCCCTCCCCCTCATCCAAACCCTCTTCCCACTCTCCAGCCGACTCGTTCTACTCGACAAACATAACCCCCGCGCGCGAATCGATTTTCGTTCCAACGCGCGCGATGCGCCCGGCGGAGGCTCGAGCTTTTCGCTTGATCTCTCATCGAGAACCCGGACCACTTAAGCTTCCGCTTGCCTGAACTAAACACACACACACACACACACACACACACACACACACACACACACACTAGGAAACTACGACTACGGAACGTCGTGACTTAACGCGATTAAAAAGTCGCAGTACGTATCGAGGCCCGCCGAAACGAAATTCCTTCGTCGTCGTCGTCGTCGTCGTCGCGATAAGGCGACATCGTCTGTCCGAGACATTTGCATGCTAAGCAGATTCCCTTTAATCCGTGTCAACGGAAAGAAAAATCCGGTTAAAAGTTCCGTTAGATCGCCGATAATATGGCGACGGTCCGGAAGTGTTAAAAGAGAAACCCACGGAGAGAGAGTGGAAATGATGGGAATGATTCGACGCGATCTCTCTTTGCCTGGTGTGTGCAAGCGGCGAGAACGTTCGTCGATTCGACGACGAAAATTCGAAGGGCGACGCGGAACGCTTGCAAGTTCGATGCCGACACACTCTCGGTTGTGCCTGACCGATAAGTTTTGGGAAAGCGTTCCGCTGAATGACCAGACGTCCTTTTCAAGCCAGCTGCCAGCTTGTTCTCGAAAGTTCGAACGTCTAAATAGGCGGCCGGGGCCAACCGACAGTTTCGCGAGTCTCAAGTTGCCGGTGGACGATAACGGCGGCAGCCGGTAACAAACAGAAGTATCAAGAGGCGAAGTTTGACCGGCTGGAAAGAACAGGATAACGTAAGGACGACTGGCGTTCGTGTTCTGGTGACTCCGGTGTCCGGATCTTCATGGCAGTTTCGTCCTTTCACCGGAGTAAAAACCGAACGGCAACTAACTTCTTCCATCCGCCCCTAGCCCACGGTTGTTGTTCTGCACTCGAATATCGTTCGATCATCTGTTGGCGAAGCGACGCGAAAACTTTTAAACAAAAGAAAGTCATTCTTGTAACCGGCGAACCTCGATTCTAACCGATGAGATTTTCTTTTCACGACTTTTTTGCTTTTTTTTCGCTTCTTTCTAGCGGAGAACAGCGAGTTCAGATTGTCGCAAGACTCTTGCATGATCACAATCGTCACGGGACAGAGCAGAGTCCTGATGAACACTGCAAGAGGCTGCAAGTTCTCGCTTCTATCACGTACTGGATGTACTCACATACCACTTTCTGTTAAACTACTCGCTGTAGAGAAAAATAAAACTTGCGTTGTTGTTTGGAAGGAAAGTTCATCTTGCGGTGGCAAAAATCATAAATTTTATCTAGAAGATTAGGCTTCAACGTGACTTTTGTTTCTTTAAATGGAACTGTATATCTTCAAGTTCACAGTCTTGTAACTGACATCAGTGACTTAGATAGTTTCAAGGTCATTCAACGCCGTTTAAAGCTAACTTTCGTTCAACATCCAGAGATCGTTCCTCATCTATCATGTTCGAAATGTTGACCGTGGGCATCGATAGAGAGATGCCCCCCCTTCGAAGGAACGTGAAGCGTTTTTCTTCATAGCGAATATTCAACGGAAAATTAACATAGGATAGCCACGTTAGGAATAGCAGCTGGCAAAAAAAAAAAGAGGAAAGATATCTCCGACACGGCGAGTACCGCTTGAAAAAAAAAGACCAACAAAAGGACGAAGAAGCCTATTCGTCATGCTGTCAGACTACACGGTGTTACGCCACCTTAACCTCGAGATTCACGAGGGTGGATTCTTTCAATGGTCAGGGAAAAAGTATAACCCGTCCGACTTGCGGCCCCGCAAGAAACGAATCGCCGGAGATAGCGTGCGTATCAGACGAGAAGAGGAAATCGGCGATCTTTCGCCCAACTTTCCCCACGAAGGGGCCTTCCCTACCCACCCGGTGTCATTTTTCATCCGTTAAAGCTCTTTTCCATGCAATCCGTCCCCTCGACAATGACGAGGAATGTCCCCCGGTGGAAAATTAACAGGGAAATCCGTGCTAAAGGAAGGAGGTTCAAGGTTCGAAGCGAAAAGCTTCGAAAGTTACGAAACAATACGGAAGGATGAACGAGGCAGGCGACGAGCGACGAGCGCGGAATTAAAACGGACGGACAAAGCGCCGACTGATAAATTGTTCGGATAATCGAAGAAAACCAAGTGAACAGGGGCTTACGCCCGGGATTCAAAGCGCGCGGGCTTTTATGAAGCCGTCCGCTCACCGAGGGTGAATATCATCCTGTCGAGCGTCACTCGCACGTGTTTCCAGCCCGCGTTCCCGTTGCCTTTGCGGAACGCTCAAACGTTCCGTTTCCACTTCTCTCCACTCCTCTCCCCTCCCCAGTGCCATTCGTTCGTTCAATCTTCCCTCCCTGGGTGCAACGAAATCTTCTATGGGATCTTTAATGGAATACTTTCCATGTGGAGAAATTTTATACTCGCCTCGTTCACCTTCTTTCCTCGTCGCGCGATCGAAAGGAACGCACGGAAGATCAAGGAGGCTGGAACGTCTTACAGAAACTCGCAGTCCCCTCGATTTCACCGGCTCGTTTTCTTTATGGATCTCGCGAGTCTGTACATGGACTGTCCCAAAAGTATCCGACCTCTGCGTATAACTTTGATCCTCGAGTATCCAATTGTAAAAAGCAGGTATGGAGTAGTACCCGAAAATGTCGGGTTGAGCTTAGATCGACTCGAGAACTCTAAAATCTATAATATTCGGATATTATATACTCGAATATCACGTCGCGAGTCTGTACATGGACTGTCCCAAAAGTATCCGACCTCTGCGTATAACTTTGATTCTCGAGTATCCAATTGTAAAAAGCAGGTATGGAGTAATACCCGAAAATGTCGGTTTGAGCTTAGATCGACTCGGGAACTCTAAAATCTATAATATTCGGATATTATGTACTCGAATATTACGTCGAGAGTCGGCTGATTTTTCAATCGGATTTTACACTTATTCTTTATTCAATCTTTATTGGTTTCAATTGAATTTACAATATTGCTGCCATTGTCAATGATAAAAAGAAGCAGGCATAGTAAGAGAATTCAGCCCGCATTTACTCAACGACATAATTAATGCAACTTGTATGCGATTCTATTAAATGAATACTTGAACAATGATTTTCGACTGATCGTAAAGTGTAAATTATATTACTTTTGCGGGAAAGTATGTTTTCTGAAAATAAGTTAGCGTTTCTTTATTTATGCGGAATAGGAAAAACTATCGGTTTTGTCAAGTTACACAGCTACAAGCTATCACGAAAATTCTACATCGTCGGTAAACACGAGCAGCCTTGAGTGGTTTTCGACAAAGAGTTTGGAAATGAATAGAAAATAAAACTCACAGGAAACTCTCGTGTACAATGTATACTAAATTAACTTAAAAGAAAAAGATGCATGGATAACTGCGACGACAATGTCAAGTGCTCTTGGCGACTCTCGGCTTTCGACCGACCAAATAAAAAGAAGGCTTATTGTCAGATGCTGGCAGCGTTGTAACAGCCACGCGAACAAAATTAACACCCCAAAAAGTTGAACAATTATGTTTTCTTCGCAGTAATTTAAAATAACTCTGACCAGTGATGTTATAATATTATAGATTTTTCGGGTACCCAAATCCAACCCCTAGTATGGAGCACTTGGGGTTGGGTCCTTTAAGAGTACACTTACCGATTAACAGAAGCCTAAACTAAACTGTTCAGTCGACAGCAATACGCAGTTTTCTAAATGTCAAATTTCCCGAGCGTTGCATTACACAATGACGGAGCGAGTCGAGCAAAGAATTTGTACTAAATTTTGCCAAAAACTTGGTCACACCTGTTCGGAGACAATTCGTACGATTCGAAAAGTTTACGGAGATGACTCCATGAGTGACACACAGATAAAGGAAAGAAAGAAAGAAAGAAAGAAGAAATGCTCACCGTTTCCTTCGACAGCAAAGGTGTTGTCCACCATGAACGCTCCACAAGATCGCACAATAAATAAAGAATATTGTTTAAAAGTGCTGAAGCGATTGCGTGACGCAGTACGGAGGAAACGGCCGCATCTTTGCGGAAGTGACAATTTGGTTGCTGCACCATGACGACACACCAGCTCATTCCGCTCGCATTGTTCAAGATTTCTTAGTAAAACATGACGTTCTTCAACTTCGACATCCCCCGTACAGTCCGGATCTAGTACCATGTGATTTTTCGTCATTCCCAAAACTGAGAGAACCGTCGAAAGGCCGAGGATTCGACGACGTCGATGCAACGAAACAAAATGCGACGCAGCAGCTGCTAGCCATAAAAGAAAAGGACTTTCAAGACTGCTTTGAGAAGTGGATCGACCGCGAGAAGAAAGTTACAGAGTCAAAAGGGAACTGCTCTGAAGGTTATGTCGTGGAAATTACTCCGAAATGGGGGTATGTTTTAAAATACAAGCAGAGGTCGGATACTTTTGGGACAGCCCTCGTACACGAGTCTCGTTTCTCGAGCGCGCTAAAAATCTCCTTCGGAAGAAAGTCACAAAGCGAGATTCCGCGTCGCGTCCCGACTGGGGAAACAAAACGACGCCGGAGGAGAGAGAGCGAGAGAGAGAGAGAGAGAGAGAGAGAGAGAGAGAGAGAAAGATAGGAATGTGCGCGCAAAGTCAATCCAGCGAAATCAGACGAGAGGGGAGAACGAGAGGGAATGCCGAAGAGTGAAGTTTATCGCGTTGTTACTTTAACGAAGTATTCTCTCTCCGGGTGCAGGCATTCCGAGCAGATATCCAACAGCGAGGAGAAATCCTCGGGATTCGCGAGATAACTCCGCGAGTCTGACGACGACCACTTCGCCCGAAAGATACTGCAACTTCGCTAATTTCGTGATAATGACCGCCGCAGTTAACGATAAACTCGTCCGTCTACCTTCTCGGCTAATTTCCCTCCAACACCCTGGTAATCGTTCGCGTCGAACCAGAGACACGAACGAAGAGAAACGAACGACGCTGGCGCATCGGTCTTCGGTGTAACAGGAAGCGTATTGCACGCCGAAAATGAGACGAACGAAAATGAGAAACGAGCTTTCGGACGAGGGACGAGATAAACAGGGATTTTGAGAGATTCAACGCCGCGGCGACGCTGATTTAACGAACCGTCTACGTTTAATGGAAGCGTTTCGTTCTCCCCGGAAGGACGCGTCTAGACGGGGAGGGTAGCTCCGGCTTTCGCGCCACTTAGCCTAGCGTCACTTGGCCTGGAGAAGGAAAATGACGCTGTCGTCCCAGCGACGACGACGGTCCCAGTTGTCGGACCGATAGTCATTCGACAAGCGGCGGGAAGCTTCGTAATCCGCCGGTATTTATCGATCGCCTGCCAGTTTTCGATGAATTTCGTTCGTCGTCGCACAACGAACAACCACACGAAACTCGTTCGACCGTCGCCGATTGTCCGACGCGGGGCAACGATGCGCACGTACGAGAGAAAGTACTCGCGCCCGTTTCTTTCTCGTTCGTTCGGCGAGAAACTGACAAGTGTCAAACCCTAGTAAAATCGAATTTCCTATTAGCAACCGTATCTCGGAAGTCTGACGTCAGACATCGGGGACGATATTCCCCTCCCATTCGCCGTTGCGACAGCAGATTTCTCGATGAATCTCTATTGGAAATCTCTCGTCTGTGAGAGAGAGATACACCCTCCTGCGGAGACCCACTCTACCGTGGAAACTTTTCTGCAAAACCCGGCTCTGTTCGACTTTTGCTACCGTTTTACGAACTGCTCGAACGAAACTCGAACAAATAACGATGACCAACAGGCGATTAAAATATAATAGAGTAGTGGCCTGTTAACCTCTTGCGCTGGTAACTGGTTGACGGACCATAACGAGTGACCAAACCGTATACGATAATTCGTCTTCTTTTTGAATTCGTCGATATATCACTGGATAGGAATTACTGAGAAGTAATAAATTTATTATATGTTTTGCCTATTTTTACTTAAATATACTTAAAACTGAGAAAATATTACAATTTTGGGACAGAGAGGTTAACCACTTGCGCCGGCAACTGATTGCGGACCATAACGAGCGACCGAACCGTATACCAATAATTCGTCGCTTTCTTTTTGAACTCGTCGGTATGATAGAAATTATTGAGAAGTAATAAATTTATTATTTGTTTTACTTAAATATACTTAAAACTGAGAAAATATTGCAATTTTGGGACAAAGAGGTTAACCACTTGCGCCGGCAACTGATTGCGGACCATAACGAGTGACCGAACCGTATACCAATAATTCGTCTTCTTTTTGAATTCGTCGGTATATCACTGGATAGAAATTACTAAGAAGTAACAAATTTATCATTTGTTTCGCCTGGATTGTATTTCAATATACTTAAAAAACTAAGAAAATATTGCAATTTTCGGTCAAATATTCTCGACGCGCGTCATTCCAACGCAAGAGGTTAAAAACCTATGGTTCTGAAATTTCGACGCTTTATCTATCGGTTTAGTGGAATGAAAACACGTAGATAGTACCGGTCCAATGTATATGCTTAATTGTATCTGTACAGATTTACGCTTTCCTTAGATTTTGGTATAATTTTTCCCGCCGGTGGAAAGGTTCCATAATAATTGTTTTACCGTGTATTAGCAATGTCTTTTATCTGTTGCAACGTTAGCATCGTTACCCTCTGAATCATTAACCTGCGGCGGCAATACACGATGCTGCTTATTATATTACTGTCTTCGCTGCAATCACTACGATCAGTCTCCAAAGAACCAACGGAACAATCTGACGGACAAATCGTTTAAACAAAGACCATCGTTTTCATCACTCTGACTTCATTATGCAGAAAGGATTTCAAGATTATTAATTTCAAAAACAACAAGATTGATACGTTGTTAATATAACCACGTTGCGCTGGCAACTGATTGCGGACCAGAACGAGTGACCGAACCGTATACCAATAATTCATCTTCTTTTTGAATTCGTCGGTATATCACTGGATAGAAATTACTGAGAAGTAACAAATTTATCATTTGTTTCGCCTGGATTGTATTTCGATATACTTAAAAAACTGAGAAGAATGTTGCAATTTTCGGCTAAATATTCTCGACGTGCATGGCACAGTCATCCCACCGCAAGAGGTTAGGAATCCGCACTTTTTCGCAGTTGAACGTCTGTCGCATCGAAGTAACACAGAGTTTCAAAGGCGAGTATCAATCTCGCGTCTACGCGAGATTAGAATTCACCGCGGAGAAAGTGTCTAGAGAGAATCGTGAAATTTTCAGTCGGATTGATCGGCAGCTGCAATAAGTGTCACGGATCACGCGTGAGCACGCTGCAAAGTACAAGCGCGAACGTCGGGAACGTTTGAAGGGAATTTTTCATTCCTCAGACGCGTCGCGTTAATCTTCCGTCTCACGCGGAAAGTTGAAACAGGGTAACTGCCAAAGGAATTTCCATTCGAAACCAGTAAAATGCCCTTTACGCGTCATATCGCGCGAGAGTGTGAAAACGAACAGAAACGTACTCTCCTCTGTACTTCGAGACTGAAAGCTTCTGGTTCCGAGCGCTTACCGTCGTTAGCCGTTTCAACTCCGCAATTATCCCCCTCTCGGTAAGACCTCGTGCACGTTTTTTCCATTCTCCCTGGCCATTTTCGTTTCGAAATAACCGACTCGTTTCGACCGGCTTAAGCCCCGTTAATCCGCGGGCTCCTCGATTCCAACGAGCAGTCGGTAAATCCGCGAGATGACCCGATCGATTTTAACGCGTTACCTTCGAAACTATATCCACACCTCGCGATCTCGAGTACCATTATCGGCAAAAGAGAGAGAGAGAGAGAGAGAGAGGGTCGTGTTCGCGATACTCGTACCCTGGTCCAATTATCCCACCGACTGGACGTTTTTTTCAGAGCATCGTCCTCGAAATGAATCGACTGGGTATGATGGTGGACCTGTCGCATGTCTCCGTGCCCACGATGCTCGTCGCCATGAAGACGTCGAGGGCGCCCGTTATTTTCAGCCACAGCAGCGCCCACGCCCTTTGCAATTCCTCGCGAAACGTGCCTGACCACGCGCTGCGACGTTTGGTAAGTTATCTTAAAATTAACATCGCCTTTTGCTTCTCTCGCGTCTTTTCGTTTAAATCCCAGTTCCGTGGGGATCGCTGTTATCATCGAATAACATCGAGATTTCCTCTTTGACAATGCCGTGTCTTTCTGTCTACAGGCGCAGACTGACGGTATAGTTATGGTGTCCTTCTACCCCCATTTCATCAGCTGTGGCGAGAAATCGACGCTGGAAGACGTGGCAGGTAAGGGAAACACGAATTCCTTGGCTTTCGGCTTCAAACGTGATTGATCATTTCATTTTTCAAAATTGCCCTCGAAATAACGCTTGCAAATCCTAGCTGAGTTTTGAATTCAGAATTGAATTTTATGATTATTAGTTGAACGTATTAAACATACGTATCAGGTTCTACCGTTATTAGGTACCAGACGATTAATCTCTCACGAAGCCAAGTGGCGAATGCTGGCGACGCGTCAAACCATACTTCTTCCGTAAAGACGTAGTTCACACCGTTCGAAAATTACGCGACACCGACGAAACACGGAAGCTTCAAATCTTTGCAACTTGTTGTGCCAAGTGTTTGCACATTGTGCGTGTGTACGCGCGATTTCAACCGCTACCAGATGACCGAGTAGCTCGAACCCGTCTACGACCCCTCTACGACCCCTCTGTTCGTATCGCCTCTATAAATATCGCTTTTACGAGCAATGATTAGACACCGAACAGGATGCCGGAAACGTTGTGCTTCTCCACTCGTACCCAGAACGATATCGCCTTTGTTTGAACCGACTCGGCTCGGCTAATCCTTCCCGTTTCCCGCTGCAATCAAGATTGCCTCCGGTCTTTATTTCACGTAACTACGGCAACACGATCACCGTCCCATATTCGAGGATAAAAGCTAATTGAAGGGGACCGCGTCGAATGCTCCTTTTTTTCTCCCTTTCTCCCCGCGCGTTAATATGATTTTCTCTAACCAAGTCACGCCTTTCTCTTCGTCGTCTTCAGAGCAGACTCCGCGACACCCCCGACGTGTTCTCGGTTGGCAGGACCGCTAAAGAGCTCTCCGGGACAGCCGCCAATTTTCTCATATACCCAATTTATTTCGACCTTCTTGGTGCTCGCAACTATGCGTAAGTACCGTGCGCGATGAATCCGTAAAGAATTGGGACAGAGGACAGAGATTTCACGTGTTTCGAGATTTTGAGAGAGTGATTCAGAAGTTACTTAGAAGCAATGTCAATGTAGTTGAAGGGATTGAAGAGTATAACTATATCGTACCTAGACATTTTTATTTATTTGTTATTATGGCGAGGATGCTGGAAGGATGTAGGATTTGGGTAAGGTGAGGAAAGATTATGCGTTTCGTCTCAGAGTCGCTGCCTAGACTCATCAATGGGGCTGATGGCAGCGACCCCTTACCCCAGCTTGTCATAGCTACTCGCTAGGCTGGACGGGGCACCCATCCTAGCGGTGTTCCGCACTCTGTTTGTTTAACGTCGAATATCGCTAGACTTCGACGCTAGGCGCACAGCCACTTGCAGCTTGTACGAGTCGGTGTTCGAAACTCGTACTCGAGGCGCTACAGGCCGCTACATAGTTAAGATTACCGTCGTTTAGAATCGTTTCTTTCTTCGCAAAGATGTACTTTCCACGAGTAGAAATAACCCCGATTGATATATTTCATATTTGAAACACCGTCGCGTCCCCTCTGTCGAGTGTACTGGCCAATAAAACTGGTACAAGAGCGAAAAGATAATTTAAAATAACATCACGAGCAGCTCCTTTTGTATTGATAAAGTCAGTTTCAAATTCGGAGACATCGTTTAGAGAAGGACGGTGAATACGTTTTTAAAACACGAAAATGCGTAAGCATTCTCGAATATATGCGCGCGAATGATTTTTGCGAAAATCGCGCGTAAATGAATTCCTTTCATTAACCCGTTTGAGTTTTAATATCGAGTTACACTCGTGGCAGGAATTATGGTTGAAAGGGGGAAGCAAATTATGAACATGCGGAACGTGAATTTTTGAATTTTCAATTTTAATTCTTCAAACTGAAAGTGAATAAATACAAATAAATCGTTTACATGTTATTATTCGTATTATTATTCAAATTATCTATTTTGGCATCCACGTTATCATCTATATCTACACCATTTATCCAACAAAAATACTACACGCAAACGTATATTATACAGGGTGTTTCGTAACTTGTGGGATCCACTTTGGGAGCTGATTGTACGCCTAAAAACAATGAAAAAAAGTCATATAAATATATGTCCTATCTGTCTTCGTTTATCGAGATATAATGAATTTTTTGTTTTAATTACTTTTACAAAAGATGCTCGAAATGACCACCTTGCATTTGAAGACAAGCCTGCACGCGTCTTGTCATTCATCTGGTTACTCTCTCTATCGTTCCTGGTGTTTCTCGAATTTGTCGGAAGCCTTGCTCTATTCTATCTCGTAGTATTTCAGCATTTTCAATCGATGTTGCGTATACGATAGATTTTAAATGTCCCGACAAATGAAAATCTAATGGATTCAAATCCGGAGAACGAGCAGGCCATACAACAGGACCTCCACGACCAATCCATTTATTTGCAAAGTGTTGATTTAAAAATTGTCGAGCCACTCGGCTAGAATGCGGCGGAGCTCCATCATGCGTAAACCGCATACCAAGTCTAATATCGACTGGAACTTCCTCCAATATTTCGTGTAAACGCGTGCTCAAAAAATCAACGTACTTTGTGCCTGTCAGTTTCCCATCAAGAGAAAAAGGTCCAATTAAAAATTTATCAATTATTCTTGCCCATACGTTTAAACTAAACTGGTGTCGATGTCTTGAATGCACAATAACACGTGGGTTTTCTTCATCCCAATTATGATTATTATGAAGATTGAATATACCATCTCTGGTAAAACTAGCTTACTAGAGTTTGCTGTTTATAAAATTCATTATATCTCACAAACGAAGACAGATAGGACATATATTTATGTGACTTTTTTTCATGATTTTTAGAATCAGCACCCGAAGTGGGTCCAACAAGTTACGAAACACCCTGTATACAGCATTGACTACTCTGATTGCAGCTCGATGTTGTTCATTGCAGCTAACATTGTTCGACACGCCAAACTGCGGTTCGACCTCTCAGCTGTTCCCTGCCGAGTTGACGAGCAAACTTACCGAGCAAACTTACCGAACGAGTGAGAAAATGAAGGAAACTTTTTTCTCTTTCCCTTTCCGCGATTTTCTCTAAAGTGGGGCAAAATCGAGCAAATCTCCAAAGGTTTGAGTTAGGTTCATCGATTTTCTAGACACTCCCAAGGTTTTCGACATTTAATTAATGCCCTGTGCGTAATGCTTTGAACGCCTCGTGTATCTGACACGATACACTGCGGCTAATTTAGTTCACCGGCGACCGAGAAGGAAATCGTAATGGGAGTTAAGATCAGCTTTCAAATATGACCGAGTATAGGTGGAATCGAACACGATCGCTGTCGACGCGAGCCACGTCGAAACATATTGCCTCGCGGGATGGGTTTCGAGCGCAAACGGCCGACACTTTGAATAAACTTCGCCTTTCCACGTGGAAATGAAATATACCGGGGCAAGAGCGAATTTATGCAGCAGCCTGTTTCACCGCGGCGCAGTTACGAGCGGCTGGAGAAAAAAAAGGGGGGAAAGAAGAAAGAGAGAAGGAAAGAAAGAAAGAAATCTTCATCGAACGCGACTGTGCGCCGAGAGTCGGCAATTGCACTTTCATATCTGCGATACCCTTTGTGATTCATGAGACGCGAGCGTAAGGAAACTTCAGAATTTCAACGGTGAACAGCACACGGAACTTAGCATTTCCTTGGACGCGCCCATCCACCCATCCGCCCCCGTACACGGCCTCGCGATACGATACAGTTCTCCGCGCTAGTTGCATTTCCATTGCGAGAGGCAGAGGCAAGGCGTGCCGGCCCAGCCGAAATGAAATGCGTTCCATTCGTTTAAAACGGCGCTGGAATTCCGTGACCTTTCGCGGCAATTATCGCCACGCTTTCCAGCTCGTTATTATGTTAAACGGATCCCCCCCCCTCCCTCTGTCGCGGTCCATGCCACGCGTTTCTTTCGCTAATCCCGCGCATTTACGCCCACGCTCGGGGGGCGAAAATTTCGCGATCTCGTCGCGCACGCAATTTCACAATCCCAACCGCGGATGTCTCTTCCCTCTGTCGTTTCTCCGCGTGATTTTCTACGCGATTTCGCCTCCATCAAAAGCGAAATACCGATCCGTGGCGTTATTGCCAGTTTCGCGCATAGTTCGCGTGAACCTTGGTGCACTCGGCGTGGCCGTGGGAATACCAAATGCATTCGTACCAGCAGGCAAATATCACGAACCGATCCGATGATTGGGAAAGAGAACTTAAAGCAGAATAGCGCCACGATTGCGGCTACCTCTCCCCCAGGAGTCACGAATTTCATTCGCTCTTCGTTCTCGTCGCTCATTCTTTTTTCTCTTTTGTTTCTCTTTTTTTTCTTTCTTTTCTTTTCGTTCCGCCAGCTGTTTTCCTGCGCTCGGCTCGTCGAGTTTCGAGCGTGTTTCTCGAGGGTATCGATGGTGGATTGCGACGATAAAAGAAGTTCGCGACTTGAACGAGGAGCTAGCGACGGAATGAGCAATGGCTGTAACGGCGACGGAGACTCGCCTAATTAAATCCCTGACTAATTTATCGAGAACTTTTCGTCTCGTTGCAAGTTTGGGAGTAAATTAATGCTCGATGCGTGGAAATTAATAGTCGACGCGTACGCCGCTCGAAACAATTATGAAAACTTCAATTGTGAACGATTTCAACGATCGAGTTAAGAGTAGAACGTACAAACTTGATTCGTAATATCGTTATAAAACTATACTTCAACGAGTGTACAGGTACGAACAAAAGATTTGGAAAACTGGCAACTCGACTAATGTATTAAACTCAAGTTTTCTTTCATTCCGCAATATCCGAGAACCGACCGCGGGCTGTCAGGGGCTTTATGCATTTACAAAAGATTTAAACGCGCGTATTATGCAGAAATATACAAAACGTATACACGACCGAGCTGCTCGTTATATTATTTAGATGGTGGAACAAATCTCTGCTTAGCTCCCACTTCTTTGGCTATATTCCGCGGGTGTATGAATTTGCATTCGTAATCTACTGGCTGTAGGAACACGTAAGTATTCTTAACAACGTCAGTGCTAACTCTTACCGACGATGAAGTAGAAAACTTGTTACACCATACCTGTTTCATTTTTATCGCGACACTTTAATTACAATTATTTATATCATTCATATATCCGAGGCACTCTAAACAAGCTTTAAAACAATTCACACTGGTTCAAACATATTTTAATTTTAGCCTCGTCGTGCAGTAATTTTGCGAAATCTCTTCATCGTTCCCATCGTTTAAGGTCACGCCGTTTGAGGTGCCATTGTTTTTCTAAAATTACACTTTCGACACGTAATCAAAGTGTGGCATGATATTCGGGTTTCAGTTTAAATGTTTTGCGACTTGAGCGATTGCTTTCTAGTGTTTTCACATTCGAGAATCGTTTCGGATAAGTAGTATTTGTACTCTATAGTTCTTGCAGAATATTATTCAATCCAAAAAACAATGATTTCAATGAGCTATGGGCACATGTGATACGTGACAAGTGTTGAAGAGGACGACGAATATTTTATTCGCGACTTTTCTTTCGTTTTGTTAATTAAGACGTATGTATATTCATATTTTCAGACAGTTCAGATTTTTTATAAATACAACAAAAGTTCCCAAACTAGTTCAATTAACAAATTTTTTTAATAAGACAGACCAGATGGAATATTTATTAAAATTGATAAAAATAACCGTTTCTACTATTTCCCAACTAATAGAAATAAAAAATTTTATAACTGTGTTGCAATTTATACGTGTTTTAATGGATATCCGGTTTCACCTATCGCCATGCGGCAAAACCAGAAAATTTCATTCTCCCGCGAGCCGAACAATTCTTTTCCAAAAAAGTTTGATCATTTTCTTATTGCACAAAGTCCAATTAAGAGATTTAGACTTGCGCGAATTTTTCCCCTCTCTCTTCCTTGCCATCCGATATTTTGTTACGACCAACCCGGTTTCACCCTCGTCATTTTCGCGCGCATTCGCGTAACAACGCGTTTACCGCGGAAACGGTGAAATGGAAACGCGGCGGACGATAAAGATGCCCTTGTAAGGGTCGTGAAATCGAGCGACGATCCGCTTCCGCGGGATCGCGTAGGAAACGGCGAGAAAATTATGCCGGTGGAACAGGCAGCACCGTGTTAAACGGACTGGCAGCAATAATTTTCGCTGGTTGGCGCGGTTATACGGCGGACCGCGCTGCGCTGCGCGCCCATTGACAACATTAACCTCGTGATTGATTTCTCGTTGCGAGCGCTGCTCGTAGCACGGCCGCTCGCACAGCGCAACAATTACGGCCACTTAATAGTAACGTGGGGGCCGTGATCGCCCACGCGTTCCCCGAATAATGCGTTACGCGTCAAGTGCACCCTGCGGCTACGCTCACCCCTCCCGAGTGTAACTGACATTTGCACTTAGGACGCGCGGAAGACGGTACGCGATGTTTGCCCGACTAATCTTCCCGGGACTGCGAACACACCACCGTTCGGTAAACCGATGTTGAATTGTGAGTAGCGGAGGTTAAATTCCCGTAAATGGCGAGCAGCCATTTTCGCGTGTAATTTATCGAATGTCATCGGTCTGATGTCGGACAGAGGTATATTAGAAGTTCTGATGGCAACGCACAGTGTGGGGAGGCATTCGTCGCGCCTAGATTATTTTGGCGACATCTTCATCATTTGCGAAAACAAACGACATATTAGCAAAATCTGATTTTATAAATATATACAGAGTGTTTCGCAACTTGAAAAAAAGTCATATAAATATATGTCCTATCTGTCTTTTCATTATCTTTAGGCGTACAATCAGCTCCCGAAATGGGTTCCACAAGTTACGAAACACCCTGTATATAATATATATATATATTATAAATAGTTCGCTACGTAACATACACGGTAGTAATTTTCAGTCAAGAGTTACACGACAATAATATAAAAATTGTGGAGAGTCAAACAATTCCATTAATCTACGTTCAGTGGCAGGAAAATTGCAAAATATTTTTTCGTAAATACTAGAATGTCATCGAACGATTTGTAAACCACAGAAAATATTTTATATCTTTTTCCAAATGTATGGTAAAACTGTAAAACAGATCCTCGCGTGTGGATATCCATTTGATTGTCGAATTTTTACACTACTTGCACTGTTATTGTACGACTCATTAATGAAAACCATTAAGAGTACTTTATTTTCAAATACACAGTACAGCCGCAAAAAAAGCCCTCGTATGTCAATACCTTTTTTTTTTTTTTGGTTTTCAACTTTTTATATCACTTGTATCGTTGTTGTGTAACCCATTATTGAAAACCATTAAAAATATTTTATATTCTGTTGATACACGACAGAATTATTTTATCACTCAGTGATACATGATAAAACTGTGAAAAAAGCTCTCGTGCGTCAATATCTTTTTGGTTCTCAAATTTTTATGTCACTTGTATTATTGTTTCGTAACTCATTATTGAAAACATAATTAGAGGTGCAAAAATATCCCCGCGTATCAACATTGTTTTGTTCATCGAATTTTCACATATTACTTCTATTATTATCGTACGACTCATTACATTGGAAATTGCTGCTGTGCACGTTGCACGGAATAAATTATTCGCACGTCGTTTTACATCGATACGACAGAGACTCTTGCAAATTCGCAACATCAGGTTTAAAAAGAAACGGCAGAATCTTTTCTGTCAGATATTTTTCACAACGCGATAGAGCTCTGAAGCCAAATGAAATTTTAATCAACACCCGGGTTAATTGAACTTAACGTTCGATCGAACGTGAACTTTAATTGCATGTATAAACAAAATGTCCCAGATAATGTGGAGAATTAATCGATTCGAATTATGTAAACTGCAGTTACATGTACAAACCGTTTGCCTCCCCCCGGAGCGAATTCGTATAAACAGAAACATCTACTCGGCAACATTGTCATTCCGACTAGTCGGCTAATTTTGGAAAAATATGCTCACACTTCTGAAAAGATATATATCTGACGATATAAACAAATGTAAAAAAATTAAAATTGGACGAAACAATTCGTATGTACGTGCTGCGCTACAGGCTTAATGACAACGCTCGATTTCATCTGTTGCAGCTCACATTGACCACGTGCGGAAGATCGCCGGTGTGGATCACGTAGGAATAGGCGCCGGCTACGATGGGATCAATCTGTAAGTCCTCCAAATTGTTTGCACCTAATTGCCTCAGACGAAACACTTGAGAGTCTGTTATTGCAATTAATTGCAAAACACTCGCAGTTTTTAACTACGAGCTGGTTTTAACAAACGCATGGTAAATAAGGAAAACCGAAGAAACAGCGTGTTAACTTCTTGGAAAGCTTTTTTAGCGTTGCTTTCATATCGGTCGCGATTTACGAGGTCCGACGTGCAGCTACCATAAAGCGTGTGTTGTTTCTTTATGTTCGCCCGAGGTGTTGACCAGTGACCCCATAAAGACGTAACAGCAAAGCACGTTAAACCGTACGAGCCATTTTCCCTCTACCAATTCCTAACTACGCGTCTTTGGAAAGATTCTGTTGTACAGGGTGGGAAACAAAGTTTGTCTATGGTAATCACAGATGAATTCTAGTTTTATCTTTGGTTTGATGGAAGAACCTGCCTTACAAAACGTTTCCAAGTTTACGTAATATAGACGTCCACGCATGCAAAATCATAAAGTCGCTGTCCACGATTAAGAAACTTCTTTTGCCATTTTTGCCAAAAGTGGTTGGAAAAGTTTCCCTTTCGCGACGAGTCGAATATAACGCAGAAGGAAACGTATTTGTCCTCGAAATTCAAGATCAAAGTCAATTTTGCGACAGGTTCTTTGCACATTTCCATCGAGTCAAAGGTGCCACGGGCAAACTTTCCTTTCCACCTTGTACGTTCCTTTCGAAGTAGTTTCAACAACACACGTTTACATTCCGTACATAACCATAACGGTAATCCGCGTATTTTTTATACCTATGTACACGAGTTTTACGCACGAATGCAGTCGGTGTTGAAACAGATTCGTACACGCGATTGCATTCCAACACGTGTTGCATGAAAATGCGTTTCATTGCTGGAAAATAACGACGGATGGTAGAACGATAAAAAAATAAAAAAAAAAAAAAAGGAAGAAGAAGAAAGGAAAAAAAAATCGCGACCGATTATTGGGATTAACGAGAAATATGAATGGAGGCTGCAGAGAGAGAGAGAGAGAGAGAGAAAAAAAGGGAAAAAAAACGTTTGAACGGTAAAGGCATTAAAACTATTCTCCAGCAAATTGTTTCACGCGACCCCGCACGTTCCATTAAAGCGAGCCGACGCGAGCGAGCGAGCGCAAAGGGGTGGAAGAAGCGATAACATCGATACGCGCGATATACATAGACGTTCGATATTTCATAGATCGAACGGGACGTCGCCGCGTCAGTCAACCATCGTCCATCGGCTAATTCCACCGCTTACCCGGTTAACGTCACTGCGGCGACGCTGTTAATTGTAACAGAGCCCAACAATCGCCGTGACTTGGCTAGGAATATTACAGACGGACTAAAAGCAGATTCACCGGGCGGCGTCGCTCCGTTATCACCGTCGTCGTCGTACCGTTCTGTTTGCGTTTTACAACTCGCCGGTAGAAGGTATTTAACAGAGTTGCATCGTCGCCGGAGAAACAATGGCGCGAAAAACGATCGGATGAAACACGGCGACTATCGGCCGACCCTGTTTGCGACGCTGTGACGCATTATACCTGCCCGAGGCTGGAATCGGAGCGTTTGCCATTAAGCTGCGCAAGCTTAAAAAGAGAGAAAAGATCGCGAGAGAGAGAGAGAGAGAGAGAGAGAGAGAGACAGAACAAAGTGCGAAAAAAGAAAAAAAAAGGCACCTCGATGCTAAAAAGTTGTCAGAGCTTCGCAAATCCGTGCGAGAAACACGTGCGTCGGGTAACTGGAATAACAACGCGAGCCAAGAGAGCCAAGCGATTTGCACATCGTACTCCGACGAGAAAAAAAAAAAAGAAAAAAACAGAAGAAAGGAAAGGAACAAACAAATGGCAAACGAGAAGAAAAAGGTGGGGTCGATCGTGTCGTCGATCGAATCCGTTTCACCTGCAATGCCGTTTTCGTAGTTTCGTCGAGGGGGGAGGGGGAGCTACATTGAGAACGCTTCCGGCGCGCGAGCAACGCGCTCGAGTTATCTACAAACGGCCGAGCGATTATTAATTGGACAAAATCGGGGGGATTTATCGTTGGTGCGTGTTTAAATTCAATGGCCGACGCACGAAATAGAATAGATTCAGCGATGCTGATCAAAACGGGGATAAACATCATCGGCAACGGCACAATTAGCAAAAGTCTGCCGACTAAGCAATTAAGAATTAATTACATAATTTTCGAAACAACGTTTATCACGTGCAAAGCCTTTGACAGCCCAACCATAAAACTGAGCTCGCTTTATACGCTCTAATTGCCTAGGACACGGAAAGCAATAGAAGGATAACACTTTTAGCAGAGAGAAACGTTAGGTGGCACTCTGCGTTTCTTCTTTTCACGAGAGAGCGGTCCTTACGGCAGTCACGAGTTACAACAGCCTCGAGTTAAAAATTTCGGTAAAACAGTACGTAAAGAGAAACACACACACACACACACACACACACACAGGCTGAAAAAAGATTTTTCAAATTTACGTACCAGCTGAGAGAAAATGGCAAATAAATTGCCAGATTGAGGTGCAAAATAAGAAAGATCGATCGGTACAATTATTATTGCTGGCGTGTATATATATATATATATATAGCTTCTCGGCTGGGCGAGATTGAAACGTTTGAAAGGGAGAAGAAAAGTACTGTGAACTGGACCGGGAAATTGAGGTATCGAATAATAACGAACTGCGGAAAATTTAACGAAGTATCGAAACTATTATATTTCGTTGGAAAGCTTCGGATTCGTTAATCGCTGGGGTTTGGAGTAAATACCGGGGCGAAGCGGTTCACTTCGTACACTCAATACCCTTGCCGAACGCAGTTGATTGAATAAACTCCGCGATAAGTGCGGCCGCGATGAATCGTCGAGTATTCTAGCCTAAGGGAGAGGTGAATTTAATAAAAACACGGGCACGGGCAATGACAATCTCGCCCCATTCGACAAAACGTAACGTCGAATAAACGCATTTTTTAAAAAACACGATTGCCGTTTATTCCGGCACCGAAACATTCGGCTCTCCGGATCCAATAATCAATTCGTCGTCAAAAGAAACGGCGACCTGAATCGAAACACATTGTTTATTTATCCGTCCGATCGGATGAACAGAAAAATCCGACAGAGAAGCTGGACTCTTCAAATTCACAGAATTCGATCGACCTTTCCGTTGATTAGACTTTCAAAGAACGTTAAAATTCATATTATCCATCGCAACGTTCCAACTCCCTTCAGAGTTATATTATTAATCGCGATACATACCAACGTACCCGTGCTCGATCAACGAGCGCATTACGCCGCGTAAAAGATATTTATTAACCGGGTAATAACACGATCAAGATGTAATTACACGGTTGACGTTCAACTGCGTAATTTCGTTCGCTTCTTTCGACGGAATTCTTACGCTCGTCGATAGAAAATCGTAGAATGTGCACTCGGAATTTCTCGCGTGGCCCGTGCATCTAGACACGGCTCCCCATTTTACTACCGTTCATAAATATCCGGCCACTTTGCTCGATTTGTGCGGCAACGGTGTGTAAATTATACCAAGCAGTGGAAATTACCCTTTAATGCGTTCGATAGACTGTAAATCTAGATCGCCTGTTTAAAAACGCGCGGCGATAATACAGTCGAATAATCGCTACAATTAGCCCGTTTCATTTACTAGCGACGTTTATTAGTTGAAAGCGAGGGCGTAGCTTCTCGCCAGTGTCAGAAGTTTGCGCGTCAGTCTGGAACGTCGTTAACTTGACTCACGATTCACAAGTTGAAGAGTGATTTTATTTTGTAGAGGATGTCTCTGCGTCGGTAGTACAAGCGAAGCAAAGGTGGTTTCTACGTGAAAGAGTAAGTCGAAAACAAAGGAAAAAAGTGGCTTTGTTCTCGAGTGAATCGAAATTTTTGAATATTCTGCGCGTATGCGTGCGTTCAACTACGACGTACGTGAATGAACGTAATGTTGAGTCAGTTGTTAATATCTGTTTACTTAGAATGAGTTTAGAAATGAATTTTCGGTTTATCTTTCCACGCGGAGTCATCCTGCATCACAATCAATATAAAGGTGTTTCGTATTGAATTTTCTCATTAAAATACGTATAATCGAAAACAAAGCAACAGTAATATACGTATGTCTCCACGGAAATTTCATACGAGCGCATGTTTTGCGTTTATCTCAGTTTCTGTCGTTGGCGCGTCAAACACTCTCACGCGAAAACTTTTCCAGTCTTCCCGCAAGTCGATCGTAGATTAGAGGCAGAAGAAATTACTGCATCGAGAGACGAAAAATTCTGACGAGCCGTCGTCGAGGAACTTTCGCGTGCGATTAAAATTTACCTCAACACCGTGATTCAATGGCAAGCACGTCGCGGTCAATCTCGAGGCAACTGTAATTTTAACAACGTAATTGGCTATAGCTGCGCGTAGTTTGCAGTTTCGTACGATGAAATGAGAAAGGGGATGGGGTGAAAGAGCAAAAAAAACCTCGGAGTCACCTCGTATTTTCCCGTGAATTTCACGTAAATACCTTTTAATATTCCCCCTGTAAAATGAATCGTTACACGCTTTTTGCCTTTGCTTCTCGATTTTTATTTATCGACGGTAAAAAAAAGGGGGGAAAAAAGAAAAAAAAAAGGAAGAGCTCCGATAATATCGATGGACGATATCCGGTGCAGTTTGGTGATAACAAATAACGCACTAGTCATCGAACAATGAATGATATAAAAGGGGAGTTTTGGTCGAATATTGATCGACGATCCGGTATAGTTTGATGGCAACAAACAACGGACAGGCCATCGAATAACGTGGAACTTCCATTTTGAAAACGCGTCTGCCCGCGCTTTACACCGGCGCGCTGCCCGGTATAACCGCGAGCTTTTTATTATTCGCCAAACGAATCGATACCGTAGCGGCGAATAAATAGCAACCTGTCGAATGGAATCGAGCATCATCGCGCTAAGTCTGATAATTACCATCAATTATTCTGTCCAATAATCCTACAGCCGGTGTAATTAGCATCGATATCGAAAATTTGGGTGGGGGGAGGGGCGGCGGAGAGAGGAGAATTGGGGAAATGGAAGGGAGAGGGAACGAAAGGCGGGTGAAGTATTTTTCTCCTTTTGCCACACAGAGAGCCGCACAGGTTTTCACAGGAGTATCGATCACTTCAACGTTTCTTCCACTGCAGCCCGCCGCTTTTTCCTATTTTCGTCTTTCATTCTCGCTTATAAATCACTGTCAGATCAGGCTGGACGAAATGTATCTCCTGGTTCGAATGGGATTTTCGGTTCCGACGTCAGTCGTCGTCGTCGTCGTCGTCGATGCGACGCGGAAGAATGGAGAAAGATGGCGGTGATGCAGTTCTGGTGTCCACGTGAATGCCGGCTTTGTCGAGTTTCGTTCTTTTCGAGTAACGCTCGGTTCGGTCTGTGTATCTCGCATCGGCTCGTATCCCGTGTCCCGGAAATCCGGAAATCGTACGAATCAGTCGCGATCGTTCCTCCTCGCCCAGTCCCTCACGGGATCCGGTACCATCGGCAAACCTCCTTTTGCGTCTCGCGGAGACGCGCTTGTAGCCACGGTTAAGTTAATTTGAAATAATCGCATTTGTGCCAGATAGTTGTTTTTTTTAATCTCTTCAGGCATATGTGCGTTTCGTTTAAATTGTAATTATTCTCATCGACAAAGAACAGTGAAAATTACTACTTTCGGTATATAAACTGATGTATAAACTGAATAGAATATAATCAAACAAAGAAACTAAATCATCATTTCCAACTGAAAAAAAATCGAGAAAAGGCAAAATTGTTACTTACTTCCCTTGGTTGGAAGAGAAAAGATTCGGAGACAAAGGGAGAGGGTTGTAAAAAGGGGGAACTGGTGAAATGATAATGGTGAAAAATTTTATATAATCGTAATCGAGCGCCGGGTAATATCGACGGTGGTCGAGGCGGCATCAACAGAGGAGGCATCGATAACGATAGTTGATACCAAACGCGGGCAACGCATACGTGGAAACGTATTTCCCCGGGAAACGACCTCCCCCCGACCCACCCACCACCCTCCCCCTCCTCTTCCTCACCCACACGCCGGTGTACTCGTCCACGGTCGTCTCGTAATGACGGACACACTCGATTTGGAAATTTCCGAGATTGAAACAACGCCGGTGACCGCAGACGGTCGATGTTCGTACACAGTATATAGCTGCATAACTGCCAGTTTCAGCCGCGATATGACGCGCCATGAATAAGTCTCTAACCGCTCTTGTTGGGCCGACATTGTCAGCAGGTAGCATTCAACGGGTTTCTGCAACGCTCGTTGTCGGCTGGCCCTTCTCTGCCGCTCGTTATGACGCGCGTAATGAGAACGTCGAAATTCAGACTGATCCCTTTTAACGCTCTACTCGGCCGTCATTCCTCTAATTCGCCGTGAATATATCTGCCGCGTGCGTAGCGCCGAGTCGAGTCGAGTCGAGTCGAGTCGAGTCGCGTCGCGGTGCCATCGACCGTATCGGAATTAGTTAACTCGGCTTCCGTCACGTCTCTGCCGTTTCCAGCCGTTTCCGGCCACGTCGATTTATTTATTTATTTATATTTTCGGCGAGGGAGTCAACAGAGGCAACGATCGACGCTCGATCGTAACGAGGCCATCGGCCGAAGAGGTGAGGGGTGTACGAAAGAAGACGAGGGAGACGTCGCCCTAGTTTTCGCTTCACGACGACCCAGATAACGCGTTTAATTGCTGAATTAAACGCGAAATCTCACAGAAACGAAACGAAAAAAAAAACAGAAAAAGAAAAGAGAACAAGCCGACCACCGCGACTTTTCAACGATTACACAAGTGTAATTGGAACACGTGCAAAGAAATTGCCGCGTCGCGAAACATTTTCACGTCAAGTTTTGAAAGGTTGATGCGCGGTGAACGAGACGTGGCAAAAAGAAGCACGTTATTAAAACAGACGAATCAGCGTGATTCGTAGGAAGGTAGCCAAACACGTAATCATCGGAAACGAAAATATTTAACGTGCGATAGTTTTTGTTAGTTTTCGTTATCCGGCGCCGGGGCGGCTCTCTAGTCGCTCGCAAAAGTCGTTCACAAAACGAGCGGACCGCGGAGCTCGACCTCGTGGCACATTTTCAGATTTCGAATCGCGGAAGACGGTCCGGAGACTCCAAAAGAACGAAATCGCGTCAACCAGCGACGGAGTCGCGCCGTCATCCGGCACCGGCTCTATAGTGATTAAAGTAATGAGGAATAAACCGCCCTAGGAGAATTAATATAATATTAGAGAGGAAGCTCCTTCTCGCGGACAAGCTCGTTATCGTACTTCGGATATCCGTCGCAACAGCTTTGTTTCGGGACGAGAAGCCAGACGCTTCGCGAAATTTCTTCGCCCCTCGCACGAAAACGTTATTAACGCTTTTCACGCCTATTGATTCGTGCACAACTGGAACTCGAAACGATGGAAACACAGCTCGAGCAAACTCGAGGAGTCGAGTGAACGTTGGTACGTGGATCGAACAGGTTGCGCAAATTCTTTCGTGGGTGAATTTTTATTCCCCTTCGTGTATTATGAACAAAGGTTATCGCGAGTTTCCACGGTGTCGGGGGATGGGGGCCGCGTACGCTCGCGTATTAAACGTGAAAAGGATTATTCGTCCGCGACCGTTGGCATAATAGATTAAACTTCCTCCTAAGAATTACGCGGCGGTGAAATTACTGTAGTAATACGGGGCACGTGAGATATACCCGGCGCCTCTTATAAAAGTTTCAAGTAGTTTTCTAATTTAAACTCCGGCCGGGCATACCCCCTTCGCTTCATTAAAATCCTATTTTATCGCGCGGAAATATTTATGTAAATAGCGATCCTCACGGCTTATATAAACTTTCCGGCCATCGTCGACGAAGGAGAGGAGCCTTTTCGTTGAATGCTGATTTAACGCGTTAACCTTCAAAGAGACAGAGGAGCCGGCTGAAGTTGTTCGATCGACTGATCGAACGCAAACACCCCCTGTACAGCACGTGTATTATGCGTGTGTGTGTGTGTGTGTGTACACCTCTGACGACACTGACGCGCAATTGTAATTGAAACAGTAGAAACGGCAGAACCTCGTTTATCCTCCGCTTCATTTATACTACGAACAAGTTAATGCACACAGCTTTAGATATACAAATTCACGGTTGAATTTCCATTATTGCGCGAGCTACGAGCGTGGCAACTTTAGAGTTGCGCGAAACGTGTATTCTTGCACGACGAATCCATTCGGGATAAATTCCTCGCGAGCTCCAACGAAGAAACGATTAAGCGCGAGAACCAACGAACGTTCTCGAGATAACACCGCCATCTGTCTTTTTTCAGAACACCGGCAGGCTTGGAAGACGTTAGCAAGTATCCGGAGCTGTTCGCGGAACTATTGGCGCGCGGATGGTTGGAAAAAGACATTCAGAAACTGGCGGGGCTGAATCTGATTCGTGTGTTCAAGACGGTGGAGAAGGTAAAATCGTTTCTTAGTCTCGAAAGCGCCTGTATGGGACGAGATTTATTGGATTTGTCAGTGATTAGATTTCACCTTGTTATTCCACGGATGACGAATTTTTCAGCAACGCGAGAAAATTTATCGATCTGTTCGTGATTCGTGGCTAAGGTCAACGACTTGTCGGTTTCTTTTTTTTTTTGGTTCTGATCAAAAGTACCACTATATTCCATTCGCTTGTTTCAATTATGGTTTTCGAGGAAAACCGGAGATCAACATCCGGCGTGAATTAATCTCCCGATATTTGAAAATGACCAGCCAATTCGTGTCGAATAGGCACGCGATTTCGTCAATTTGTCGATGCGATTCGTACGATCAGGTTATCGCGCTATCAAGTTGGCACAATTCGATTCGACGAATCTAGTCGATATTGTTGCTAACCATTTCAGTGCCACGAGCTATTTAACATAAACCCGTCATAACTTTCTCGATGTAACTTGGCGACAAAATGTCAAGCAACGCGATAAAAGATAAAGTAAAAATTATTATGCCTGTTCAGGCACGTGGTTCAATTGAAAAGAAAATAATTTGGAGAGAAAACTGCAATACTGACGACGATATGGCGCTTATATTATATTATATTAATCGAAATGATCGAACGTTACCACGGCACTATTAGAAACTGAATTAAAAATGGTTGGTCGAGTAATTGAAAAAGGAAGAATTGCACGAATTACAACCGCGAGTCTGTCAGTTCTCTGTAATTGCTCTGCATATTCTTATTCCGATCGCGCAAACACGCGTGAAAGCGATAAGTGATAAATCGGTCCGTGAAACGACAGTCGACTGGTAGAGCTTGGTCTCCCTCTGGACGCGAAACAACCGATGGCCAGGAATCAGGTTAGTCGAGTTAGACCAATATCGGATTTAATAAAGCACACAAATCATGCATCCGCCGGTGTGCATCGTCTGGACCACCCCGCGAGTACAGTCGCCCGACGATTTTTGTTCTCTTGGAGTTTTGCCAATCCCACCAGAACCAGCTGGCTCGATTCTCCACCTACCGAAACCATCGTCCCCCACTTCATCCCCCTTCGCGCGATTTGTACCGATCTACTACCGTATGCGTGCTCGCATACGTGTTATATATCGCCCACATCAAAGGATCATACGTTTGCCCTAGCTGTGTTTTTTAACGTCTTCACGCGTTAGACCTTTGCTTCCCCTTTCAAAAGCAAAGAAGGAAGATCATCGACGCAAAAGAAACTCGAAAACGCGCACTACGGAGGCAGCTTATTTTCGAATTACGATGAAATCGTTTGTGAAAACCATCAGAGGTTTTTACGAAACTTGTTTCTGCGGTTCTGGATCCGTACGATCTTTTTTTTTTTCGTATCGCGTTGGAAACGAAACGGTGGAAAATGCTCGCGTTAAATCGCGAGATTTTATCAAGAATCGCAAAAGATGTGAAAATTTCGTGGGAAAACGGTCCGCAACGGCTGTTTATCATTTCTAATATCAAGGAACGTGTCGCGTACAGTTTGCCTGCGTCTGACAAGCGAACGAATAGGAAACGAATAATTCGCATCACGTCCCGACGTTGCACGTGAAATCGCCGCTCGCGATGTGTTTTTCGAGGCGCGCGTTAATTTTTCAAGTATTTCGACTGCTCCTCTGCCTCGCCGCCCCTCTGACTTGACTCGACTTTCTCCTCCGTGGAGCCGACAACGTTTTGCTACGAGCGACGTTTACCGAGCGGAACATTAGCGGAATTACGCGAGAGCTCGCAACGCGGGAAATTACGCGTGCAAATAGTGTCGGTTATTTGACGACCCTCGACGTCCGCCGTCGCTGAAATTACAACGATAATTTAATCGCGATTCAGCCGCCGTCCACGCAGCGAAACGCTAGCCAAAGCGAATTTCTCTAATACGCGGAAAGTAACACGACGTGCCGTTGCACAGTCGGATCTCGAGCGAAATGTTGAAAACCCCGGCGGCAACGAAACGAAACGTATAACGAGTCGCCCGTTTTTCGGCGAGATTCGCGGAAGGAAGAGACGGGAGGTTGCCCCATCGATCCAATTAAACGTTTCGCCGGCGGAAATTCACGCTAGACCCCACGGGGAAAGGGAAATTATTCGCACAATGAAGCACAGTTTCCGGCAGAGCGATCGCTGCCGCTTCGCGAGAGCACCGGTTACTCTATCCACGAATCCAGCGACTCCTTCGGCCTGGCAGGTGGCGTTAATTCATACCTCGTCAGACGAAGCGGAACAAGCTCCCCGCTGTACGTGTTCCTTTAAGCGGCTGTCTGTCTCTACGCCGTGTCTCTCTACGCTCCCTCGTGTTTCACCGCGCGTGTCACAAAAGACAGAGGCTCGAACGACTTTAATTCCCCGCTCCTTGTTCCGGACGTAGGCGCGCCCTTCGCAGGCCAGAATCCCCGAGCTTTCGGACTGCTCGTTACCGGAACCGTCGTAATTGTTCAAACAATAGAGACCAGCACGTCCGGAGACACGGAAATACCGCGTGAAATTGAATTTCGAGGACAATGATGAGATTTCGGATGAACGTGGTGTCTTTTATGCGTTCGTCGCGGTTCGTAGAAAAACGCAGCGTCCGCGAGGTATGAACGGCGCAAGGTGAAAGAGAGCGAAGGGAAATTGAGACGTGTCTTGACACACGGCAGCCCCCGTTAATCGCATCCCGGGAGACGTGGCGCGAAACACGATTGTTTCCCCGAGACGAAAAGAACATCGAGACTCGAGATCGAGGTGAGGGCAAGATGGAGGAGAAACAAAGGAGAATCGGATCGAATGGACGCCCGGACGATCAAACAAGAGCCAAGGCTAAGCCTGCGGTTGGATAAATTACGAGAAAGCTTCCACGTATCGTGATACATACGCACGTGTCTTCGAGGAACGTTTCTCCGTCCAAATGGACAAAATCGTCTAAACGCGTTAAAGCTACACAACGCTTCGCGATCGCTATCTCGAGTAATGACCGACGATATCAGTTCGGATGAGTGCAATAAGAGACCCCCTCCATGGTTATCACCCTTATTCGTGAATAAGGGAGGAGAAAAAAGGAGAACGAGTCGTGTTTGATTAAACACATTTGGAACTTACGAACGATAACTCAATGACGAGACGACGACGCTCTCAGACCCGTCCCAACGAATCATCTTCGTGTCCATTAACAATTTAATTCTCCCGACAATATCGCAGAGTGCCCCGCAACGAGGGGAAGGGAAATTCAATTTTCATAACAATTTTCACGTTCAATAAAACGTGCACGCGGCCCACGGAGGAACGACGATCGTGTATCACGACGGCCGAGACGCTGGCGACGTCGTCGAGACATCGTCGATGCTTTTTGTCACCGGCGCAGCGCGAAACACAAGAGCAATAAGACGAACGACGAAGACTAGATTTGATCAGGACTCAGCCGGGGCCATCAGGACTCTGCACGCCGGAGATTCATTCTCGTTTCAACCTTTCGAACAAGTAACAAGCAACCTCTTGGCTCTCCGGGCGCCGTTTCATTTCATTCGGGGTTTATTCGAGCAAAATACACGAGCAAAAATGGAAAAGACGGAGAGTGGCCGTCGCTGCGAAATAAACGGCAATAACGATCGAATCTCGGCACGTTACCGTTCGCGATATCTTTATTTTCATCCTTTGCCCTCTCTCGTAGCTTTCGTTCGCGGGCAAATCGGTTAAAGGATTACAAATCCCCGTTGACCTACAAAACGAAACGGCAATCTCGACGCTGGAAAGGACTCTCGATCCAGACACAGAGACCCCGTTTTTCAACGAGGACCCCGTTTACCCCGTTTGAACCGATTAAAAGGCGAAAAAAACACGCGACGCAGAACAGGGGATAACAAAAAAGGAGATGAAACCGAGGGGCACGAGTTGCAAGGTGAAAAAATAAAAAAAGGAAAAGTTGCGAACATCGGTAACGCGTTCACTGCGCGAATCACCACCACCGCCGCCACCACCATCGCCGAAAGCTTCGGCTGGACTGTAATAGCCGTGGAAGGGTTAATGGGCTTACCGAAAATTGATGGTGGCTGTACAGAGTCGCATGAAATACGCGCGCCACCAACTTTTTCCCTCGGCCAGCCACGGCTTGCTACCCTATACACACCCTTACTACCCTCGGCAGCTACCCGGTTCCTTTTTCTCCTCGACCGACGATCGCCTCGACCGACCGTGATTTTTCCTCGAAATGTTTGCAACGCCGTGCGCTTGCAGCCATGCCACTATACTTTCTGCCTTCTTTCTTTCTTTCGCTCCTGCTTCCCGTGAGAATTGATCGACCGCAGCCGATATCGAGCTCACGCGAAAAGATTTTCCACTCGCTCGGGGAAATTTTCAGTAGGATTTTAACCCTCGCGTAACGGTGGCTGGGTCTACGGTGACCCGTTTTGAAGTCCTACTTTCTGCTCGAGTCGTACAAAGTTGGCCTGTACGGCTACGATTTGGCGATAAAAAATGGGATCGTATTACGTTTCCAATAAAAGAAGTGAAATCGGTGACGAACAAACGTACGAGTCAGTTCTGAAGAAGCAGTCATAGCGAATGGTCGGAAGTGTATTTCAGTGCATTGTTTTTCAGTATTTTTCATTAGTAGTGTTCTCCAGTTTTTGTAATATTTTTCATTTTTTTGTATTTTTTAGTCTTTTAGCGTTTCCCATTTTTTAAAACTCAAAACTTCCAAACCTGAAACGATCGAGATGTTTTATATTTGCACAGGCAATGACAACAAATATAGCGCTAAATGCAGCAATTGTCACAATTTCGTTTGTAGCAAACATAAATGCAGTCTAACATATTAGGTAATAAATAAATAATATTATTCATAGGTAATAAAAGTAGCAAGAGGTGTTTTTATTTCCTACTATCCTATTGTTATTAACAATCATAATAAAAATACAAAAAGGAAATAAAATTGAACCAGCCACTAACGACTACATACGTGCAAGTATATACGTAGTCAGTAGCTTGGGTCTCGCGAGACCCAGCCACCGGCCAGTACGGCCCGTCATGCGACGATTAATGGAAACACCTTTTCGTTTAATGACAACGAGGCGTGTTCGCGGCCGGTTACGCCGCTCGAAAGTAGTGAGGACGTGTCATTGATCAGACAGAACGGATGGAAATATTATTCGAAACGAGTGCGTATTTATTTCTGTTCGCAGGTACGAGACGAAATGGCGGCAGACGGCGTCGAACCACTGGAGGAGGAAATTCCGCACGAGGATATAATCGGTCGTGATTACTGTCGTTACAACGTGAAGCGACTGATGGCTCCTTAGCCACACACGGCGGACAGCTACGAGGACAGTGGAAGGTAGAAGGGAGGCGAGAGGCAGTGGAAGAATAGCGTGACGAATCGGACGATCGTCGCGGCAGCATAGAAGAGAGATTCTCCTCCAAAGCATCGCACAGCCCCGTGAATGATGCGTTCGCGCCGACTCCGGACGAATCGAGCTCCTCGGAACGCTCTTCTCTCCTTCCTCGAAGATCTCCTTTCCCCCCCGCGTCATCCGTGATTCTTGGCCGCGAACGTAAGTAGATAGGCAAACTCGATTTCCTTGGGAAATTCGCGAGGCGCGTGTGGTGTTCGTGGACAAGATAGAAAACCGATAGAAAAGGACAGAGGAGCTCGATCAAGCGTTTCTACCTTTGCAACGTGTCTTTATAGATGGACGAGCGTATATCCACGACTTTCAAAGACCAAGGCGCACGCGTTCGCGCGTGTCGAACGTTTAAGAATTTAAGGTCAGCCATAATCGATGTGTTTGATTTGCACTCAGCGATTGTTCTTTTTTTTTCTTTTTTTTCTTTTTTTTTTTTTTTTCTCTCGTCGATGCTGGAACCAAGACCCGCGCGTTCTAGTCAATATGATAATTACATTGTGTATAAATACGTACGTAACATAACGATCGATCTCGCGACTAACGACTGACACCGATCGTCACGTGTAACAGCGATATTTGTGCGAATGACTCTGCTTCAATGTGTCCTATTGTGCGTGTGTGCGTGTATGCGTGCGTCGTGCGTTGTACGAGTGAAAGAGAACTGACGATGTTTGTACATACGGTACCTGAAGTCGATGAACATATTGAACATCCTCCTGCCGAGCAAACCGACCAGACAAAATTTCCGCCGGGCAATTATATTATATTGAGCCGTGGCAACCGTGGGAATCAACGGGAACGAATTAGATAAAATTTAAAAGAGAAAAAAGAAAAAGAAAAGAGAGAGACGTTCCATCGAACGATTGGAATTCGTCTCAACGATTACAAACACTGGGCGGTTTGATCAAACTGTCAAGCTAGACACGAAGGAGGAAACTAGATACGAAGTTAGGCTCGGACGAGCTTGAAAGAAAGAAAAAAAAATGGATAGAACGTTGACAAAAAAAAAAAAGAGAAAAAAAGAGAAAAAAAGGAGAGAAGTCAACGAGTGCGCTTCGTGGCGCACGCCACGAGAGAAAACTTTCCTACGATTTTGCACGATCGAAGTTGACGTTGACACGCGCGTCGATGCGTTATCACCGATGACTTTTTTCGAATGCGTCTCATTCATTGTAACCGACACTTTAATGCTCGTATATTCTAACTAACGCACCGAGTAAATATCCTTTCTTAACGATGTTTTTACACTAAACTTTTAATATAGCCAGATGAAAAAAAAGAAAGAAAAAAAAAGAAAAAGAAACGAACGAACGAAGCACGGAGCAAAAAGAGAAGAGAAAAAAGAAGAAAAGAGAAACGAAAAACCAAGTACGAAGACGTGCCATCAACTTCCCTCGTGCCGTCAATCCATCTGATCGTTAATTTTACGTGAAACTGCGCGTCGTTTCAAACGTTTATGCGGTTTTTGGTTCTGATTTCAAAAAGAAATAAAAAGAAAATAAGAGATAAGGAGATACGTACGGAAATAAGAACGAAAAGAGAGGAAAGAATGAATCACAAGACTTGTTTCGTATCGATCGATCGTACGATCATTCGTGTGCGAGTAGTCGAGATCAACGAAGCGCCAGCCTCGTGAGTATATCCTAACATTTCAAAACGTTACTGATACCAGAAATAAATCGACGATAAATCGAAAATTACGGTTGTTATTCGACTGATGAGATTCACCCGGTTTTATTGTCTCCATCCTTCTCTTCCCCCTTGTATGCAAATAAATGAAATTTATATTCGACGGTTCTAACCGATTCGTATTTTTGTTTTTTTTCTAGAAAATTAGCCATACATTCTGGAATGGTTACAGGTGCGTCGGGCAGCGTGCTGAAAATATTGAATCGAATATCGAAGATTCGGAGTATTGGAAAGTATTTTTGAGCATCGAAGACCGGCTGCGTCGAAAATATTAAACAGAAGACACGGGAGTAGAAAACAATTTACGGGGATTTTCGTCAATGGTATACAAAAAAAAAAAAGAAGAAAAAAAGAATTATTACATTGCAAAATATTTCCTAATCGACGATATAATAACATTGTATTACATCGTACACGAGCTAACCTGTTTCCACTTTATTCAAACAGATATCGAACAGAAATAGTGACACGAATCTCGTAAGACTTTTCTTCGTACCAGCACTTACGAGACACTCTGCATACACGCTGCAATTGCAAGACTGCAATTGACGGTAAGAACGACGAAAGATCGAGAGATCGACGAGACTGTAGGGTCAACTGCGCAGACCGCCGGCGGTGTGGAAGTAGAATGACGCGGCTGGAGATCGAAGCGCATCGACTCGCCAATTTACAAGTAACAAAGGGCGGCGCTCGTTGGCGATTCACGGAAGCGCGCAGGAGGCAATCAAGTGCAAAGCATACGCTGAAATCGTAAATGCGGCTCGGTTTATCGGCATTTCGCTGGATCGTACGTGCTGTAAATTCCGGAGCCGGGGCTTGATTAGATTGTCGTCCCGTAGATTTGATAATGGCTGATTACCTATCAATCGAATAAATCAAATCGCTCTCCTCTGGGGCACGAGCATTTCACGCAATCGGCCCGGCTCTCGAACGCGAAAATCCGCCGATGACCGTTCAGTTTAGTCGGATTTCACCGCCGTGCGTTATGATTGTCGTTAAAGAGAAAGTCGTTCAGTGTCTTCGTACGATCGTTTTTCCACTTTGCGTCGCCCCGCGGCAAACTGGCCTTCGTTCGTCGACAAACGTTTACAAAGATAACGAAAAAAGAAATTTCAATCCGATCGCGCGTCCCACGGAGATAACAAGTTTTCATCCTCCTCCGATCGAAACTGTCGGACGAGGGAAAGTTCGGCGGGGAAAAAGAGATTGGCGAGGGGCGAGGAAGCCGCGTGGAACATCGCCGTGTCCTTTCAGTGATAATTAATTTTTCGCCGTCGGTAGAGGTCCACGCGACGAGCTCGTTAAAAAGTTCTGACACATTTAGACCTGAATTCGGCCGTGCAAAAACCATTTGAAGCTTCCTACCTCGACGGACCGACGCTGAATGAGCTGCCGGTTTCTTTGTCCAATCTCTCCTCCTCGCCTAGCGCGCTATCGTTCTTCTATGAATTTTTCTCTCATTCTCCGACTCTAATCTTCGCCCGACAGTGGAGCGAGACTTTGTCGAGACTTTGTCGAGACTTTGACTTTCTCGCGGAGAGGAGCGGCGAGGAAGCGTAAGCGGTAGGAGCTTAAAACAACGGGGAAGGGGGGAAAAGAAAAATATCTCGAACGCGAGAGAGGAGATACAAAGAGGCAGAGAGAGAAGTCTGAGAGAGAGAGAGAGAGAGAGTGGAAAAGGCAGTACAGAGCCACTCTTGTTCCACAGTTGTTCCGCTCTTGGGCTAGATATCTGCGCTCTAGGAAGAAACTCGAATTATTTCATCCTGCTCCTTGAAATTTCATCCCCCGACTAGGATTGTATCTCGCGCGATTTCACGAATTCCACGAACAATACTTTTCCTTGGCCGCTGCGCGCGTTCCCCCCCGTTCGAGAATCTTTCCTGGAATCGGGCGCAAGTTTCGAGAAACAAGCGTAGGGAACGATCGTGAAGAAGTCAGGGCAGAGTCACTCCGCGAGATCAAAGTCCCTCAGATTGAGTAAGGAAAGTGAAAAAAATGTGGAAAAGTCGAAGAGAGGAGGGAAAAGACAGAAGATCGAACGCGCAACGAAATGAAATATCGGTGGCCTGAATTTTGGCCCCCGAGCGAAATTCAAGGAAGATGGCGTGTCAAGTGGAAGACGAGGTAACGACCGCGGATAGGAGGAAATGACGCTGCAGGGATTACGAACCACGGCCAGCGGGTAGAGAATTAACGGCACATTTGCCCGGCATTTGCCGCACCGGCGAACCTTGCTTTTAGCTAACACGATCAAGAATCGAATATCGGCCGGCTGGTTGATCGTATCCCGGTTCGGGAAGGACGGCTTTACGATTCGGTCAATCGTAAAGCCTGATACCCAGAGACCCCATCTAGGTCCCGGCTGCCAGCAAGACCATTTCCAGGCGCTACACCGCAAGACCCAGGCAACAGTTTGACAGAATCTTCCCGTTCGTGAATATTATATATATATATATATATATATATATATGTATCGCATTACGGCGGTGATTGAATCAATGCGCAAGCGGAGAAATTCGATTTGATTCGACCGGTCACAAGCGGCAACGGCTTACTTTGTCCCCCAGCTTTCTCTCGTTTGACCAGCTACTACCGTGCCCATGGTCGTTTGAAGAACACCCGAGACTTCCTCTTTTATGTATGTACCACGTACGCCTTTATACGCGATTCACTTTACCCTACAATCTGCCACTCCGCTTTACAACCCTCCGATATCTCCTTGAAATCGCCACGAGACTTGAATTATCGAACGCGTGATTCGTTTTTTCTTTTTTTGCTCTCTCTTTCTCTCTCAGTCGGTCTCGGACGGACCGCCACCGTCGTTTAAGAATTGACTCACCCTAGACGGGCAGGGATCGTCCGGTGATCACGCAGTAAGATACGGAACGGGAAACAGTATAAAATATATGACACATCGAGACCTTGGAGAATTAAGATCTCTAGTGTGTCACTGCCTGAAATTTGCTCAGGGTTTGATTCGATCTACAGCTTCACGAAACACAGACCAGTCTTTCTTCCGCGATATTTTGTAATTATCTGTAATTACCATTGCGTGGTATTTCATCGAAAAGTTTATTAATTCGAAGGGTTAAGGAGACTCGTAACCTTTACACACATTTTCAACTTCGTTTCAAGAAATTCAGATCCTATGTTACAGTGTCAAAAAATGAAATGAAATTTCACATTTCGTACTTTTACATTTCCAAAACGTTCCTTCGGTTCAAATATTCAAATATTACGCTTTGCAATCCAGCGTAAAAAAAGTTCAGCACTGCTGAGCCAGCGAGGTAGTAAGAGCAAAAAACTGCATTTCAAAATAATACAGGACGCGACGATTTGGAATTGACTCGCCAAATTTCAAAGCGGTCGCTTCTTTCTTTTTTTTTCTGTCGCCGTGACGCGGCAAACTATCTGGCGCGGTATTCGAGAGGCAAAATTGCCAATCACTGAATAAATTCCAACGTAAATGAAAGTCGTGGACGTTAACGGTATCGGTGACAACATTAGCGCATGGAATCTATCTGACTCTATAATATCTGTCGAGAGTGCAACGTGGTTTTTATGAATTTCGAATTCGTAAACGACACTCACCGAGCTTCGAGTTGCGGCACGCTTGCACGTCCTCTGAACAAAGCTGAAGCGTCCGCGCCGCGTTCAGCGGTGGTCGACGGTGAACGCTATTGCTCGTTCGGAATCCCTGGAAATAGAATGTAAACTTTACGGTGAGAGCACGCGTGAAACGAAACGCGTGAATAAGAGAGGATAAAAGGGGCAGATAACAGAGCGACGTTTCACTCGTTTACTACGTTTCGCGACTCTGTATTAGCGGGCGCAGTTTTCAGCAGCACGGTACGCAAGCTTCCACTCAACGATATTAGACCACCTTAATTCACGTTAGAAACGCGTAGAAATTTCTCCAGTGTTCAGCAACTAAAACACGGAGCTCGGACCAAGACACTGTGCATTCGTGTGTTTTGGCAAACAAACCGACCTGGCGAATGATCGTCGCCATTGTCTAGCATCATCGAATTGCCACACACTTTCTTTCTTTCTTTCTTTCTTTCACGCGTCCACGTACTCTTGACAAACAACAACCCCTTTTATCCCTGTCTCCGTTTCTTCGGTTTCCTTCCACGCTGCTCGCGAGGATCGTGTTTTATGAACTAGCCTGTACGTCCGGTGGAAACGCAATTGAATGGATCTGGTCCCCGGAGGAATCGCGCGCCGTTATCCGGTGTGGAGAAGGCGATGTGCTGCGATGCTTTTACGATCATTCCGAGTGCGACCGATGGCTGCAGTGAAACCAGACCCACGGATCCTTTCGAATAGCGTATTAAGAAACGACTTTTTCATCGACTTTGCGCGCGTTCGTGTAATTGCGCGCGATTATACGCACGTTCTGTCGCATACACACACATACACACACACACACACACATATACATATATACTCGCGTAAAATTTCACTTACAGGCGAAAGTACACGGGACGGTAAGCTGTTTAAATTAAGCTGCTTTGCCGGCGGATAACTGGATTTAAGGGAAATTACGTGCTGGGCGTTGTCCGTTAAAGTTTCTACGATTATGCGACGAGGAAAAAGAATTACGGCGCAAGAGCGAAAACGTTACGAAGCGTAATATTAATTTGCCCCCCTCCCTTTTCCAGCCTTTCCTCCTCGCAGCGCGGGAGTGATATGAAATATCCACCGACACGGTGGATCTCCAGGAGGAGAGCGCGTCGTTTAAATAACCGTTCGACGACTGAAATAATATCTTATTCTTAGTATGCAGGTCAGCCGGTTCCTTTCAATTATTATTATCGACGCTGCAACCGTTTGACCTGGCGGCCTGGTTCGACCAAAAAAGGACTCCGATACTTACATTTCGCGGCAGGGGCGTGGTTCTTCTTTTCCCCCAAATTCTCTTCCTCTGTCAAACAGCAGTAACGTCGTTTCGACGCGCTGTTTGATAATATCGACGGGAGATCTCGCGTAGCAATCTGCGGCGAGTCGAAACAGAGATTTCGCTGCCGAGCGTATTTCACAGCGAGATATGCAGATTCGTGTGGAGATACGCAGGATGGGAGTCACAGGATGGGGAATACCGTTTGGAAATGACGCCGACGAAACTGTGCGTGCGTTTGCGTGTTCTTCGTACACTCCGGGGCCAGAAAGACTGGAAAGACTGGAAATAAATAATGAAACTTGTGACTTGGTGATCGACAAAAAAAGGTTTTTGACAGCGAAAGAAAGAGAGGATGGAAAAAATAACGAAATCGGATCTTTGTCTAAAAATATTTATTTTATTCTCCTAGACTTTTTTCCAAATATATATACACACACACACACACACATATATATATATACACATATTATACATATACATATATACGTACATATATATACATATGTGTGTGTGTGTGTGTGTATATATATATAAACAAATTTTCCACAATATCAATAATCTGTACAAAATAATAGCTTTTTATACAGTACAGTATAAAAATACCATTCCCATACAGATAATTCTTAATTCGTCGGCCGCGAGCAAACGGCTGTGTCATCAGAACGAATAAAAAACACGCTCCTGGCGATGATAATTTGAAGAAACGAGATCTAAATCGCTCAACGAGTACACACCTACTACAAACATATAACATACAACAGAGTTTCCGAGTAAGCGAATTGTCACATCGCGTCGCTTTCCTTTCGCGCTATGATACAGAACAGCCGTTCATCGTCGACGCGTAACAACGATATAGATAATTACAATTTTCTTCTCATTCGGTCTTCTTAACAATCGTTAGAAAAGGTACTTCGTTTTAGGTACTTTTTAGATACGACGCGGCACCGGCTGGCTCGGTTCCACGGCCGGCTCTGCTTTTCTTTACTATCGTCCAGTCAATGGGGCAACACGACTGGATGAAATCGTGGGACGATAAGATAAATTGTCAACAGAAAAAAATCGATCTGAAATAACAAAACACGTGCACGTGAAAGATCCTTCTTCCGTGAAGGAAGCGTCAACAACAAGAGTAAGACCGTCACACACGCGGTGAACGCAATGAACGCATCGGAGAAACAAGCAGGGCTTCTCTTTCGAAGAGAAAGGGGAGAAACAGGGCGACTAACAGCAAGTAAAAGTGGGACAGGATCGTAAGTCTAAAGACGGAATAGAGATGGAATTTCTCTCCCGGGTTTCCTCCACCCGCGTTGAAAAGAATCTGTGCCTTCTTCTTTGGCGCGGATTCCCTTCGATCTGAGAAGAGTGTAACCAGAAATACAGGAAGAATAAGTTGGACTGCCGCGATGAAATGGACAGAAGCGGAAAAGAGAAAAGAAACGAGAGAAGGGGGAGGGGGGAAATGAAAAAGAAGAGAGAAGAAGAAAAGAGAAAATGGCAGAGCTCGATGTTCCTGACTCTTCGTGTTTCTCTTTCTGTCTTTCTTGCTCGGTTAGTTGACCACTTTCTCCCGTTTCAGAGAGCCAAGCTCTTCCAGCATCGCTTGTAGCCCTTCGGGAACTCGTCCGGCGTCCAATTCCTGTCCCCACTGCCGATACTGAAAGGAAAATAACGGATAGCGGTTACACGAGCTTTCAGCTGACACGCGATCGAACGTCGTTTCTTATACTCAAACAAGTCCTCGGGAACTTTAAGGGAGCTTGGTGAAAAGGTTCGAGGATGGATAGACGATGATGTGTGCGGGAAAGGCTGTCTCTCTCTCTTTCTCTCTCTCTCTTTCTCTCCTCTTCGATTCGCTCGACAAATCGTTCTTCTATGGCAGATCTGACGTACGTGCGGGATAAACGCAGGGGAAAGGATCTTTTTTCTCTATACAACTGCAAGAGAAAAGGCTTAAAACGTGAAAAGCTTACGGCGGTCGTTGTTGTTCCGCCTAATCGACGATCACACATTTTTAAGCGTACGTACCTTCAAAGAGCTCTTTTATCGGATTTGATTCGTTCGTACTCGATCGTGAGAATCGAACAAGCGAATCCTCACGTTAGTCACACGTTTCTACAAGGCGTTAGTTTCGCGTTTGTTTTTTTTTTTTTCTTTTCCAAGTAATAAACGTGTCGAACTGCGTTAGCCATTCATACCTCGAGTAATTAACGAGGGCGAGCAACTAAGGGAGATCATTGCGGGAAACGAAAGATTGCGGGATTTTCCAATGCTTGCACCGATCTACCGTCTAGGTATAGCAGAACTAATTCCGGAAACTTCGGGACGCCCATTACTCCGCCGGAGAAAAAAAAATAGAGAACGTAGGAGACGAAGAAAGTAGGAAGCCGACATGTTTATGGTTCTTTGGTAAAACTTTGCGTCCTTCTCCGGTGTTCTCCTTTTTCTCCTTCTTCTTCTTCTTCTTCTTCTTCTTCTTCTTCTTCTTCTTGTCCCGACCGAGGAATTTACGATATTAACGCACGCGGAAAATACAAACGCAACGCTCCGCGGCGGTTCTAGGACAGCTGTAACTCTCTGCCGAAACGAAAGTCGGATGAAACGACCCGGCGATTGCATAATCGGGAACACGTACGACTTTGAAAACATCCACGCGGCTCGCCGGAATAATAGGTGTATAACTCACTTGGCAAGCCGCGAGGAGAAGACTCGTTCCTCGCGGCGAAAAGGATTTATTATCGCGCGGCTGCGTAGGAAACGGCCACGGGATATTATATCGCGGGGAAAATATGACGGGGGGGGAAACGGGATCGAGTCGGGCGGAATAAGACGATAGAGGATAAGAGGCAGACATTTTCACACGGCGGGACTTACCATTTCCAGCTCTCTTCGAAGTGCCAGCACAGCCTTCTCGCGATCGGCCACCAGTTCCTCAAGATATTGATACCTTAGCTTCTTTCGAGCGCGACACTCCCTCGCACTCTGTCGACTTCGTTCTGGAAAAATGAGAGCAAAACCGTGAAAACCTGAGACGCTCGCGTCGATATAACTCGCTAGATCTCGTAAAGCCCCATCGCCGTGCTTCGTAACTTTCTCGCTGCTCTCTCCCGCAAGTTCCGACACATACACACACAGTCACGATCGTATTTTTCTTGTTAGCAGGTGGAAAATAATTGTTTCTTTATTAGTTGTGAATATTTAAGTATATCGTGTGCAGCGTAAGTGTATACGCAACTATACGATATTTCTTTCGAGTTCAACATCAACTTCATCATATAGTCACGACTATAAAAATCAAGTTTCAATTGAGTTTCAATTTCATTCGTCGTACGTACGTAATCTAACGCGAGAAACTATTCCACGAGTGCTAGATATTTTTTTTCCCGGTCTAACAAGTTTCATCGTTCCAGTTCCAGTTAAAGTATCCGCAGTATCTAACGCGAAAAAAGGGGTTAAGACTGAAATTTCACAGATTTCACTTTGCGAACGACACAACGTAAAGGAATATCGAGCCTTTGTACCTGAACAATTTTATGCCAATTTTCTTCAGAAACCTTTACCGGAGATTCTTTCGCGACAGAGAAAGCGTTCTTAAGAAGCGATCGAAGAGACGATTACGAGAAGCGGCAGAAGGAAAGCCAAACAAGCGACGATCGACGTTCCTTTGGTAAATTTTTCACGCGAGATCGGATCCAACGAGCAGGGATACGACCGCGTTTAATAATTCAAGATAGATCTGCCACGTGAAGTTTGCCATCCGCGAGATAAGCGAAACAGAATCGTAATCGCGGTAGAGGCGAGATATATGTACTTTTGAAGGTAGGACGATGCTTTTCCCGGGCGCGAGTTCAACAGACGTAAGAGACACATAAAGGGGGAGAGGAGCCTGGAGAAGAAACTCGGGGGCTTAATGAGACCCAGAAACGCGTTAAAGTTAATACTTCGAGGATCAGCGTTTGTGTTCGACGCCGCGGTAACTAGCAACGCGATACCTTTCTTTTCGCGTGGGTATACCCACGCGCGACGAAGTACAAGAGTAATGCAAGAATAACGCGAAAGAATCACGTGGGATTGAAGAAAAATGCGAGATTCCGAGTCGCAGTTTTCACAACACGATTTCGAAACTTAACACGCTGAATGCTACAGTGCGATCAGTAGAAACACATAATTCGAGTAAATGTTAATTAATTGGAAATTTTTTAATATTAGCTTCGTTGCTACTAAATTAATATAGTATGGAACATGTACAAAAATAATTTTAATTACGCACGCAATATGTATATTTAATTATGTACAATGCGTATAAATATTATTCACGCATATACATATATTGCGATGTATCGTATCAAAGCAAACAAAGAAAAGGTGAATCGGTACAGTCTTTACAATACGGGAGATTGTTTGCTTTTATCTTACCTAATTGTTTCGAATTCTTTTCACAACATCTTCTACAAAATCGTCGACCGATGCTGACTTTTCCTGCCATGGTTTTCAATTCATGACGTAGTTTTCTCTGTGTGAAATATCGTAAAAAATAAGTGAAAATCAAAGAGACGTATTTCAGCACAGTGGAGGTTACCCCGATGACCTCCAGTAAGATAAACACATGGTTATACACCTCGACTCATCTGTTACAGATAACACTTCAATGTGACATCTATCGTATAATAACTGATTCATGTTGGTGTCCGTGGCATTCAACGTGTTAAAGATAGGAATTAACAGAATTCCACCATATCGTAACACCGCGTGGAATTGGGAGGGTTAAAGTCCCGCCTGGGAGCATGGAAATCGTCGAAGAAAGAGAAGATAAGAAAGAAAGGACTCGAGAACACCGCGAAACGTCAGCTGCTTGAATCGAAAACAGGGAAGTTTTCCCCTATTCGGATCTGGCTCCGCATACAAATGCAAAGGGGGATGTGCGAGCAACGCTGGATTCGAATAGGTTCCCTGCTTAACCCCCCATCCCCCCTTCCGTGCAACTGCACGGAGCAGCAATACCACGTCCGTGGCCGACAATAAAATCGGCAACTAAATAGTTGCCAGCTCTATCCAAACCAAAACGCGAAATTTAAACCACGTAGCAAACAACCGTGCGCGGATCGTTTGGTGGAAAGTGGAACGAGCGGCCATAAATATTCACCTGTGTCCTCCTATAAATTGTCGCGGCAAAAATTACAAACGAAGGTGAAGGACGCGCGCGTAACCATCGCGCGATGAACTTCGCGTAACTCAAATTTGACGCGCGATTTTTCACGAGTGCTCGCGATACGTGCAACTATATACTATACAGGGTATAAGTATGGACAGTGATGATATATATATATATATCTATGCACGAGTATCGAAACACCTGCTCGTCTTGTGCAAAAAAATCCGACAGATTAAGATTGTTACAGGGAAATGATTCGTTGCAAGTTCATACGCATTAACAGTCTTGCGCTGGTAACTGGTTGACGGACCATAACGAGTGACCAGACCGTATACGATAATTCGTCTTCTTTTTGAATTCGTCGGTATATCACTGGATAGAAATTACTGAGAAGTAATAAGTTTATTATTTGTTTTGCCTATTTTTACTTAAATATACTTAAAACTGTGAAAATATTACAATTTTGGGACAAAGAGGTTAACCACTTGCGCCGGCAACTGATTGCGGACCATAACGAGTGACCGAACCGTATACCAATAATTCGTCGCTTTCTTTTTGAACTCGTCGGTATGATGTCGCTGGATAGAAATTACTGAGAAGTAATAAATTTATTATTTGTTTTACTTAAATATACTTAAAACTGAGAAAATATTACAATTTTGGGACAAAGAGGTTAACCACTTGCGCCGGCAACTGATTGCGGACCATAACGAGTGACCGAACCGTATACCAATAATTCGTCGCTTTCATTTTGAACTCGTCGGTATGATGTCGCTGGATAGAAATTATTGAGAAGTAATAAATTTATTATTTGTTTTGCCTGGATTGTATTTCAATATACTTAAAAAACTGTGAAAATATTGCAATTTTCGGCCAAATGTACTCGACGTACGTGACAAGTCATCCCAGCGCAAGAGGTTAAAAACCTATAATTCTGAAATCTTGACACTTTATCTATCGGTTTGGTGGAATGAAAACACGTAGCTAGTACCGATTCAATGTATATGCTTATTTCTAAATCTACTATAAATATACGCTTTCCTTAGATTTTGGCATAATTTTTACCGCCATAATTGTTTTACCGTGTATTTGCAACGTCGTATTTTATCTATTGCAACGTTAGCATCGTTACTCTCTGAATCATTAACCTGCGGCGGCAATACACAATGCTGCTTTCGTGTTATTATATTACTGTCTTCACTGCAACCACTACTATCAGTCTCCAAAGAACCAACGGAACAATCTGACGGACAAATCGTTTGAACAAAGGCCTTGGTTTTCATTCACTCTGACTCATTACGTAGAGGGGAGTAATTTCAAAATGATTAATTTCAAAAACAACAAGATTGACACGTTGTTAATTTAACCACTTGCGCTGGCAACTGACTGCGGACCATAACGAGTGACCAAACCGTATACAACAAATCGTCGCTTTCTTTTTCTTTCGAACTCGTCGGTATATCACTGGATAGAAACTATTGAGAAGTAATAAATTTATTATTTGTTTTGCCTATTTTGTTTTACTTGAATATACTTAAAACTGAGAAAATATTGCGGAAAAATTCTGGACGCGCGTGGCAAGAGATTAATCGCCAATAAGTACCGGTCTCGAGAAACCCGAATATTCAAATGCCGGATGGTAAAACGTTGAGATACACAATTTTGCGTCGTATAAAAATGGTAACTGACACCGGATATGGTGTACTCAGACCCACGAGACAGCAGGTACGAGCCTGACGGACGAAAACGACGCGATGACGTCGCCGTCCCGGTCTGATGGCGCAGCGTTTCCGCGGTACGTCGCGGGCATTCGCGAGAAAGACGAAGCACCGGATAAAATCGATCGTAATAGCCTCCCCCCCCCCTCTCTCTCCTATTGCAGGATATTGCAAATTTCTCCGGTGATCGCGATGTAATAAAGCTCTTTACGATCAAGGGTCGCGGCTATTATCGCGTTATCTACGGCTCACTAAGCCCGCCTTTTACGCGGCAATAAACGTCCTCCTGTGCTCAACCCTTGTGTCGTCGCTTTCCTTTTCTTTTACAAAAGGGGGAAGAACTTGTCCGTTTCAGATGACGAAACCCTCGAAGGAGTCGGATCGCGGTAGAATTACATCGAAAAGGGATTTTCGTCGCGCGGCCGATGCAACCGTATCGCGATCGATCCGACCTCGGCGCGAAAATTACGCGTCCTCGCGCTGCAACCAATTTGCAGCTCCATTTAGGACCGAGTAGCCGAGGTATCTGCATCTCGAAATCGAATCAAGCGGAGTCTAAGCAAGCTCCGACATCGAGGCATCAACCTAGAGAAAACAACGTCGATCAGAAGGTGGGCGTGAATGAAATTAGGGAAAATTGGAGGACTTGCGGAGACTCGAAAGACTCGACGAAACCGACGACCCGATGTACAATTCGACGTTGTACACCGGCGTCGATTCGAGGGAAAGGTCAGCGGCAAGCTCGGATACGAAAATACGAGAGAGAAAAACGAATGGATTCGATCATCGACGGAGCCGGTAGGAGGATTGCGAATCCTCCATCCGTGGATGTTGCTCGTAAAACCAGCTCGAATTCGTGTTTCCTCTTGCCAAACTTTGGGAGAACTAGTTCTCGAACGTACGCAGAAGCGGAAGTTGCGGGAACGAAAGAGAAGAGATCTACCGGGGGAGGGGGGGGGGGGGATTGTTTCTCTCTCGCGTGATTTCCTCGCGAGTTCGTAGGTGAACGCGTATTTATAAGAAGTCTGTCCGATCCGCGAGCACGCGCAAATAAAAGAGAAAAAGGCAAGGAACAACGATGGAAAGCTGGCAGTATTAGAAAAGGAAGAAGAAGAAGAAGAAGAAGATAGAAAAGAAAGGAAAGAGAAAGAGGAGCAAAGATTCTGCAACATCGCCTCGAGAGCTTTTCTCGCCGATCTCGTCTTCGCCGGAACAGCTCCTGGCAAAACGGCGGAATTGCAAAACACACCTTTCCATTTCGTCTCGTCGCGTCTCGTCGCGTCGCGTCGCGCAGAATCATCGGGAACATCGGTTCCGGGCGCGACCGAGTTGACCCAGCATAAATATTCATTCGTTCGGCAGGGATAAATATTCGTACGGTGTCGCGGATTTCGGTCTCGGTGAAACCCGTCGCTCGACGCTTCGTAATCAAGCAGCGTGGATTTCTCACGTGGCTTGCGCAACGCCGAGCGGGAGGTTACATCTTGCTTCCTCCCCCCCCCCCTTCCTGTTTGATACACCATCACCGCGGAGATGCAAATCGAGGTTAAGTCAGCTTCTTAAGGGTGGCATGCAAATATGGTTAGCCATCGGCCGTGAAAGAAAAACGATTCGCCGGTGGGAGAACGACCTTTTGGAAATAAACGGGAGTGAGGACAACGACGCTCTTGATTTACATGGACGTCGTATCGTTGGGGGAATTCACGTCGTATCGTTGGATACGCCGAGAGCGTAAAGGAGAGGAATCCTCTTATCTCGTAAAATTTTTCCAACGAGCTTCTCCAACGTGTTCGACTATCTTTCTCTATCCTCTCGATAGCGCAAAGACAACAATTTCGTCACGTTCCTGTAATTTTCCAGTTGCACTACTGAAAATTTCTCCACGACGACGACTGTTCTCGACTCTCGTTCTTTTGCGACTGCAGTCGCTTCGGATGAAAACTGATTGTGTGTCTATAGTGGTGAAGGCGATTGACTATATATGTCTCTCTGTGTGTGTCTGTGTCTGTGTATGTGTGTGCGTTTGAATAACACGGGTGGTAGTAGGTTGAGAAGCTTCTTACCGAGCTTTGCTTTCATGTCCGTCTTGTCGGACGCCTTCCTTCCAGGCTTACGTCCCCTCTTACCCCCCTCTTTCCGATCACCGCGAGATCCCTCCTGAAACGAGAAAAATGTCACGTAAATTAATAAGCCACGGGAATAGGTCTCGCGATTTCTCTTTACCAATTGTCAGGAGACGAGTCGAGACGAATTGCAAGATTCCCGCGAATGGCCGAAAGTTTTGTAATTATACGGGTGACGAAAAGACCGTTTTGATGCTTTGGAATTATACACGGATGAAAACGCGTTCCAGCTTTGCGCGTGAAACATTTACAGCCAGATTCAACGATTACACGGCGCGGCGAGAATCACACACGCGTAATAGAATAAATAATACAGGCAGCGTATACAGGTGGTAAAAAAAAAGGAAAAAAAAAAGAAGAAAGAAAAATTTTTGTACAACGTTCTAGGGGTCGTCGACTGAAATCGTAACGTCAGAACATGACGGCGACGAAACGGGTAGCAACGAGATCTGAAAACGGATGCGACGAGTCTCTGCAGCGACGTAATACCCGCTTGATCCGTTGTTTCTTCCTGCCACTGATTAATATCTCAAACGAGTTGGTTCGAGCTCGCGGAGAACAACGTCTACCATTTTCAATGGAAACAAAAGCTTATTGAAGAGCAAGAGAGAGAGAGAGAGAGAGACAGAGAGAGGACCGCTAAAAGCTCAGCACGAAGCTTTCATGGACAAAACCCTCAGCGCGCCTCGACCATTTTGACGAATTTTCGCGCCAAGATAACTTTCGCGTCCCGAAAATATACGGAGTTTGCCGCTACGAGAAAAAGCCAGACGACACTCTCCCTTCTTCCCGATCGTTATCCGCTTAAAACTTTCTAACGCTTCTACGATCGTTACCTGCCCCATTTTTTTCCGATGAAAACTCGATGGTCCACGAACCAGCTTGAGAAGGAACTAGCCTGTCTGGAAGAATCGCGATCGAAAAGACGATCCGCTGCCTCGTTCGAGAGATAAAGAAGACACACACGAGCAAGTATAACGCACGCAAAGACCCCCCACATCCACCGGGTCCCGGCGAACCGTTAAAATTTACACGTCCCCGGAGCACGGTTGTTGCTCGACGACGATAGAGAGAGGCGGCCGCGGGCTTAGCTATGCATGCGCTCACGGGTGACAAAATACAAATTCAGTCCCCCTTTTTAGGGAAGACGTTTACCTTCGGCCCTATCCTTTCCTCTCAATCCTATCTGGTATTAAATCTCCTCGAATCCTCTTTCTTCCCCACGGCCGCTTCCGACTTCTTTCGCTCGTCCCCTCGCGCTCGCGTCTGTCCTCTGTCTACCTCTCGCTCCGAGGGCTATCCACCCCTTTCCCCTTCCCTTTCCCTTTCCTTTTCCCTTCTTCCCTCTTTCACCCTTCACGATCCACGGTCTCGTGACTCTTCTCGCGCGGCGGTCTTTGTAGGCAGAAAATGGAATTGATGCTCGGCGATGAGCGGCGAGATACAGGAAACGAGCGAGGAAAGAGCGGTTCTCGCGTAAGGATTCCGACACGGCCAGTAGTAAGGCGTGTGTATCAGGTTCGTGGGACACTGCCATCTCCATTGTGTACGTTTCTGTATGCTCGAGCCTTCTCCCCGAGCTGTTCACAGAAATATAATTAACCTGCGCGGGCGGAACGATGAATCGCAACGATGATCAAAGAGAAAGAGAACGATATTCGCAGCGTGTGTGGTTGTTGTTGCTACACCCGTCGCGCGCGTACGTACGTCGTACGTCGTACACCGGAAGGGTAGGAAAACTCGTTAAACCCCTCCACTGTCAGTGACACTTCCGTCGATTTCCTGCACGCCCCTATCGCGAATGTCGCGCTACCTACACCCAGATCGACCCTGCGCCTGACAATCCCACTCGGATTTCTGACGTGTATCCGATCGTCGAGTAGAACGATTCACCCGCTTCCGGAACTCCCCCCGGTCATCGACTTTTCAAATCTCCAGTCGATTTCAAGCCCGGTGTTTCCACGTGCTTGACACTTTTACTGTCCAACTATCGCGTATTACTTTTAATCCCTTCTCCGAGAGAGGGGTACCGCGTCAGAGAAACAACGGAACGACGCGAAATTGTATCGAACTCGGTATGTACACCCCCCTCCAAAAGTATTAGGCTACTTACAGAAAATGAAATGTATTTAGGAAGAAAAAGCTATTGGGGAATTGTTATAATTTCTCAAATTCATTTCGAAGTTTAGGTTACATCGAGCTGGGAGAAGTACACATAGTTTACATTATAGCAACAATAACGTTAATTTTGCACGAGAAAGTTACATTTTCTTTTCGTCGATATATCCATTGCGTTTTTTCATCATTTGTTCGACTAATTTCGGCATACGTTTTATTAGTTTTTCTAATTGTTTCTGTTACTATTTGGTCCCATGGATTTTGTAGTTTGTTTCACAAGTCATTGTGCGACTTTGGACGGATTTTCCCGAATCTTCTCTATATTGGGTTCAGATCAGGGGGCCAATGCATTATTTTCGATTCATCGCTCTGTTCTAAATGTTGCAAATAGTCTTTAGAAAGCCTTGCAGCGTGCTTGGGATCGTTGTCACGCAATGAAAATAAAATATGACACCATCACGTAAAATAGACAAATATTGCTCTTTCTTCAGAATCCCTTCGATTTTTATTAAATCACCAACACTATTTGCTCTAGTACACCCCCAGACCATTATTGACCACCCTCCGTGTTTAACTGTGGATACGACACAGTCAGGAATCATTTTTTCTTCAGGTCTTTCAAAAACATACCGTAACAACCGTAAAACATTTTTCCACTCTTCAACTGACCAATTTCGATATTTTCTTAGCGCACTCTGGTCTTTTTACTTTACTTTGTGATCTTAGTAATAGTTTTTTTTATAGCCACGCTTCCACGAGGACCAACCTTGTGCAAGCGTCTCCTCATTTACACCAAATACTAAATAAGCAGGTGCCCCAATACTTTTGGAGAGGAGTGTATGTACGTGTACACATAGTCGACCCACTTCCTCGTTTCCACCATGATCAAAGTCAATCAGGATTCTCTGATATTTCCGAACACGCGCGATCGGCAACAATATCGCGACACCTTGGACGAACGAATTGTCCGATAACGAAGACACTCGTTCCCCTAATCTTTAAGTGAAAACAACGTCCCATCGTGACGAAACGAAGATCGATCAAATTTTCCCTTCGTCCGGAACATCGTTCCAGTCGCGAATGAGAGGGAAGACAGACGAATCGGGAGAGAAAAATATTGCAACTCGCAACGCGACAGATACTTTTTCTCTGTCTCTGTCTCTGTACTTTGAAGATTACGCTTTGAAGATTCGCGGAGGTTACAGACGAGAGGAGACGGCGTATAGCCGGATGCTACCGATAGTAAGCGGCAGCACGGTAGAGACCGGAAGCTAGTAAACCACACTGTTACACAGAGTCGGGAGGAGGGGAGGCGCTTTGTAGTTTCGCAGTTCGTCGGCCGATTCCCTCTTACGCGTATTTCTCGAGCGCAAAGGCCGGGTTACGCGGCTCGCTCGCTCCGTGCCAAGGCTCCTCGTTCCGCGTGAAGCGTGATTTAATCTAGCGACATGAACGCACGACTCGTTGCTATGTCACGTGCATACATGCACCAGATACACACCGTTCAGTTTGTACGTATACGTGGTACCGAGCGATCGGTGCGTGGCCAGTAGTCGTGTCAAAGGCGACCATAATCGCGCCTGCGAGAACGTGTCGGAGAACCGCCGACCGACTCGAGTTTGGATCAACTGTGTTAGATCGTGTTTACAATCTAAGAGGAGAAAAAAAAAAGGAGGGAATCGAAGCGAGAAATTTTTTAAATTTAGTATATCGATATCGTGATATATAAATTATTAACATCGATAATAATTTAATATGTACTAATAAGTCAATATATGATATATTAATATGTATATAATATATCATATATAATAATTTATAATTTATTAACATCACAGGACATTCTACCTATTGTAGAATGTGTGTTGATTATGCGAAACGACACATTGCTAATCGAATAATCGTCACAGTGAAATGTCGTTCGTTTCAAATTACTCTGCTGATTTCTACACTACGGTGTTTCGCAATCCGTCTTACGATCATCCTCCAGTTTTTTTCGTTAATCGACATTCCATTAATCGGTATTCCGCGTGTGACAATCGAGCCACCACTCGGCCCTAAATTACGCCTGCCGTTATTACAAGATTACGTAACTGGCGTTAATCTCGTGAATCGATCTCACGGAGAACTTGGGAGAATTAACATGAAAAGCAACTGCTCTCTCGTCGCCCCTCAACAGTAGTGAACTCGCGAGTGAACGTCGCCCGCAAATTCCGATTCGCACGAAGATCAAGTCGAGAAACATAAACGATCCTCGGGAATCCAGGAATCCGAACGTCATGGACACTGTCCTGCCGTTCAAACGTCTCCGAAAGAATAAAAATTCCTTCGAGTTGCTCGGTGAATTTCTATGCGCGCTAATGAAGTATTTGCACATCGCGTCGCCGACACTCTCTCTCTCTCTCTCTCTCTCTCTCTCTCTCTCTCTCTCTCTCTCTCTCTCTCTATCTCTCGTTTGATCCGATTCGCTCTACGCTGGAACCTTTCCGCTCTGCTTAAATTTCTCCTCTCGTTACACGCGCGGAATTCTTCCAGACGACTGGAATAGAGGAGAGGAGAGAAGAAGAGAAGAGAAGAAAAGAGTAACGACGAAAAAAATAGAAATTGAAAACGATGGGTTGTCGCTTCGAGCGCATTCGCGATTAATTCGAAACCACGGACGTCGAACGTGTACGCTTCCGTTCCTCGTACTTGGCGGAACAACTTCCGGGCGACCACCTCACTCTAGTAGAAAGTCTTTAATTACAAAGGATACGGGAAACGTTCTTGGCCCGTCCCACCCTTTTAACCCCCGGCCACGGCCTCCCTACCTCTCGTCCCTTTCATACGGGCGAGAGTCGGACCACTCTCGAATTTCACGGAAAGAAACTCGTTCAATTAATTTTCATTATTAATGGAATTACTGCCGGGGTCCCTTAGAGCGAGACTCTCTTAAACGCGTTAGCCATCTTTCCACCCCTTGATACCTTCTATTAACCCCAAAAATCTTTCGCCTTCCCCTTTCGTCCTCCCTCCATCCCTCTCTCTCTCTCTCTCTCTCTCTCTCTCTCTCTCTCTCTCTCTCTCTCTCTCTCTCTCTTTCTCCAGACGATTCTCGTCCGCGTCAATTTTCACCTCGGAGCGAAAAGCCCCGGATTCCCCTGCCCGCTTTTCTCTTCCTCGTGTCCCACACATCCACGACGCGTCCAACCCTTAAACTCTTCACACCGAAGACCATAGATGTACCGAAATTTGTCCAGAAGAGTATGCCTGAGATGGTCGCAAGTCGGACGAGTCACGAGAGGACGAAGGAACACAAACGGCTACTAGTGGAAACTTTGGCGAAACGGTGACGAGACCGATCGTTCGTCAACGATTACACAGTCACAGTGAAAATGGTCATGGAAATTCGTGTCGCTCGGGAGGAACCCGAGCAATTTTCTTGGGCTTCGATCGTAATATCGCGGCGAGGCGGAGGGGTCCGGGGTTCTTCGCGGGAACAGAGCGGCAGAGATTGCCGCAAGGTTCAATTATTCAGTGGAGGGGGAGAGGGGAGGTTAGGCAAAATCCTCTTACGCTCTCGTCCGCGATTCCTCTGGAAATTCATAACAACATTTACACGGAACGAAATAAAGACGGGAGTGAAAATCATCGGCGAAGAGATGTGCCTTTTTGCCTCCGGAGGAGCTCTGCACACACACACAAACACACACACACTCTCTCGTTCTTCTTATCCCTCCGTTTCTGAATTTACGTCCGCTTTATTCTCGGCTCGAGCGGCAGGCGAATCGAGAAATCCGGCTGAGCATGAATTCAATCAATGCTTCTGCATGAGGAACGTTCGAGGAAAATGACGATCAAACTGTGTTGTTTCAGCAGAGAGGAGAATTGAACCGACCGTTCGCGAGTACGCGATCGTCGTTGCAGCAGTTGATCGAAAGCATTCGCTGCAGTTGATCAAATTATCGTCGGCCTACCGATTGGATAACCCTTACGTCCGTCCCTCTCCCTCCCTCTTCCTCCCATCCGCCGTTCGTTTCCATCGTTTCGCAGAAAAAACGCAATTCACGCTCGTGAAACGCGCGGCGTCGCAACGAGCGAGCGTGCAACGCAGTTACCGGATCCACCAGACCACGCGCGCAAAACCTTATTATTACCTCCGTTCGTCGAAGGTTGCAACGATCCTCCTCGCCGTCGCTCTTTTTTCAGCGATGACCTACAAAGTGAATTTCTCGCGAGAGGAAGCTACGACCTGGCCGGTGGCTTAACGAACGAAACGAAAGTCTGTCTTTACAGACAGAAGCCAACCTGAAAATGCTACAACAGTTTGCAAATACATATTGCTTGGATTTGCAACGATTCTCTCTCTCTCTCTCTCTCTCTCTCTCTCTCTCTCTCTCTCTCTCTCTCTCTCTCTGATCGTTCTCGACACGCAATAGAGCCCGGTTATTATTAATTAAGGAGAATTTGGAAAGTAATCGATAATTGATCCTTTGAGGCGTTTATGTCGAGTATACTCGTCGTGTAGAGAAAAAAAATTCGCTCTTATTTACGCAAAAAGGTTACACATATCTGTAATTTTAATGTATTTCAGAATATTTCAAGGCAACAGGACAAAAAAAGGGAAATTTTTTTCAAAGAAAATCTTTCAAAGAAACGCCAAAATGATTCATCGTTTTGTTGTAATTTTCAACTCAATCTTACAGCAAGTGCATTACACGCTTGGATTTGCAACGATCCTCACTCTTTGATCGTTCTCGACACGCAATAGAGCTCGATTAATTAAGGAGAATTTGGAAAGTAATCGATAATTGATCCTTTGAGGCGTTTATGTCGAGTATACTCGTCGTGTAGAGAAAAAAAGTTCACTCTTATTTATTGCGAAATTTAGGCAAAAAGGTTACACGTATCTGTAATTTTAACGCATTTCAGAGTATTTCAAGGCAACAGAACAGAAAAAGGGAAATTTTTTCAAAGGAAATTTTTCAAAGAACCTTACAGCAAACGCATTCACCGTGTTCTCGTCGAGTATACTCGTCATCGCCCAGAAATAATTAAGCACGCCAGTGCACAAAACGCTCTCAAGGGGTTAAAATTGCTCTCGAACCGTTTGATTAGGAAACACATTACGTTTCATAGTGAAAAAAAAAAAAAAAAACTAAAACAAAGGGAAACCGCTGGCGTTCCGTTGCCAGATCGAAAACTGTCAATCGCGTTGTAGGAGGACGACGTGTACTTCGCGAAAAGGTGCAGAGAAGTGGGAGAGAGGAAGGAATTTAGGTAAAAAACGAGGCGACACCAAGAACGCGCGTAAAGGCGTCCTGCTTTGGACTGTCCCACGTCATTCTACATACACCGAAGAGAACCGCCGCGACCGGACGAGAAACGAGAAGAAAGAGGAAGTGGAGAAGGAAGCCGTCGTAATTTTCCAGCCGCGCCACCGACGCGACGCCGCTGTGTAGTAACAATGAACGAGAGATATTCCGCGAACACAATGGGCAAAGCGCCACGGTGAAATCATCGCCGACGAAAATCCCGTAAATTCAGGAACACTCGCTCACGCTCGTTTCCCGCTTTAAATTCGCAACCGCCGCAACAAACTTCTTTTTTTTTATTCCACCGCCAGCAAATAAGTGGTGGAACTTTCTCTACATCGATTGCTCGTAGTTTTCTATTCGATCAAAAAATCGTGTGCCTTCGTGTACGCATTCGTGTACGCTTTGATACGATGCGTTGCAATTGATGAGAAATTTCTACTGGCGCTGCGTTTGACTAACTGAAACTAGCGTTGCAAGTAGACGCGCGTTCTCCAGAACAGAGAAATTCTGCTTCGGTTGCAAAAGATGATCGATAAGAAGATGTATATCCATACGAAATCAATTAACCAGCGTTGGGATTTTTACCTGAAACACCGACAGACACTTTACACTACCGATGCCACACGATAATACTGATGTCGCGATGCTGCTGTTACACAGATCCATTTTTCTTTTCCTTTTTTTGCTGGAAATATTTGTTTCGAAACAACGAAACAGGATACAAAAAAATTTCTGATTTCTGTCACGTTTTATTAAAAAATAAAGTTTCGACGCCCCGTATATATCCGTATCGACGGAAACGAAAAATTACTAAAATTTCTCACATCGCGTTATAATCCGAGCTGTTGGAGGGAGGCTCTCGCTCACGAAGTATATCCGTCAAAAGATAGAAATTCGAGGAGGGAAAATCGAGCGCGAACGCATCGACCTCGCATCGATGGTATTGAAGCTATCGTAAGAGATTTACGAATCTGCGGAACATCTGTCGTGACGATGTTGCCGTTCACCGTGCTTCGATTGCTTCGCAAACGTATCGAGATCACGATAGAAGGGCGATCGCCCGATGGAGGTTGCGAGATTGCCTACGAAATACCTTCCACCTGTTCCGTTTCGTCTTCTAACGATCGCGTTATGGACGTCCAAGGATCTATAATCTACGTCGTCGTCGCCGTTCCCTTCGAATCTCATCGACATCGACCTGTTTCAGACGAACCAACTTTGGAGCGTAGCACGCTTTACTTTCTTGGTAGTCGAAGGCTTTTCAACCCATTAACAGCCGATCGAATATGCCTCGCTTATAGCATCGGAGCTACACTTGTTTCAATATTACATCCCGTTGTTACGTACTCTAGTAACTTACTGAAAGAATTTTGTCACTCATTCTGGGAAACATTTGTGTATATATATTGCGCGTATTATGCAAAACTTTTTGAAAGTCCATTGTGCCTGTAAAATTGGTAAAATCTGAGAATATATATACAGGGTGTTTCGTAATATGTGAGACTCACTTCGGGAGCTGATTGTACGCCTAAAAATAATGAAAAAAAAGTCTTATAAATGTATGTCCTATCTGTCTTCGTTTATCGAGATATAATGAATTTTCTGTTTTAATTACTTTTACAAAAGATGCTCGAAATGACCACCTTGCATTTGAAGACAAGCCTGCACGCGTCTTGTCGTTCATCTGGTTACTCTCTCTCTGTCATTCCTGGTGTTTCTCGAATTTGTCGCAAGCCTTGCTCTATTCTATCTCGTAGTATTTCAGCATTTTCAATCAATGTCGCGTATACAATAGATTTTAAATGTGCCCGCGAATGAAAATCTAATAGATTCAAATCCGGAGAACGAGCAGGCCATGCAAATAGGACCTCCACGACCAATCCATTTATTTGCAAAGTGTTGATTTAAAAATTGCCTAGCCACTCGGCTAGAATGCGGCGAAGCTCCATCATGCGTAAACCGCATACCAAGTCTAATATCGACTGGAACTTCCTCCAATATTTCGTGTAAACGCGTGCTCAAAAAATCAACGTACTTTGTGCCTGTTAGTTTCCCATCAAGAGAAAAAGGTCCAATTAAAAATTTATCAATTATTGCTGCCCATACGTTTAAACTAAACTGGCGTTGATGTCTCGAATGCACAATAACACGTGGGTTTTCTTCATCCCAATTATGATTATTATGAAAATTAAATATACCATCTCTGGTAAAACTAGCTTACTAGAGTTTGCTCTGTTTATAAAATTCATTGTATCTCACAAACAAAGACAGATAGCACATATATTTATATGACTTTTTTTCATTATTTTTAGGCGTACAATCAGCTCCCGAAGTGGGTCCCAAAAGTTACGAAACACCCTGTATATAATACAAGTTACGAGACGTCGGCCTGTTCTAAATTTTTCTATTACCTGTTATTTCTCGTGTAATAAGAAAATACGATAAGAATTCGATAGAATTTAAATAAACTAATTCAATCGACAGAAGTTCAGTTCGTCGATCGTTTAGACACTAAAATTCCAACTCCAATAAACGGAGAGTAACGGAGAGAGATCGGATAAATGAAATTTTGCCGAATGGTGAATAAAGTTGCGAAGATCGCGTTATTCGTTTGGCCCCTTTAACACGTCATTTTCTCTTTGGTCCCTTCAATTTCATTTCCCTTGCGCACCTATCCATTCCGCGCTCACACACACGCCACGGAATATTTTCGCCGCGAATTTGCGATACTCGCTGATTTCGTAAACGGGATTCGATCGTTATCAGAGGCAAAAGTAAACAAGGAGGCTTCTCGCATCGAGTTTCCCGTACCTAGATGAGCACGTTTCGAATGCAAAAAGTGTTGGTAAACATGCTCGATATCGGAATGTAAATTTCGAGGACGGCCACGGCGGTAACAAAGTAACGCCATTGCAAAATATCGGCTACGTTCTACGTACACGTTGGACGACGATCGCGAGGAACGTAACATCCGGATTTTCTCGAATCGACGTGACACGACACGATAAATCTCCAGAAAGAATTCTGAGAATTCTAGAATCGGGGATTTTTGCAGCGTGGACAGAAACTGGAAATTACAGATTATATCGCAAACAAAGAAACGACACTTTACCTGGATAAAGAGACAAACGACACGAATACGTCAAGATGCTGTCGTCGAACTTGATTCGGCACGTCAGTTACATTTGGGTTAAATTTCACGCGGTTCGCGAGAGACAGTAACGTACGAAAATTCACCGAGCAAAAGCCATTGGGAAACGCAAATACGCGCGCGCGCGTGTGTGTGTATGTGTGTGTGTATCGTTGGGGTAACGGTATACACACGTATACATACGTCGCAGACCGGAGGAACGGATCTCCCCTTAAACTCCTACACATGCACACCGAACGTAAGTTTTCCCAATTAACAGCACAGTTTTTCCCTCGCGATATACGTGTGCCGTTGAATTGCGCAGTAGCGTCGCGTGTGGGCGACCAACTCTAACGGTTAGCTAGAGAACACGATCGACCGGCATTTCAAACCGTGTGACCGCAAGTCGAAATGGATCTCGCGAGAGACGAGAGAAACTGAAAACGTTCCGCGTCGACCGTGCGTCGTCGACTTAATCCGTACACCGGCGAAAAACCGTGCGTAAATACTATCGACTAAACGGGGCCAGAATCAACAGGGTACGATTCGGAAATGGTACGTATGTATGTACGTGTATATCAGGTGTTTGGCAAACGGAGCTAATTTCACGGCTTATCCGAAAGAAACAGACGTCGAGGCAGGATGGTGGCGAAAGAGTGTTCTAAGAAGCTACGAGATTATTGGAAAGCGTATAAAATGTGTCTGTAAAACACTCACCGGTGCTACGCGACGTGCGAGCTGTGTCAACTGCGCAGTTGACGAGCTAAAACGCTGTGTTCAGGGACGTGATGCTCGGTACCGGTGCCCGAACAGTGCAACCGGTAATATTAAACGACCGACGCGACGCCTATCGGCGCTTTGGCGAAACTCGTGGCACTGACTTTCAAATTACGCTCCTACGCAATTGAATTACGCGCCCATTTTTTTTTTTTTTTTGAACACCGTTCGAACGCGACCGTTAGGATCGAAACGAACGACTTTGCTGCTAAAGCTCTTTACGAACGGGGATGCGATCGTTCTTTTCATTCCATGATTACTTGTCGTTTCGAACGTGTTTAACTAAGCACAGCATTTCATAGATGTGGATTATTGGATTAAACATTTAATAAAATTGAAAGTTGAATATTGAATGCTCGGTTGAGTTGGATATACGTTACTACTTTAAATCGCTCGAATAGCAACAAATAACTATTTTTAAATTAATTCGACCATTTCTCTTTTCTTCTCTTATTATATGATAGCTAACGTAATCCGTGATAACGTATCGAATACCTTGCATACGTTGACGCTCGAATTGAAAACAACGATAAATTATCATCCCTCGATACGACAAGCCACTATCTGTTAAATAAATAAATCACCGTGACTCTACCAAAGTTAACGAAACAAATATTTACAAAAGCACCACGAATTTCGCAATATAATTTGCACGACAAACGTAGACGGTTACGCCAACGATCGAACGATTCCCGATCACAAGATGGACTCCAGTTTGTTCCGCGCCTGGATGTCACGTGATTATTCAAAGCTGGCAGAGACATCTTTCGACGAGCGAGGGAACGAAAGTCGACGACACGTGGCGCAATCAGTCGACAAAAATGCGAAAAAACGAACAGCGACATCGAACGTCAACTTTGTATACGAGTACTAAGATGAAACACACACAAGCAAACAGCCACCCTTCGGTTCTGTCTGTCCCCCCCACCCCACGACCCCTTAACAAACCTTCGATCTCGCAGATCCTGACGTCAAACGAAAGAAACAACGCCCTTTGTCGTCAGTTTGAAAATAACAGCTATCGCAAAAAAGCTGACATTTCGTACGCGCGCCATCTTTGCACGACACAGTGTAATCTGTTTAACGCGCGTAATCTTGTTGCCTGTTTTTCATGGCAGTTTGCATCACTCGAGCACGTTGTCACTTCATCGTTTCCTCAAATTGTCGACTCACCGTTTCATTTTCCGCGATACACATTGGCTCCACCTCCATGACCACCGTGAATTTACTTCTTTTCGACGTTCTTCAAACAAATTCTTCGTGACACGCTTTGTTAGATCGTGATTCTATCGTATTCTTGATACTTTGTAATGGCAACGTGTGTCTGTTTACAAACACTGCAAGGTCACACAGCAGACCCCTAGACGTCTGACTGTCGGGTATTTCATATTACGTCACAATCTCCAATGCCAGCGCCACTTGCGACGAAATCGCGAAATACTACGAACGTGATTTTCAGAATTGACTGCCGATAAATAGCCGAGTAGGAAATTTAAAGCGAAAGCGAAATAAATGTAATTGAAACATTTATATAATTCAATCATTCATCTGTTTCTGCAATATTTCCTTAAACTGTATGATACAGGGATACATCGCACATTAAGTCTATGTCACATCTCGTCTATGACCGAGGAAATTTTAATTTTTAAATAAATTTTGGACGTGATGTTTTTGACCATTTGCAAATTATTTTTGATACGAAATATTTTTCCATATAATTTGTTGCTCGACTTCAAGATTATCAATGACAGTGAACGCTTGTAGGAAATTCAAAAAGATTACGCGATATGAACGAAAAGCCTCAATTGGATTCTGAATATAATTGGATCATACACACGTGTATGAATGCCTTCAATGTGTATTTAACTATGCTCCATTTTACTTTCTACGATACCGTGAATATGCAACCAAATGCCACTCGTAAGTAGTAAATAACTTCATAAAAAGGATATTTTCGTATAAAATTTAAAATAGCTGTAAAGTTATCGTTTTTATAACGTACTAAAGTTGCAGAAGTTTTATCATATCCCTTGTTCATGATGGTGGTGGATCTTCTGGTGTACTCTATATTGCAATGAGTATTAAAATCAATTTAAAATAAGCATGAACATAAAAGACAGTTTTATTGCTAATAATACAAACTTGCATTTTTTAATCATTACTGTTTACATCTATACCTTACGTTGCAAAATCAAGTTTCAAATTTGATGATATCTAATATCAAAACCGTTTCTGTATTTTTCTAAGTATCTATTATCATAAAGATCATCCCGATTACTTCTAGTGTAAACACCTCTATAAGGATAATATGTTTCTTGTTCGTAATCTCTTTGTCGATATGGAAAATATCTGGGAATAAACAAATTATTATTAATTGATTACGTGATTCATATCAATGATTATTTTAACGGTAATATGAAATTACCTATAATCTTTTGAATAAGGTTTGACGTAAGGATCTTCTCTGTAATAGCTTCCAGGTAATGTATCTACGTAATGACGGAAATATCCGAACAAAGGTACACGATCGTTACTATAGGGATCGTTACGATAAGGAATTGAATAATGTCTTTCTTTATGATTATACACATCTTCGTTATTTTTATCAAAATAATGTTGTGCTTCGTTTCTCAAATAGTTTTTTCTGTCATTTATATATCTATCATTGTTATATCCTCTGGCGTGATCGTGATAATTATTAATACTAATGTAAAACGATAAAGTGAAATTTTAACTTAATAAATAAATAGTCACACGATGTAAAAATATGAATGCGTGAATAACTTACATTTTGCTATTGTCGTATAGTCCCCGTTGTGCTTTGTCTTTTTCAAAGTAAGACGCGTCCCGCGAACCGTCTCTAAACGAGTTCTGCAATTTTTGCCCATAATACCCATCAGTATTCCCAGACGACCTATGCCCTCCTTCGTCATCGCTGTCCTCGTAAAAGCTTGAATTATTTCCCGACTCGTCTTTATGGTAATTGTTACTGAAACCGGTCCGGTGATGCCCTTTTTTGTAATATCCACTACCATGCTGTTCAAAGGCATTCTTCTCATGATCGACCACCTCGGAGTCTCCTGAACTGTGTCTTCCTTTGTCATGCCCTTTGCGTGCTGTATCTTGATTGCCGTATCTCTTTTCGTCTCGCTTACGCTCTTTAAGCCCTAGTTCCTTGTTATAAATGGAGCTGCCTTCCTTACTTTTCTTCTCCTCGTCGAAAATTGCATGCTCAGCATCGATTTTTTTTTGCACAATATCTAACAAAGATCTTGTTGATTGTTCGTTATTCTGCACGGCACGCAAATCGGATGCGCAAAGGCAGCATTGAATAAAGAAGAAGAACACGATATACGAAATGAAAAACATGTTAAAAAGCAAGTGTCAGTAGACGATTTGTTTATTCCAATCGGCTTGATCAATTATATAGAGAAACGAACGTCCTTGTTAAAGTGACAGAACTAAACGTATCCTGTACGCACAAAATCCATAGATCCGATGAATTAGCACGACCTTCGAATTTTTTTTTTTCGGTTCTTCGCATTAAGAAGTTAGCGCATCGACCGATGATGCGAAACGAAATCTTTGTAGAATAAATAATGCGTTTTACCAAAGTTTTTAAAAATAGTAATCATATATTTTATTTTCTTGTTTCCCTTTCTTGTTTCCTATTTATTCTGTTTAAAACACCCATTACTTTAGGATCTTGTATTGTTTTAATATGTTAAAACTTACAAATAATACAAAAAAAGTTTGAAATAAATTATTCGTACGCGTTTATCATATAATATTTACAACTTTCAAATGTTGTTGGAGGCACATCTACAATATACTTGTCGGACAAAGGTAAAGGTAAGAAATATATCAGTATTGTAAAAAATATTCAAAACTTATATTTTAAGTCGTCTTCGTGGAAATTCTCAATGAAGAATTGTACAAGACGCTTAATTATACTCTAAGTATTGTAAGGGTAAGATGGGAGGGGAAAGAATGTATGGTATATAATACAATCACTAATCATCTTCGTGTTCCAAAAATATCGTAGCTCTTTCTAAACAGTACTTTCACGCACATTCGCTCTTACGCTGTGATTATTAAATCAACAGATTCAATTAAGTCACATACCAATTATACACAATTTATGAACGTTTATAATTTATGAACGCAATTTAATAATTATTCTAGCTAAAGCTTCTAAAAGTGTTCAGTATTAAATACATCAAACACATTAGACTATTTCTCTTTTTTAAGTTTATAAATTGTGGGATAATATAACAGTAGTTTGCCATCCATTTGCCATTTTGCATTTAACAAGCAAATTAAACGGTTTGCTTGTGCGTCCAAATTAAATTGGAAGGCAATGATTTTAATTCCGAATATATGTCGAAAAATATACGTACACATCATCATCGTTCTTAGTATCATTTCATCAAAATGATAATAACCGTTCGTGCGTAAAAGAAACACCGTTCAAAACATTGTTTATCGCTTTGTGATTTAGGGTGGTTAAGTATTTACTATGTATTTTTTAGCTGCTATGAAAAAATAAATTTATTATCCCACCCATTCTTGTATTCTGACAATACGCAAGCTTTAAAAAAAAAAAAAACACTTCCCAATTCGTTTCAGATTAAAACATTGCGTTGGTACACAATTTATCATATACCAAAGACTTTTAATTATTGACAGATAATTAAAATCATTAAGCAATTACGCCGTCAAATAAAAAAAAAATTGTATCTTCATAGACCACCCCATTCACGACGATGAATGGACGTTAACTTATTTACAAAGGTTTATATGATTATTATACTTCCATAATTTATGCTTACTCTGTACACGCGCTTTTTCAAATTACTACGAATGAATATATTTACAGAATTTGGCGGTTTGTTAAAATATTTAAAAATTCATGCGATCAATGCGATCGCGGCACGCTATTTGTCTGTTGCATATGATTTTGGTCGTCGATAATATCGCGACTTGTAATAATGGAAGAAGTTCTGATTAATTTCACACTAATTTGTTATTCATCAAAAATAATACAGATCTACTCAAAAATCCGCCTATAGATCTCTATGAAATTATTATCTGTTCACTGGCATTTTCATTCTGTTCAACATAATTTACGTCTATAGTGCACACTGTTTGATAATATTACCATTGTGATTCCTCTTTAGACTTTAGTTTAACGTCTTTTTTTAGATATAAGCGTGAATATTCATCTTGATAAGTAGCACATTGTGTATTCGACTTATTAAGTTTTTGTATATTACTACTAATTGGTGAATTACTTGGTGAATACTTCATTTCTTGTAATTCTTGCAATTCTTTTAACGACCTCATCACCATTTGAACATCTTTTTCTTGTTCCGTTGGTTGCACTGCGTTGCCTACTGGATCATCCAAAATAAGTCCAGTGTCTTTTCGTTTGTCTGATATCCCTCTTGATGATGTATCGTCATTAAAAATTTGACTTAAATAATTAGTAGCAGCAATTGTTTCTTCATTTTGTCTTTGTTCCTGTTCTTCTTTCGTAAGTGATGGTTGTTGCTGCTGTTGCTGTATAGGCACTACATCCGAATTAACATATCCTACTTGTTTATCTAATACTTTTTGATCCTTTTTCTTCTTTTTAACATCATGCGATTTGTGTTTACCTTCCGCACATCGCTCCCGCTTTTTATCCTTCTTCTCAGTCTTATTAGCCAAATCAACATCTTTATCTTCTAATTTTTTATCATTTTTTACGTCAGTGTTCTCATGTAGCAGTCTGTGTTTTAAAGCTTTAGAAAGTGAAGGTGCTTGACTCAATGCAGAACAGTTAGACTGTTGTGACTGTGTACATGAGTATGAAGCTTCCTGTCTGTGCACGGAATGATGTCCACTTTGAGGCACTTCATTTGTATTTGGAAGAACATTCGAAGTTTCAGGATAAGCAGTAATAGAAACTACATCCTTTTTGTTTTCACTTATCTTCGTAGATGACTTGTGAAAATCATTAACCGGTGTAATAGAAAGAGAACTATTAACTAGATCCATAAAATTAATCTTTTCTACGTGACTTTTAACTGGTTTTTGAGCCATTAGCTGAGCCGTAGGCACAACAGAAATTTTACCTACACTGGAATTATTAGCTGCAATTGTTGAATTCTCGTGATACTGTCCTGAATTACTAATATCTTTATTCCTATCTTTATTTTTTATACTATGTTGCTTTTTTTCTATATTATCACTTGATTTTGTAGTTCCTTGTTTTACATAACTAGTAGAATTTTCTGTTGCATTTTGAATTTTAGATACATTCGCTGAGATCTTTTCTTGTGATGCAACACTTATACTTGACGAGTCAATTCTTGCAGAACTGTAAATCACATTTTCTGAAGAATTAGTATTACCATTACCAACTTCTTTCAGTTTTTTCGTCTTCTTTTTTGTCCTGAAAACAAACCATTTTGTTATGATACATATATTTTCTAAACATGTTTCAAATTTATATGCTACTCACGTAGGTTCAACCTCATGAACAAACTTTAATAAAGCTTCTGCTGTCATGTAGCCATGTGGCCATAATGGTAAAACTTGACGAATCATAAAGTTTCCAACATAAGTGTAGCTACTTGTTTTTCTTGGTCTTAAAACATTGTAACAATGATTTTTTATAGTTGCAATTTCAGATACAAGTTTTCTATAAAAAGAGAAAAAAAAGGGATTTTATGCACAATTCTCTTAATATAACGAAGGTAAGATTCATTTCCATTTACTTTGCTTCTACAGTCCAAGGGAATTGTTTCTTAGGAATTTTCGGCTTATCTATGTCTTCACAAATTTCTTCATCATCAGAACTTTCAACGTCTTCAGGTGGTCCTTCTACTTCCCTGGAAAAAAATAGATATGTCAATTATAAATAAAAAAAAAAAGAAGAATGAAATGAGGAATTATAAAAAAATTCGGCGATGATAAAAGAATGATGATTTGCATTTATCGTGATAAAACTCCATGATCTGAAAAATTTCTGTGTAAAAATACATTATAAAATCCTAGATTAAAAACGTAGAAAAACAATGTACATGTGATCACTAAATTGAATTTTAGTAACTTAAAGTTTTATTGCATCACATAATGAATGATGGTTATAATAAATTAAACACTGATACTGATGATAAGCCCCGCATTTTCACTATCTCAATAAGAACATTAAAAAGTTTTTTTCTTTAATTTGTTTCACATAAGAATTATTTTTACAAACATATTGAGATAGCAATACATATATTTGTATACATGTGTGTGTGTGTGTGTTCGTGTGTGTGTGTATATGTAAGCATGATTAAAGTATAGGGAAAACACTAGAAAAATTGAAGAAAAAAAAAGATAATTGGAAAGGTGAAAATAGAAAAGGTTTCCTCTTACGAGGGGCACCTTACCAACAGTACCGGTATATATCCCAGTATAAATGAGGACTAAGAAATAAAAAATTATCGTAAGTTCTCATTCAAAATTACATTGGTACTTAATTTATACTTTCAAATTACAAAGATATTATTCTTCTAATATTCTTTTTACGAATTTATTTATTTTTATTAATCTAATATATATCTTTATTAATTATAAAAAATATTTAAAAGAAACACTTACTTTCCTTCAGCCACTTTTTTACACTCATCTACATATTTGCACATTGACATTATTTCATCAATTACTGTTTTTAACCTGTAATATAATATTAACGTTAATAATTAGTAAATAAAATATAAATAATCACTTAAATGAAGAATATATAAGTTTCTAATGCATAATAATATGAAGTCACCTCTGTATAAGATCCTTAGTTTTGTGTTCGAGATCTTGTATAAATAATTTCTTTGCTCTATTTTGGAGTGCTCCTTTACTACATGGTAAAAATCGTGCGAGATGCCCATACGTTTCTAACCTCAAACTTATAGGGGAAAGATCTCTCAATTTTTTTTCTAAACTGAAATAAAAATTCTGAGGTTTATTCTTCCAATATAACAAATATATTATAATTGCTTACCTTAGCAATAATGTATTTACTGTTACATTGAAAAATTTAGTTTTCCCTTCTTTACTGTTTTCTGCACATGTTTTCAACTTATTAACTATTTCTACAACATTTTCTGGAAGAGATTCAGGTAATGGTGCTTCTTCTTTATCGATATCATCGCATTCAGATTCTGTACCTATACATCGAGATTTGCCAGAATCTGTTGTATCCCTACTTGATTCGTCCTCAACTCTTGCAGCATTCACTACACTCTCTATTGCATCATCAATGTTACTATCCTTACCACCTAATTTTTTTAGCTCTAACTTTTTGCTATCGAATCCGTTAGTATTTGATGTCTTTTTTTCAAACCTTTTTATGTCAAACTTTTTATCTGGCGCGTTTTTACTTTTTTGTGTATCGATCTTATCAGATTTCTTTTTGTCTTCTTGATCTTCTGAAACTAAAATGTATAATATTGTTATTGTAACATTATAACTAAAAATGTAAGTACATTACCTTCAGCATCTGTAGTTTCTCCCTTCTCTTTCCGTCTATTTAAATCTCCATCTTGTTGAAAATTTTGTTGATCTTGGGAATTTTGTTGCCTTTTCTTCTTTTTAATATTTTCATGAGTTTGCTTTTTCTCTCCATTTTCATCTATCTTTTGTTTCTAAAATAATCACAAAAATGTTTAATACAGAACAACAATGAAACAAATAATATTATATTGTAACTTCAGTTACTTTTCTTGGTTGATCACCAGTAATATCTTCAGTATCATCTTCATCCGATGAACTGATATTTCGTTTCTCAGATCTTTTAGGACTGTCCACATCTTCTGTATCCTCTTCACTACTCTCACTGCTTTCATCATCATTGCTTTGATTATTGTTATTATTATTGTGAACCAATCCATGCTGATCAGCTGATGTAAATTCAAGAGCTCCACAATTAATATAAAACCCTCCATGTGCTGTAGTCATCTCCTCTGGTACAATTTCATCATACTAAAATAATTAAAGTATAAACATTATAAAATACGACAAACGTATGTAATATTCAATACATTACATACCGCATCAGTATTGTCGATGAAGGAATCATTTTCGTCGTATCCAGCTCCCAAATCCACGTAATCATCATATTTATGTCTTTTTTTGCCCATGGTAGAAGTTCCCTGTAAATTAAATATTCCTTAAATTTTTGTATATTCAAATTATCATAAATCTACAAAAATTACGTTTCACATACATATTTCGCTTCAAACCGTCTTGCCATATCTCGTAGTTTATCATCGTCATCGTCATCATCAAAAGATAATCCATTGGTTGCATTTTCATCTCCTCGTTTTAACTCTTTCCTACGTTTTTTCTGCAAAATAAAATTATTTACTTTACGATTGAATGCGAGAAATTGTTTGCGTCATAACTTGCGCACTCGTTTTAATTTCGTCGCGCGCTTTCACTATTTTATTAAAAAATAGTGTTATTATGTGTACGCGTCTATCAGTGACATTCATAACATGTTTCGATATGTAAAATTGAAACGGGAATTGTGTAAGTAAATTAACATTTTTTTTTATAATTTATTTATTAATAAATATTTAAGTTAAACAGTCATACTATTAGTAAAACATTGATGAAATGCAACATGATTAGAATTAACATTTAGAAATGTAAGTACGATAAAGAGGGAAAGTTGATTCAAAAGAGGGCATACACTGCCCGTTTATACCAGGAGCACATACTACGTGCAGAATGTCACTGTTGCTCTTTCTTTTGAGACGCGCAACTCCCTGTTATCTTCTGCTCTCCTAGTACGAGAGACGCTACAACCAGTGATTGATCCCAACAAAAATACAATTATCAATAAATTCAAATTCCATGCTTTGAATCATAAACAATATTTCAAATAAATTGTATCGAATAAGAATATAAAGATATAAATTGTTATTAAAAAAATTTTCAAGTTAAATAAATAATAGTACAAAATAAATAACGCGAGATAGATTTATATAACTTTATTATTAACGTTTATGTATTATTTTATTTCTATACGTTGGTACTATTTTATACATAACATTATACTGCACAATTAAATAACAATAATCTTTTTATCAAAAATTTTTTAAAAAATTTAATTAATTTTCATAATATCAGCAAAAACGCAGATTTAAAAATTAGTTCATTTTTTTATAATTTTAATTCAACGATTATATAAAAATGATAATCTCTAGTTTCGACACAAACGTGATCTAGTAAGTTATAACCATATAAGCTGTCGAAAATTAGAACAAAACAACAGTCATTTTGTATAACGTACATTTTTTAAATTTAAAGCACAATTATTCCTCTTAAACAACGCAGATGCTTCATATTCTAAAAAAGTGCCATAAGGAAATAAAAATTATTATTTAAAAAAAAATATATATATATATATTTTATAATTATATTAGAATTAAATATAAATTAGAATATAGAAATATAAATTACGAAATAATATCGAATAACGGTATTGTACAATATCCATCTAGCGTGAACATGTTTTAAGTAGATATGTCGATGGTCACGAGTTCCCTCCCGGTGCATCGATCACGAAACTAACATACTCTGCATACAGGCATGAAATCATCGAAATAAAATACAGATTAAACTGTGATGTATGTACATTAAAAAAAAAAGAAAAATACCAATGAAAGAATTATAGTTCGGTGAAACGAAACAAACAGGTTCCCAAGTAAGGTGAATGGTTGTTTCAATAAATTCGCGATACCGGGTAATACTCTGTCGTATTCTAATAATTCAGTAATTCTTCGACATATATGAAATAATGATTGTCACGAAAACAAATGCTGAAAACTTCTTCATAACCAGGTTTCGAACGAAACATCAAAGAGACGGCGTTTCATATTAGCATACGTTACACCGGTAATGCATCGTGACGTTTCTATTTGATGGCTTCGACTTGATCAAATCTTTTTCTACCAATTTGGACATAATATTAATATAAGCTCACTGTCAGTGGATATATGCAAATAAGAAAAGCATATTGCGAGACTGTCGAAACTCACGCGGCAGCCGCGACATGACAATTCACTTGGCCACCAGATACAAGTTCCCTACGTTTCATGTAGTCTGAAAATGGGCGATTCCATTGGCATTTTTGCAGTTTCTTGTCAAACTATCTCTACGTGAAACGAAATCATGACCGGTGTTCGTGACAAACTAAATGTGTTAGTAAACGTAACCGTATGGATGGGCATCGTGGGTTTTATAATCCCTTGGATAGATAAACGAGTGAAAGGGACAACTGACCTCGGCTGCTTTGAGGAGTTGTGCATAGTTGAACTCAGGACATGCCTTCTCGTTCGACTCTGGCAGGGTAAGTGTGAAGCGGAAGGAGGGCGCGAGTTGTTTGCCCTTTTCTCCTTTTTTCTCCTTTTTCGTGGCGTAGCCCAAGGACTCCGGAAACTCCAAGGTCTGTAAAGGTACCCTTTTAGCTTCTGACATTCCTACATTTGCACCGAACTCAACGCGGATTACGGAAACACTGCGAACACTGCGGCAACAACATGGTCCTTTCTCTTAAACACCGCACCGACACCGCCACTCGCACGTCGCCATCTTCGGCTCGACTGTTTTTAGAGTGCGCTGTTGATGCCGCCGCCACACCGCGAATTTCACGCATGCGTCTCACAATACAAATAATTTCAAGCAGAGTTCTCATTGATAATAATTGCGATATTGGAAACGATCCATGGAAAGGAGTACGATCGTTTCAATAAATTATTGGAAATTATAAAATCAATTGCTCATTTTGACATTACGTCGCAGATTAATATTACTTGTACATTTGAATTTTATTGAGGCAAAGAGTGTTCATCTCGTGAGTAGATATGTCTCTGTCAATTGAAATAAAAGTACGATGATTTAATTTGCGTATATGTCATTTATTAAGAACTTTTGCTAACAACTTTTACAAGTTGTCATCTCGTCTATACAATATATCTGTGTAAAGATCATGTTTACAAATATAATAACCTTATCTCGTATGTAATAAATACGATATTTCATAATTTATATTTTAATGCCTGCAATGTTAAAATCAATTCAATTATGTCAATCATAAAATATTCTTATAAAATAAAAATAGTTAACTTATCTAAAACACATCGTATTCAAATGATTATAGTATTCAAAAGGCATCGCTTATTTAACTATCATTTGAATTATTTTCTAAATTGTCTTGTTTCTTTGCAATTTTAATTGCTGAAAATTGCTGACCTAATATTTTCATCACTTCAGCATGCTTTATATTACGTTCTTTTTTCACATTATTATAATTTTCTTTTACATAAAGCGCAAACGCCGAAGGCTCTCTCTTCGGGGTTTGCATTTGTACGATTCCAGTCTTTGTTGTCTTGTTTAATAATAATTCGAATTTTCCATAGCAAAGGCCACATCGTTTTTTTTCGATATCCAAAGATTTGGAATGTCTACCAATGCTATAATGAAGTTCAAAGTAATTCAAACGTATATACACCTTTAGAAACTTATAATCATGTATGCGTTATAAATTTTGTTTTACCTGTATCCACAGTCTACGCATTTATATGTAAATTTCGTTTTAATTTTATAATCATGACATCTTCTTATTGGTGGTAATTCAGGAAATGTTTCCATAGCTTTATTGGCCCTAGAATTAATTAAATTGACGTTTAAGTAAACATGAAAATAGCATATGATTACTATAATATACCATTTTGTCCACAATGGACCATGTCCATCAGAAACCCCATTTATTAACCATGCAGCTGCATGACACATTTCATGAATTAAAGTATCTCTAAGTCTGTCTGGAGTATCTAAAATCTACAGAGGAAAATTTATTTAATTGGTATATATCTCAAAAATTTTTTAACAACTATATAAATATACCTTTGTTGCCAGAACTATTCGCGAAGATCTTACAATGCCACCAAGCGTTTTCACTGATTTCTTGTTGTAACAAAAACCAGCAGTTCCCCTCATACGGATATTCCATTCTATTGACATGTCTTCTGGTAATTTATTATCAAACACCTTTTCATTATATAGTTTGTACAAATAATTGCACAGATTTTCTTTATTATTTTTATAATGTAATCTATATTTTTTAGCATCTGGATGTACATCAGTAAGAGGAACTTTTTGAGATAAAGATGCCAAAAAACTGATATATTTTTCATGTTTCAAATTGTTGGAAATTAATTTACTTTGAATGTTTGATTGATTGGGCACTTGCTTTGTAGTTTTAACAGAAGCTATAAAGATATTCTCATATTATATATATATATATATATATATATATATACATAATACGTAATATATTACGTAAATAATGTAATATTACAATACCTTTCTTAATTGTAGGTTTTGGTAGTACATCATCACCAGGATCAAATTCACTAGTATTTGAATCTTCACTTTCATCATCACTAAATGACAACATTCTTCCTCTTATGTTGAATATTTGATTATTATTTCTATGCGTATCACCTTCACATTCACTATCTGTATCACATATTGTACGAATTCTAAAAAATAAAAAATAATGGTTATTAAAAAATATACTTACTTTAAACATATGTTTATTACCGTTGTACAACTCCTGGAACTGCTGGTTTTGATTGTGTACTATTTGTTGATACTCTTGGATTCGTCAATGCAGTATAGTACAAACTTTCATGTTCACTTTCTGATGATGTTTGATCATTAATAAAACTATCTCTCTGTTTCATATTTTTTCGCACATTTCTCTTTATTGGCGGATTTTGTAATGTTAGATCTTTTAAAGTTATTGAATTAAAAATAATTAAAACTGTCTCTTTAAAATAAATAAGAAATGTAGTTTTAAAAACTCTACTAAAAATCATTACTTACATGTATCTGAATCATCATCTGAATCTGATATATATACTCTTTCTTTATTTATAATCTTTCTGTAACAATTGATATTTATAAATATTAATTATTAGATTATTACTAATTAGATAATATTAGATTTTGTACTATTATATTTATAAATTACCTATCAGTCTGGACTGCTCTATTTTTTGTTTTAGTAACTTGTTTACGAGGTTCAGATTTTGAAAACAATTCATTAGCTTTATCACGCCAAGATTTACCATATAATTCATCTAATATATTTACACACTCCATGATATCTACATTTTGTGGTTTATTCATTATAGAATCCATTGGAGTTGACACATTATTAGTATGATTCTGTTTTGATATAGAGCGCTCAAAAACATTATTTTTTGTTCTTTGAACAAATTCATTTATTATAGTCTTATGCTGTACTGTAGAGTGAGATGGATTATAATTTGGAGTTGCAGTTTTATTTTCTTTTAACTGATGTATTCTTCCCCTATTATTTGGAGTTTCATAATTCATCTCTAATCTTTCTAGACTACTATTCCCAGAGCTCATATCATTTTTATTAGTAAGAGGCACAATATTAGATGAACTATCACTTTGAGAATCAGGCGAATTAGCCATAAGCCATTTTGAAATCTGCTGCCTCTTTCTCTCTGATAGTTCAGCACATGCTGCTCCTCTATCTTTTTCTATATGAGTTGTGCTCAAAAATTTACTAACATGAGTTTTATAAGGATTTGTCAGATTCATTTGAGAACCTCTAATAATATCATTTTCAGAATCTATTGCACTTTCATTATTTGCTTCTAAGTCATTTTTAGGTGAAATAGCTGGATGTATGACCATATCATCTATCTCTTTATCAAATGCAATATTTCTTTCTTTTGGTGATTCATATATTATTCGTGTAGATCTTATATTTTTTATAATATTTTTAGTATCTTTTCGTGAAAGCTTTTTCTTAAAATCAATACCATTTTTATTCATAGGAGATGCAGTTTTACACGATTGAATATTACTATTGAAATTCTTAGAATTATTAGTATCAACAATATTACTATGAGATTGAACATTTGTATCTGATGTGCTTTTAACATTGTCCGTGTGTAAACTTACATAAGTACTATTAGTTTTACTAGAAGATATTATATCTTCTTTGATATATTCAATACTACTGCATGAAGATTCATCAGATGTGTATAATATTTTATCTTTTTTTATATTATCTTTTTTTCCTTGATAGTTACTACCAAATTGGGATTTTTCGTTTACCTTCCATGTTTGAAAGTACTTTTTTCCTGTAATCTCTGTAGAATCAGAATCTGAAGAATCCATAACATAAGTTATAAGATCTTTATTTGGTGTTGATTTTGGTTTAGTCTTTTTAGTAGCAGAACAAGTTGATTCAGAACTAGAATCGCTTATTATTACTATATCTTCATCATCATTTACTTCTTGAGATTTAGTATAGTTAGATACAATAGAATCTTGTGATAACTTTAAGTAAAAATTTTGTGAATTACAAAGAGATTCTTCCATTTTTTCTCCAAATTGCAATTTTGTATTATTACATTCGCCATATATTTCATTTTGTGCTCTACATTTTACTTCATAAGATATTCCATCCTCTGTTAAAATTAACAAACTCATAAGAGGTACTATATTAAGTAACTTCGAAAATATAAAATATATTTACTTACTGTAATCAGGCATGCTTTGTCAATAAATAATCTTTAAATAATACTCTTCGGCTTAATAGATATTCCACTATCGTTATATACTCTATTTAAAGTAAATCCAAACATAAATAAAGAATGCATGTATAAACAAAAATAAAACAACAAAATTATCACATATACTTGATAAAAGTGAGAAAATGTTATATCGAAACAGTACTTTTAAACTTGTATTATCTCATAATACAAAAAAATGATATTACATTTTGTTATAAATTATATTATGATAACTTTGAAATTGAAAATTAAAAATCCACTGCCGTTCGAATAAAACGGTTAAAATTTGGAATCAGTATAGGCAGCTAGTAACGTTAAGAAAAGAACTAGGATAGTACTAAAATTTTCACTGGTAATATTTAAAACGTCGATAAATTATCACGTTAAATAATTTGTATAATTGGTATAATATTTATATTTTATTTATTCGCTTACTTCTCACAAGAAAGCGTAGTGGTTAATTTCCATACGAGATATGACATTTTAAAATTCAAAAGATTAATGCTAATATTTGTACGTGCAGTGAATAAGTAATATTACTAGATATCATAATGTACATTTAGATATATAAAAATATACGAAGTAGTACAAACTTTAATATTCTTGAAACTAAGAATAAAAATTGAATCTTTCAATTTCGCAGAGAAATTTTAAAAGATACTTTCGAATAACTTTCAGAACAGATGTGTTCGATGAAATTAGTTCTGTAAATAAATTGCCATTTATTGTCATATCTTGAAAGTGAATGAAATTAATAAAAAAAAATTATTTCTTCACCGAAAAATTTGGCATCAATCCAAATGTTAACCTCAAAGTGTTTCCGCGAGTTTTGAACATTGATTTAATAACCCAGAATAATGCTATGGTATATTCGTTACGTATATGTAAAAGGTATGATCAAATAAAATAGAAATCTCATTGAAAGTGGAATAATTGACAATTATAACTCATCAAATACATTTGAAATCTTCCTATGAGTTATTTAACACTGTTGTGTCGATTATTCTTCTTTATAATCTTTTATTCGAAGTTACTGTTAAAATGTGGTTTAAATTAAACTCGATTAAATTCAAATCCAAGTTGGAAAATATCGCTTTTAACCATCTAAATAGATATCACGAAAATCATTACAAGTTTTAAGTTTCAACAATTTCAGGAGAAATAATTAAGTTCTTAGATGTTGAATAAAATTTGTTGAAGGAGAAAGGATCAATAATTTCGATAATTATTAATAAGTATATACTAAAGAAAGTTCGTTGAATTGGCTTTTGTAATTGGCTAATATAGGAAGAAAGGAGAATTATCAATAAGTATATATGTATTTCATACTCCGAAAAAAATTTATTTCTTCATTCTCAATATTCACGAAGTTTCAATGCTGATGAATTATCAAATATTTTATGAAGATTTTCATCAAAATGCAACTTCTTGATACTTTGTCATAAAGTTCTCTGACTCTGAAAATATTAACAATGAAATTGCGAAAACTTTTAAGCTCGATGATCCGGTCGATCGTAAATATTTCATCGAGTCTCGTAACGAGAAAACACCGATGAGAATCTTCACCTTTTCCATTAATTCATACGAAAAGACTTTTCATGTTTTGCATGGTTAAAAAGCTCTTGAGATTTTTGAAGTAAGGATAACAAAAGCAAGTTCGATTTCAGGTGACAGATAAGTCACTGCAATGGATTTTTTTTTTTTTATCTTATAATTGTCAAACTTTCTTCGCAAATGTGTTTCAAATAAAAAGAAAAAAATCGCATTACTCACAAAATTGTATTTAGAAAAGAAAAATATTCTACGCTACATTAATACGTATAAACTGCGGATTTGAATCGAGAAGATCTCGAAATTACTAACAGTGATACAAAGCGACATTTAATGTGGTATGCTGGGTATAATCTAATGGGATGTGTTTACATACGTAGTAAATTCACAGTCAATGCATTGATAATGTTGCGTTTCATGGTTCGGAAAAAAATTACATCTATTGACCCTGCATATTTGGCTATATGTGGTAATATAGAAGTCCATCAAAATATCGAAAACTAAACCGATATCGTCAGAAATTAAATACGATTCACAAAATTTTTCATCTTTGTAATGCAGTTGTATTTTATATACATGCGTGCAATTTAATAATCGTCCATATTTCTGTTTCCTTAAAATTTCTCTTTTGTTATTCGATAATTATTTCCTATAAATTTTAGCTATTCGTGCCCCCCACTCTTCCTTAAGCTGAAACATCAATATTAATAACTTTCAGTCTTACAATCGTAAATATTTTAAAGCTAAATCTCGAGAAGGACATGCACTTTATACTCGCTCACCCTTCTACAAACATTCCCACATGGAATTCAAACATTAAAGTACTTTTCAATCGAATCCAGTAAACACGTAAAATCCAGTTTTCCATTACCTCTGGAGCGATAGCAGCTTCCTTGACAAGATAAATCTGGGATTAATGCTTTGAGAAGATTCTCAACTTTGTTTATTTTTCTTATTTGAACATACTGCTGACTTTTCTATTCGCTATTCGATTAACAGATGTATACCTTTCTTTCAGAACACGATAATCAGATGTGCGTTTCACTCGAGGGGATATCTTTGTCAGACATTCGATATCTAAGACGTCCATTTTTCATGTGCACTAGGATCGACGACTTTTTTGTTTGTTGTAAAAATTCTTCAGTGTTTTTATCTACTGTCAGCGAATCGTTGACAGGTACGTTATTCATTTGCTTTTTTGTTTCTCCATCCTCTGACTCTGACTGTAATTGGGCCGCATCGTGTAAGTTGATTTCCATGGCTCCAGTTGCGCTGTACCTATATATACGTATGTCGGGAGCGACAATTTCCGGAAACATGAATTCATTTACTAACTTTTACACTTGTACGATGTGTTGTCACGTGTACGTGAGATCAACAATTCGCCAAACATGAAAACAGGTGCAAAGTTAACGAGGAACAAGATGCTTTTAACAAGCGTAACTCAAACTGTGACTTACATCGTATGTTGTTGCCTATTTATGCTTCCTCCTCGAAACACCTGAGATCCTCTGCTAGGCTTGACACCGTAAATTGTGCTAGAATGTCTCACATTGCTCAGGTCAACTCTACTAATGGATGGATTGCTGACAAAACACCGATATGTTTCCTTAAAAGCGTTCCGATATTTCACGCTCATCACATTATACAGGATGGGATTAATGGTAGTGCTGAAGTAGTAAAGGCAACCGGTAACCGGATATACCCACTGATCTATATCGTCATACGTCGAGTCCGCGTACACGTATAATAATCGTTGAATATGAAATGGCGCCCAACAGATGAAAAACGTGATCACTACGGCACCTGTAGAACCAAGTTGGACCACGATTTCTATTGATCTTCGTTTCAACGTTCCGGTGTCATACCGGCGGTGAGTATGTTATGACAAGTTTCATTTACTAATGCTACATACTATACTGTTATCTTTTTATTTTTACTTTTACTGACACCACACTGTTATTTTTTTACTTCTTTTTTTATCTCCCGAATATAAATCTATAAGTCGACATTGATATTTTACAATGAATTCTGAGAAGTGTAAATAGCAATGCTTGTAAACGAAGGAAAAACTTGATAAGTACGTTTTTGTTGATTTTCTAATTTTAACTTCATTCTGTAGAAAAAAAGACAAAGTTTTTTTTTAAAACTAGTTGAGAAAATTTTTGTGAAAGCTAAGGCGTAATTATTTTAATGTCTTTAACATTTTAATATTACGACGAGCGATACTCTGAAAATTTTGAAATGGATAAACACGTTTATTCCCAAAGTTAAATTAAAAAATTTTCAATTACAACCTGCAAAAATACTGGTATTTTGAGGCAATTTTGTCACGTGTTATCGACGAAAAGTCGATAGTGAAAATTTGAATTGATGGTCGCACGTTGCCGAAGAACTTTGACATTCACGTTCGAATATTAGCTTTCTCATCAATTTCTGAACACGTTTCTTAATAGAGTATCACCTATTATCGCGGAATAACGCCTGTCTTTGTGGATAATTCAGTTCATTCTCTACATTTGCATGTAAGTACGAAACTAATTCATATGTTTACGAAAAGCTCATTAAAATCTAGCAGGAACAAAGAATGGGATAACATTCATTTAAAACTAAACATTTACTCAGCATTCGTGTGATGGTTTTCCGTGACTGGACTTGTTTGGTTTCACCATGAACATATCCCTCGACATTCTGCGCGAGGCTGTCACTTTGTATTCGCAACCCTATTCTCACGTAGAGCACCGCGATAAACACCATTGGTATAAGGAAAAAGAGAATGCAGCTAAGTTGATAAAGAGGAAAATCTGGCATGTTTTCCTTCGACATCGCACAGATAGCCGATTCCTCCGAGTTTCGTGTAGAGTCTGCAAATCCAATTGAAGCGATATTTTCAGCGAAAGAAAATAACTGCTTAATCAAATGAAAGAAAGAAAAAAAAAGTGAACCACGCGAAAATTACCACAAGGAGACGCGGTCAGAGCCGCGTATATCGAAAAATGCTTTTGACATGAATTTCTCAATCTCATTTATTCCATCGGTATTTCCAATTTTCCAAACCATTCACCGACTATCAACTGCATTTTCGATTTATGACCATAAACGCAGTTTACGAGATGTGCTTTGAATAAATATCTATCCCAGTATCGTATATCGGCGCTATCGCGAAATTGCGTCAATATGATTTGTAATTCGAATGTAAAATTAATACTCTCAATTTTCGAATACTTCTAAAGAACTTTTATAGAATTATAGAAAACTTCTGTAGCAACTTTGCGAACAGTGAACCTGAACCATAAACGACGCAGAATAACATATAGTTTTGTGAGAACTTACTCTGTGGGTATTCAACGTAATTTATGTCAATATAAGTAGCAAATGGCATAGCAAAAATCAAAGCTATCAGCCATGCACCAAATATAGATCGTATCGAACGTTTCAAACCACTCCCATAATGACGAAGAGGATGATAAATTGCCAAGTATCTTTCTACTGAGAACGCTACGATAGTTAGTACCGATACGTAAGAAGACCTTCAAACAGAATATTCTTACAGTTTACATGATTTTTCCTGCATTATTTACGATGTTCCAAATATGCTATTCTTTGGTTGATGTTACATCGACTTACGTTTCAGAGACGTATGCTCTTAGTTTGCATATACCTAATCCCCATTGCCATGGATATTGTTGCCAAAATACACTCAATTCGAAGGGTAAACCTGAAAATCGATTGAAAAATTTGTGTTTGTACTGTTACTACGATCATAGAAATCTCTGCGTCTTTTAACTACCGGCGAAGTAAATGTCGTTTTCATTAAATTTATTCGTTGAATTATCTTTCTCGATCGACCTATAACCGAATATTCGTAACAGAAAATTTCATAACTAAAAAAACAGGAAGGTACGCTTTGATGAGCTGTACTCAATAATATGAACGTAAAAACGAAAGAGGTACGATAATATAAATGGAAAATATTTTCCAATTAAACCTTGATATTTTCTGTGAGATTCCTTTCCATGTTACGTCAGCTCGTACCTCGTAATTATTCAAATTCGATTACTGTTTTGGTTGTGTCAATGGAAAGAAAGGAAAAAAGATGATGTAGAGTAATGATTCTTGACAAAAGTCAAGGCAAATCTGGACAAAGTCAAGGCTATTTTCGATGCAAATTACTCAATTCAGAACGATCATAATTTAGCGCCCGATGAAAATGAAATTGTAACACGAAACTCTTCGTTATTACAAAGATGATCAAACAATCCACTTGCTACTTCAACCATCCAATACGTGACGATTGTGCAAATATTGTCTCGCAATCGTAATTCTGTATAAAATTTCTACTAAATGAAGTTACTAATTGTGGATTAGAAAAGTTTTCGGTAAATCAAAGATATCAAATGAGTCAAAAATTTCTAACAATGTATTTTTCTTAAAATTCTAATTATTTCTTCTTTCTTATTTCTAACACAGTTCTTTATCATTACAGATAGATAACAAATACGATCTTGTTAGTTAGATATATGTAAGCACTTATATATGTACCAGTATAGAAATTGAACGATACGTCAAATACTTGTTTTTACTTATATCAGTTTCCATTTCTATCACAAGCATACGATATATCAACATAATCTGTCATCAATGAATCGCGTCTGTCTTGGCTAGTTATGAATTAATCGCAACTAATGGATTCAATATGTTATCTACACGCGTCAATCTTAAACGATATTGTACATAAATTGTTTTGATTATCATAAGACTAACAAAGGGATCTCGATTTTAAATGAATAACATAATTAATTAATTAAATTTGCAAATAAATTTCCATCTTGCCTGAGATGTTTTTTAATTCAAACGCTTCGATCCGATTTGCAATTATAAATTACGTTTGATCGTAATTACGAATTAATCAACATTGATTACTAAAGTATTTCCGCAAAATATAAAGGAGGGAACAAATAACGCACATTCTCGAACTTACCTAGTATCAAAAGCAGCAAGTCGGATACCGCTAAATTGAACAAGTAATAATTCGTCGGAGTCTGCATAGTCGGATTCCTCCATATAACGATACAAGTGATCACATTGCCGATAAATCCGGTCACGAAGATGATAACGTACGTAAGAGTAACAGGCACAACCAACGTCAAGGGCAAATACTTAGGACCGAGTATTTTTTCCAAGTATTCCAATTCATCGCTGTTGTTCTCGTAAAACGAGACGTTCATCATTCACGAAACTTAATCACTGTGTTTTTCCCCTCCTCTAAGTCACGCAACAACATTCATTCTATTTCACTTTGAAAATATTTAACAATTTAATTCCCCATAGAAATCTGCTCGTTACTCTTCGACGAACGATAATTCGTCTGTTGCTCGAACCTCGACAGTCGAAAATATCACAGAATGTTACTCTTTTATTTAGGATAATAACACCGATGCCCCCCTCGTGCGAGGGATGATTTTAATAGCGCACCATCCGCCAGGTCGTGGACAAGTGACGTCTCCCGAGTTGCTCACCTTTGCACCACGCGCCCATCCCTCCATTTTCACCCCCGCAAGCCAGTCCACGTCGTAATCCGACCAATAAAATCGCGCGCATCTCGGCAAATCAACCATTTGAAATATTTTCTGCAATTTCTGATTGTTCTGATTACGAACGGGAATTTCTGCATGCGCGTATGTCTACACATATATTTCACGAGTCGCAGCCGACCGCGAGATCGTTTTTCTATCAGACGCGATTTAGTATTTCCGCAGTCAGGAGTGTAACGTTAAGCCAAACTTACAACACCGTGATAAAATGAAACTTTTGTAAGAAAAAGATAAATCGGTTGCATGACTTTCATTTAGCTTTAACGTGGAATGAAGAACTCCTTCGGATATTGTTGTCATTTCGTTTGTCATTGTTTGATTTACTCGCTCGATCACTCCACGTCAGTAGCTGTGGCAAATAAAAGTGAATTTGATCGTTCCACGGCATTGTAAAAATTTGATGTTGTTTGATCTTACGAAGGAAAAGTTACCGGTTGTGCGTGATCTCGTTAGAAGTCATCGTTAGTGCCATCGTTTAGTGCCATCGTTATTAAAATCCTGTACTTGGAGTTAAGAACGATACTATATCATCACGTTAAAATCACCTTATATCATCATGTTAAACGGAAGGATGCGTATTTTCGTCCACTTAACGTTGGTAATCACTTCAACGACATCAAAGCATGGGTTTATTTCGTTTCTTATTGTACACGTGATCAAGTACAAATGTTTTTCGTGTAATTTATTTTCAGTAAATCGTAAATATCTCTCTACGTTTAATTGAAAATTTTTCATTTCGACAACTTGTTCTCTCATTCTATCGATCTTACGTCGCGTCTCGAGCATTCTCATTTCGTCCTGCAATTTTTCACCTTATAATTCCTAGGTGTTGGTCTCTGCGACTTGCATTCGTTTGCACGTTCTTCACAGAAGCATGACAAAATACAGCAAATTAACGTTCGAAGTATGGAATAATCTTTGATACCTTTCTCATTCGATGGTCGAGTTTGTCGGTATCGCGAACTAAAAAGTGAATCACATATTTCTTCGATTTGTAAGTTTCCCGCGATAAATATTGCCTGTTTCTCTCATGATCAAGACGAGCAATCTCAATTGCTTGTTTCGGAAGATGTATCTGGTGGAAATGGCAGAACAAGAAAGTTTCTTCGTAATCAATAGTTATTGGCGGAGTATACGAGTCGAGGATTAAGATCGACGTGCCAAGAATAAAAATGTAGAGAAAGAACTGAAAAATACGACAGTTTGACACTTCTTAATCCCTCTAAATGTATTGATTCAGCTGTTGATTAAAAAAAAAAAAACGAAAATAAAAACAATGAATGAAAAATATAGCTTTGTTAAATACGATGAATGAACGTGGACAAAAACGAAAACTTGAGAAGCAAACGAAGCAAATTCCTGCTTTCTTTATGTCACGTTTATTTCGTGCTTTACCTTTGGCGTCTTCGTACCGTGTACCGACATAATAGCATTACGTTTCCTCGTTTTTGTCCTTATTCAGTTTGCGAGCAAGGTTTTAGGTGATAAGCAGTAGATTAGAAAACGTTGCGTCTGAAAAGGAAAGAGGAAGATCAATAAAATCGCGCACACTGCAGCACATGAATGATATCTAACGGTATTATCATCGCGCGAGAAAACGATATTACCCATTGCAATGATTTCTGACCCATCAGTTGTGCGAAAATGATCCGAAAAATGCACTGGTATATCAAATGGCAGCATTCGACAATCACGAATACGATCAATTCTGTCAAATCACACGAATATTCCAAGACGAGCGTTGCAATTTTCATCTTCTTGAAATGTTATTATTAACAGTCATATCCGACGTTAGACGGAATATCATGAACAAATACGAAAAGTTTAATTCAGGTTATACCATTCATTTTGACAAGTTGAACAGAGACACTTCTAACTCGTTCTTTTGTCAGCGTGAAAAATTCTATGGTTGAGAAGTAGAAAGATTAACCCAATTCTATTTTTGTCGAAGTTGTATTATTGGTAAAAAGTTGTTGTTTTTAAAAGTGTCTACAATTAATCACGTGATATTCTATCATTTTCTATGTAACGATTGTTGTGTTATAAAATACAATTTTCTCGTGAAAGTTAAAAACAGAAGATTGAGAGAGATTCATTTCGAATCATCTCGAATTTTATTATTATAGAGCCAATAGCGAACTCGAATTAAGCTAAATGAATCGCGTAACGATATTAAAAGTTAAAAGTTTTGCTACTACGGCAATTACTTTCTGCTCTTCTAAATACGGAGTTTTATTTACACAAACTAAACACAAAATTGTGTTCTAGTTTTTTTGTGATTATGTGTGAACTCGAAGAGTAGATACCTTGCAAATACGAAACTTTGATTTTCGTACCCATGAACTTCGCACACTGATACAAACGTAAGTTTGTCACATTTCCTCCATCCATGTTCATTACGAAGTTCAAACTTGATGTCAATCAATTCGAAACTTCAAGAAGTAATTAGAACTTGTTCTTCGGTAAAATAATTCTTGGAAAACTTTCACTGCAAACATACTATTTTTAAATACCATATTGTGCATTTCTTCATACTACATTTCCTCCGAATTTAAATTATTCATACTGCGATACATTAAAACGTGAATCGTAAATTCTATAGAATATTAATTTTAATTTCCTATTATCCGTGTGATAATTTATTAATTTCGTTATTAATTTCCTCTGCATCCGTGTGAATTTTAATTTGTTATTAATTTAAAAAAAAAGGACAGAGCAGAGAAAAGTTAAACACATAAAGCGAAACAAGTAGTCTTGCATTGTTAATAACAGGAGAATAAGAATTTTGAGGAGAATACAAAAACTTTGATGAAAAAAATATCTAATAGAAAACTTTAGAAAATTTAAAACAGTTTCTTGATCAGTTCAGTGGTATTTAAAAGATACTACTATAGAACAAATGTCGTTTACTAATGTATTTATATTACGGTTTTTACAATTTTTCACTAAATTTATTAAGTTAATATTATACATAATCCTTAAGTACAATCGAATAAAAATTAATTTACAGATACAATACGGTCAAAAAATAAATAACTATAAAACTACTTAAAACTATTATGTACAATAACTTTCAACACCTAACAATGTACAACTTAAATTACAAAAAGCTACTAGTTGTAGAGCCAGACTTCTCCTCGTTCCTGTTACATACAGAATTCTTGTCCTCCTGAATAACTGAGTGCGTTCGATTGAGAAGTGGTTTCGACGTGGAATCTTCCTTTTTCAGCACGTATGATTTACGAGCGGCATTATCGTTCGTGTTCCCATCTCTAGTCACAGTTTCTCGACTCGCAGTGAATCGAAACATCTCTTTCGCCTGACTGATAGTGTACCTAAACAGAAATGTCAGCGATATTAAACGTGACGCTGCGATAAAAAAGGTCGTCGTCAATTTGACAACTTTTTGCGGAACTATGTTAATAATACTACCTCACTGAACACCTGAAGTTTGAGTTCCGCGCTTTCCTGCTCGAACTATTATTACGCACTTGAGACTCCCCGGTCACCCAACTCCTCCTGCCTGTCATCCTCGTTTTACAGCAGATCGTTTGTTTAAACGCTTTTCTATACTTCATGCTCATTAAGTTGTATAAAATCGGGTTGACGGTTGTGCTGAAGTAATAGAGGCATCCGCTTAAAATGTACAGGCATTCGTTCAAGTCTGGATAATAGTCAGATTCTTGCGCGTAAATGTAAAGTAGCCGCTGAGCGTGGAACGGTGCCCAACAAACGAAGAATAAAATGACAACCGCAGCTAAAACAGCAACAACTGTAGGTTACATCTCTCGTAAAAGTAATGGTACTACGTGAAACGTCGAAGATAGAAAATATATCCTACTTAACATTCTGATCACGGACTTTCGAGACTGAATTTGTCTCGAGTCACCGTGAATGGCGCTCTGCACCACCGAGTTCATAGCATCATTTGTACTGTTCCTGATCCTCGCGCCCATCCTGGTATACACCACCAAGATAACCAGCATCGGTATCAAGAAAAATATGATGCTGCTCAACTCGTACAGAGGGAAATTTGGCATATAGGGCAACAACATGCCGCAAATCGCGGAATTAGCCGAGTAATTGCCGGAACCTAAATAATCGTACGTTTCTGTTATTTCTTGCGACACGCGCGAGTAAAATCAATGCAAAGGGACTTTTTCAATTAACCTGGTGGATATTCGACCAAGTTGACTTTCGTGTAGATTGCAAATGGTATAGCAGAAACCAACGCAATCGACCATGCAGCCAAGATGAAGCGTATCGGTCTTTTCAAGCCACTCATCGTATAAACGCGAAGCGGGTGACAAATCGCCAAATATCTTTCCATAGAGAAGGCTACTATCGTAAGGACTGATACGTAAGAAGATCTGCATCAGGCAAAAGGCACGTTTCAGTGAAAAATTCAAACGATACAATTATTCGCAGTCGGACATAGGTTGCTTACACTTCCGATACGTATGCTCTGATTTTGCAAAGACCAACTCCCAGGGCCCATGGGTACTGTTGCCAAAAGAGGCTCAGCTCGTTAGGTAATCCTGAAAGTGATTAATAACGATAACGATCGAAGAACAAGCAGATAGTGATCGAACGATCGAGATATTTCATTTCGATTGTATTAACACAAGTCTTTATTTTTATTGTTTTGTACGTGTAGTTATCTGTAACGTATTTCTGTGACGAGCGTGCAATTGACGTCAGATATCTACGCCGGAACAACGAGTATCGTAACAATTGAAGAATGCATGCGTCTCCGCGGTACAAATAACTCATTTTGTCGAAAGTAGATTTTACGACGGACTTAAACTCGGAGGGTAATTAATGCGTAGACACGCGTAGGCAATGTCTTACGACGAAGTTGCGGGGACAAGAATTTATAGCTCGCATATTAGACCGACTTCAATATTTATTATATCGTTTTAGAAACTGTTTCCACCTCCTTTTAGATATCTAATTGCATATTATATAATGTAACGATACGATTATCTAATGAGGACCTATTTCCTAATAAACGCTGACAATGGAGGTATGAAACGCTCGACGCACGTTAAATGACTCGTTTGATAGGATATGATTACTCTAAGTTCAAATGAATGTCATCCTACTGGAAAACGCTAATTAGAAGCAATGTCTATGGTATCGTACAATATTTCACGATCAATATCCAATATCGAACATACCGAATGCACGTAAATATTGAACATCATGTCATAATTTCGTTTAGTCGACGATTTTCATCGCTGTTGCGAACAATATACCTATAAGAATTGGACATTTTTTTCTATCTTTTCGATCATACATGCAGAAACGGCTTCTTTCTCACAGCATAAAAGATACAATAAAGTTTGATTAAGTATTATCTATCAAGTTGAATAGACCACTTGGGAGATGAGATTTTTTATTATAAGTTAATCGGTCTCGTTGACGTCTATAACTTTTAGAATAGAAAGATTCTCTGCTGTACTGTGAAAAAAGAAGTTCTCAACTAATATTTTTCATACGATTGAGAACACAACGATTACAACGCTAACACAGCGACATTCAAATTTCATTATTGCCACTATAGATACATTGTGCTCTTATCTCCGCGTCGTTTCGGTATCTCAATCTCTGATTTTGGCTAATCAAACGACGAATGTACGTGCGAGTTGATTTTGTAAACGTGAGACAAAATATAAATATCTGTAGCTGAAGCATTATGTTTATTTCTATCGTTTCAAGTCTCTGAGAAGTCGACAAAGACTTTTCAGTGAGGCATCTGCGCATCCATGACTTTTATCCTAACAAATTCGCTCTATGACGCAAATAAAAACGACGTTACGATCAGCAAACAACTCACTGAGCAGATAACAATCGCTCGTGTACACATTAGAGGAAGATTAATTTAAAGCCTTTATCATCGAGTTAAGAAACAAAAGTAAAACGGTCGGAATTCGAGTCGCGTCGTTTCTGCCCAAACTTCTCGGAACAATCTCTCTTGTTTCCTATTTCTTTGTTGTAATTGCTCGTATATTAACAATATATTCGAACCTAAATTCTCACTGAATTAAATTACATTATTCCCGTCCACGAATTTCTCTGTATACCGATATCGATCTATTTTTATCAAATGTCAAAAGTTGTTTCAATCGAAACGCCTCTTCCCGTTTAACAACTCAATCGTCTGAATGTTACTTCAGGGGTCGGGCATAAATCTAATTCGATTATACAGTGTCCCTTCGTGTCGATTAAAAGCAAATCGATGATGTACGTATAGAGGATTGGGTGTATCCGTCCACGCTTATCTTTATTAAACGTCTATCGAAACTTCATTATCATCATGTTTCTTCATAAATTGTTTCTACGAACGGGGAGAATGAGAATGATTGACATGATCCGGACAAAGTGACAAAACGAGCAAACGTAAACGCGTGTAAACGCGACTCACCCAACATAAGTAGAGTAAGATCGGATATAGCCAGACTGAATAAGTAGTAGTTGGTGGCCGTTTGCATCGAAGGATTTCTTATAATTACGATGCATGTCGTGACGTTTCCAAAAATACCAGTCACAAAAATCGTCACGTACGCTATCGTTAACGGTATTACCATCTTCAGAGGCAAATACTTAGGTCCAAGCACCTTGGCTAAATATTCGGCTTCTGTTAAATTCTCCAAGTCCCAATCCTTCCAAAAGTCATGGAGATAGTTCGTACCGTCGTCCGACGTTTCCATGATGAGTTTTACAGTGGGAGAATTAAATTTTTCTCCCACTATGTATCCCAAATAAACTCTCCCGTGAAAGGAGTTCTGTCACGATCGTTGAACATTTAAAACGCGTGCTCTTAAACAAAAGGTCAGACTACTTCGATACTTTCTCACCTTTAATTTAATTTAAGAATACATTATGCGTGATCATAGAAATTATTATCATCGGTAAACAAAGCATCCTCTTGCGATAAACCGATGTCGAGTCAACAAACTACGATCGGTCGATCGTTAATAGGTCACAAGCTTAAGACATGTCGAAGAAAGTGTTTCACTTAGCGTAATGAGGAATCGTACATTTATCTTTATATTCATTTTATTTAAATTTCAATGGCAGGCTAGTCAGTTTTGTATTAACCGGGCTTGGCGTAAGTTTGCTTTTCAGATCGCTTTTCTGTTAATGATTCACCATATATTTCCATTCTTATTCTTCCAGTTACAAATCATCTCGACATTGTTGAATCTTCTCACAAACGGGAATACACAATGCACCAACACCAAAGAAACGCGTTGTTGTTTATAGTTATAATTAAATGGCTGGGAAAACAGTTTGGCACAATTACTTGCAATTTTTACTGGTAATATTGTTCGTTCATATTTCGATAGTGACGCTCGTGAAATATATTGTTGCTGCAAGTGCGAACAGAGCAAAGAGAGAATTGTATGGAAAAGTTGAAACGAAACACGCGGTGACAAGCGAAAAGGAGATATCTGTTTTGTGCGTATAACTTGCTGTCATTAACACAGATGATCAAAATAAACGGTCGAAATGAAGGGGAGGACGGTAAGTAAATCAGCCAATCGTTGCTGTCGAGAGCAGACTACCGTACAGTGTGACGGAACGTAATATTCTTAACGATATCGTTGGATACCTTTCGCCTCATCTCTTCTGATTTTGCGATAAGAGAATCGGTGTAACGTTCCGTTCAATTCTATTAAGATTTTCAATGGACTCGGTTATCGAAACTGTATCTTGATATGCGCTACTTTTTGTCTTCAATTATAATGTAACTGTAACTTTCATCAATCGTTTGTAACATTTTATCGAACTTGGTGACAAAAAATTCTGGTTCCTGCGAGATAAGCACATTCTTAAAATTAAAGTCACAATAAGAATCAAAGAACAAGAAGGATGTATAAATGTGTTTGTTCAAAAATTCATGAGAATTGCATATTTATACTACCGTGATTCACTGCTCCGAAGACAATTTTCGACTTACAATGCAGTGACCAAATACGAAGCATTCCGTGATTTATGGAGTTTACGGAAACATAAAAAGAGATCGTCATTTTCGTGGTATTTGTATTTGAAATTCTAGAGGGATTAACACACTAGTTAAACGGCGGCAAACATGTTTTTTTGAAGATGATGAATTTTGGAGAATTGTACTAAACTGACTAGAAGAAAAAGAGTTAAAGGTAAACAGAGCTTTCTGTTTTATGACAAAAGATAGAATACGCATCAAATTGTAAAAATCATACTACTCGATAAGATTAATCAGACAATGCAATGACGATATTTGCGATAACAGTTGCCTCTGTCAAACGGAGATATATATATATTTTTTTTTTATTATGATGGAATAAAATTCGTTTAAAAGTAATCACAATAGGGTCAGAAGTAGTGTTACATAAATAAATTTATTGGTATAAATTAATACAAATAAAATATTGTAGTAACAAAAATATTAACAGGAATCTGATTCGTCGGAACTCGTATCACTAGTCTTATCTGTCCTATTACTATTATGTGATAATCTATTTGTATTTATAAAAAGATCGTCTTCTTCGCTATCATTTTCTTCACCGGTTCTTCCTTTATTCGAATTTGGGGCTTCATCGAATTCTCTGGGCCAGCAGTTTTCTTTCCGATACCATTTTTTATGTTCCTAGGAATTAAATTTGTTTCTCAAAAAATAGTAATTTAATATATGTATAAAGATATGTATTTAGAATTAAACATACTTGCGTTAATATCTTAACGATTTCAGCCTTTACTTTCTGTCCTTCTGGTATTGGTTCTACCAAGACAAAATCGCCCCGTTTTACCCAGATATTTCTCCTAAACTTCACCGGCATGGATACGAGATACTGAGATCCCGTGCGATCAACAACCTCGTGAAGATTATTACCGCGCGATTGTATTATTCGAACAATCAACTGCGCTTCAGTAGGCACGGTTAAATCTTGAACTTCCTTGGTAACGTACTTACGTTTGGTTGCTTTCGACATTTTAATCTGTAAATTCAAACATAACAGGTATTTTATACACATTGTGTTTTAAAACAAATGATATAATCCTTTTAATTTTGATTTTTAACATTTATTGCTTTAACCGACAATGTTTAACTTTATTTAATTATTAACTTTGTGCTTTAGTTTGTTTCTTAGTTAGTTTATTTAATTATTAACTTTGTGTTGAGTTTATTTCTCTTAGTTCATATTTAGTTCAAGTCCACACAGAAACAACTGTTCACTGTTTTACGTTGTGCCACGATCCCAAGGAACCTTTGGATTTCTCTATGGCGGACCATACGTCCAAGCTTTCTCCTGGAGGAATTTCGTAACCATTTGTTAAACCATGAGGATTCGACGGTGTAATACAGTCATTGTCAGGTTCTTTACGTAGAACAGTGTCCACTTCTACGGAGGAAAAGAACGCCACCGACATCGGGAGGTCTTTCATTCCAAGTTTGGAAGCACAAAACGAACGAGTCAAGAGATTCGTAATGTGCATGGCAAGTGCCGCATTGTACTTGTATCGCGACGGTACCAGATACCGCACTTCATCGTGAAATGACAAACAAAATCTTATATTATCTTTCATGAGCCACTTCATCGAGACTAACATCAAATGTAAGAAATCGACTGCTCCACTTTGAACTACCCAATTTACTTTCGTGGGTAAATATTTCTCATCGTTTGTCGAACTTTCTAAAGCTGCGGTCAGCCTGGACTTCAAAAAAGGTGTAACAGGATGAGGTTTTTGCGCGATTTCTTCCAAGCTGTTGAACATCGCGGACTCTGAACCACCGGTCCATTTACCTTTTTCAAACATCTCCGCTAATGGTTTGTCGTATAATTTTGATATTTTGTATGCCTCGTATGACGAATAATCTTTGCCGGTAAGTTTACTGATATGTTCAGGTTTCAATTTAAAAACCTTTCTGCCTTTCGTCATGGCAAACATTTTTCGAGACTTGGATGTAACTTCGCTATCTGTCATAGACGGGTTAAATTGTTTCAAGAGTGTTTCTGCAAACTTTTGACCAGCGCCATAAATTCTAGCATAATTAATAATTTTTGCCTGGCTCCTGGAAATCCCAACTGCTTTGGCAGTAACGCTGTGCATGTCAGTCTCGTTAGATTTGGTGCCAATTAATGTCATCCAACCAAAGGGCGTAGCTCCATGAATTTTTTTATAATATGCATCTCCTATTATCGACGAGAGCCACAATTCCTGACTGTCAACATCGGCGCCGACAATATTATATCCTGGAGGCGCTTGAATCATTGCTCGTAATTCAGAACCGATACGTTCAAAATGAATGTTAGATGCAGTCATCCATGTAGGTTCTACTGCTCGTCTAGTCAACGTTCCGCATACAACTACCAAAGGTAAAATTGCTCCATAACGCATTGACTTTCTTGAACTTTTAACGCCTCGTGATAAATACGAGTTTTCAAGCCATACCGCAAACTGTGACATAATTCTGTCCCTGTTATTTCTCCAATATGAAAGCATCCTTGCAATTTTTAAAATTTCGGCAGCACTAGCATCTGAACTGGCCAATACATTTTCTGAAAACTTGTTCAAAAAATCTTTGCTCAAAGGATTACCGACATTACTGCCTTTTCCATCTTTGTGAGGCAATTTAAGGAAGTAACAACAATTGTCTATAACCACATTGCACCATTGTGCACTGCCTTTGTAAATATTAACTAACTCAACAGTAGGCTTTTTCTTTTTGTTACGCCAAAATTCAGTTTTATGTAAGTCATTTTGCACTTCTTTGTCGATAGTTGATAATGTATAATTTGTTTCATCAAATGAATTTTCTATCTTCGAAAAAGAACAATGTGCTAAAAGTTGTTTTAAAGGTACTTTAGTTTTAATATCTAAATTGTTAGTGTAAGGTACTAAAATACCCCAGCCTTTATCTTTCATATGATACAAAGGATAATATTCCCATGTTAAATTTAAAAGCTTTGGAACAATTTGTTTAGAAACACTTATATTTTGAGGCCCAGGAGCCCAGTTTTCATCATTTATTTTAGGACAAAGTTTTCTATACCAAGCAGGATACCCTGGCATATGTGGTAATTTTAAAGGTAAAAACTTCCTTGTCTCTGTTAAATAAGCAAATTCTTTCTCTAAGGGATCTTCTTCATCTTCATCATCCGTTAAGTAGCATTGAGTTTCTAATTTTTCCTTCTTTTCTACCTTTTGTACTTTACATACTTTCTTAATATTTGTTTTTGAATAACATGCTTTTGTTTTAAGTATTTGTGTACTCCAATCTTCATCCCACATCCATAGATCTTCTTTATATTTTTCATTATGCATAAGCTCGCAAACAGCATTAGCTCTATTAGCAAGAATAACTTTAGTTTCATAATTTAAATCTTCAAATGTAGTCTCCGATTCGTTTAAATATCTTTGCCAATTAGAATTTATTGGCAGATATGCTGTACCAATCTCTAACATCCCTGCTAAAGTAACAGGATGAGGAAATCTTTCTTCAAATGTAGGAAATAAATGGCATAAAACATTATGAGTTGCAATTACATCATTTGCGCAATATGTCATCAAAGAGTTAAAGTCTTCTTTGATATTTGCCAAAGTTCCATTTACAAATATATCTCTGGACTCTTTACTTATTTCAAAACCACAATAAAATTTATGAATTTCTGCCAAACTACTTAGTGAAGTTTGCATTTGTAAATTTAATTTTTCATTTGTATCCTTTGTAGAGTTTAAAATTGCTCTTTGATAGCTGTTAATTCCACCATTACATATATGAAGTGACATGGTGTCAAGAAATCTTAATCCTGTATGTTTCAACCAATACTGTTCTTTAATTTTACTTCTGTCATATGACACATTATGACCAACTATAATCTTTGGCTTTTTATGAAAAGAAGTCAATTTTTCACCATTTTCAGCAGTTGTACTTTCCATTGGTATTAATTCATCTGTACTAAATTGTCTGCCTTCAAAATTTCTACTTAAACCATTAATTAAACATTTTGATACCCAACCGTACCATGCTTGGTTAGTTACTGCAGTTGCAATTGTTGGTAAAGGACCTTCTTTTAAACAAACTTCCACATCAAAAATAACAGCATCTTCTAGAGGATAATCTACACTCTGTATTCCATCAACACTATATCTTGTCCAACCTTCTTTCAATAACCACTGATTTGGCATTTGCGGTATATCTGTCATAATAGTTTTTATAAGTTTTGTATAAGGTTCAACCTGTGCTTTTCCAATGTTATAAAAATGTTCTTCAATATTATCTCCTTTCAAAGGAGGTATTTTAATATCAACATCAGGTAGTCTACTCGCATCAGTAGTATTTATCCCATATAAATGTAAATCTTTTTTTATAGATTGTATTTCTTTCTCTGATAATTTTTCTTTTTCAGGACAATTTTTAAATATTTGTTGATGTAATGATTTCGGAAGCATTTGTATATTAATTTCATTAATTCTTAGGTTACTTTCATTGATTTTTCCATTGTAAATTTCTTCCTGTTTATTTTCATTTTCTAATATTTCTGTATTTTTATGTTTTATTAAAATTTTTTCATGCTTACTTTTCATAATATTCATTGGCAGGTAGAAACTCTTTTCAATCTTATCTTTTGGTATTTCAGATAAATCTTCGCATTCTTTTGATAAAACAGTCGAGTTATTAGGAATACAATCTTTATTCACTTTGTTTTTAAGCTTTCCATTAGATGTACTATTTTTCGATGAGGTTAGAAGCGGCTCACATTTCTTTATTTCTTTATTAATAATTTTTTTTTTTAAATGCTTGCCTTCAGCAATGACATTACGATTTATGATATTAGACTTGTGTTTATTATATACGCTAATTACACGTTTCATTATTAATTTATTTCTTAAATCTTTTTGTAATTTCACAGCACATAAAGCTAACACGTGACTTTGCTAATATATTAGTATATACAGTATGTATAAAAAGTATAGTATTAATTAATTGTATTAAATAAAACCTTACCTATTAATTAGAATTATATCTCAAAAGGCAATTCAAACTTTAAACGCAAGTTAATAAAAATCTAACAAGATTAGCCAGGTTATACTAGAGTATATATTTCGAACTCTCAAGTCGCCATATTTAATTTTCATACGCGCAATTTCGAAACAGTGTGTACAACTATTGTTTATGGTCATTGAAAGATCTGTGTTTTATAAACATAACATTATTTATATTAACTGCAATATTGTTTTTTAATCAAATAGCAATTAATCCTATAAAAATAATATTGAATCTATGTCACACAAAAATATTAGTGAAAATAAAAATAAAATTATAAAAAATATTAATGTGGTATCACTTATTCCCGTATTTATGTCGAATTATATATAAAAACTGAAATTAATATTATTATATTTTATAAATATCTATTCTTATCAAGTACTATAGTGATTGCGACGACATCTTCATAGCGTCTACTAGTTTATTGTGTTCATCATGGCTTCGACGGGTTAGTGAAAATTTAATATTTGTATTATACAATTTTTGTAGAAACCATTTTCTTTTTATAAATGACTTAGATATTTCTAAAAATGATTGACCTTTTGCAAATTTTGTAAATTCAGTAATATATTTACGCAAAAATAGTATAGTCTCATTGCGATTTTACACTTGTCACTTTTGATATTTTCCGTTTAATTAAATTAATAACAGTGAAATCGTGTTATCTCTACAGAATCCTTAGTGTGTGATACACTCGATCTAAGTGGTCAAGGTTTGAAGAAACTTCCTCGTTGTCCATCGGATGCAGATATCAGCACATTGATCATTGACGATAATGAGCTTCAACGCCTTGATAATCTTGATTCTTATCACAGAATTACTAAGGTAACGTATCCATAACGTATCAAATTTAAATTTATGCATTTGTATTATATATACATATATCTTTTTATATTTTTCTTATTACCACATACATTTTAATCATAGTTTTTAATGTCATAGCAAACTAATAATGTTTAAACGATCTCTAATTAAACTATTTCAGCTGTCAATAGTAAGGAATCAATTGCTTCGTATGTATGGGGTGTCCAAGTTACATAATCTAGTAACTCTTAATTTAGCAAATAATGGTATCTTGACTATAGAAGGCATAAAGGATATGATAAACTTACAAACACTTTGCTTAGCTGGCAATAACATAAAGGTATGATAAATACTAATTTAATATATATTTTTTATATCGAATCTTTATTAACTTGCAGTCCATTGAACACTTGCATACCAATACTAAGTTGGAGCATTTAGATTTGTCTGAAAATAGTATCAGTCACATTTCAGATATATCTTATCTACGAAATTTAAAGGTAAGATTAATTTTTATTTTCGTTAAATATGTGCATAATAATAAAGAACTGTATCATCTTCAATTACAATTTTAATGAAATTAATAATCTTTTAGGAACTCTTTTTGCATAACAATCGCATAATAACATTAAGGCAATGTGAACGCTATTTACCTACCTCGCTAGAAACATTTACATTGGCAAACAATAACATTACAGATTTGAATGAAATGTCACATTTAGCTAATTTGAAAAATGTGATAAATTTTTCAATTGCTAATAATCCATGTGTTAGTATGACAGGTAACAGTATGTATCCTTTTCATAATTATGTAATACAAATTAATATATTCATTTAGATTTTAGATTTCAATTAGTGATATATAGCAGAAACTGTTTTACAACATCTTCTTGTTATTCTGAATGTGTTATCACATAGAATATTTCAATGAAATTATGCTTGTAGACAGCTAGGTACATATAAAACAAAAACATTTATACTAACTGTAGATTTCCAGCTATAGCTTCTTAACAAATAGCTTATAGTGGTTTTGACTATCGACCTTTTGTTATCAATTGGTGTATGAGCTTGAAATCAATTGATGGTTATCCTGTCGATCCTATTGAAAGGTGGGTGACTTTTTAGACATATTGGTTATTTCATATATATAGAGCTTTACTCAGTTTTTAAAGAATTAAAATTTACTTGAAATGATGGTCACTCAGTTTAAAGGCAGAGTGGCTATATTCTCAGGGACGTGGTAGACAATTCCGTGTTGGCGAACATGCATTACTAGCACAGTATTTAGCATCTGTTTGCCCACTTTCTGGTGAATCCTTAGAAAACGAAACTGACAGGAAGCTAAGACTAATTTTGAGTAAAGCACAACATCATCAACAGCAATTAAATCAACAAAGTGATACTGGAAGTGTGCACAGCTTAAGTAGCGTTGGAATGAGTCCTTCTCCGGCTACTAGGCGTAGACTTAGTCATAACAGGACAGGTTCGCCTAGACGTACCAGTGAGTTAATTAATTTTTCATTTTTTTTCACTATTGTTGCAAGTATAATACATATTTCTGTAAAGTTTTTCTTGTAATTGTAAAACGTGGACTAGTAGTGATGTACACTTTCCAGTCGTCATGCACCTATATGTCCTTGTTATAATGTGTTTTCTCTAGTTGCGCCAATGTTGACATACTATGAAGATAAATGCTTACAGTCACCAAAATTTTATGAAGCAAAGTACTGTGTGTGCCATTCACCTTGTAAAGGTATCCAAAGTCAAGATGGAAATTAATCATACACAGCTATAATTGCATTATAGACATGTGTAAAAATCTGAGACAAATATTACCTTATATCTTATAAAGCTAATTAAAAATAAAAGTTAGATAATAACATAGTACTGTATATAATGCTGTATATTATGGAAAATTTTTTTCTTAGATTAATGCACATGTTTATGTCTTCTATGCCTAGTAAATAGTACGTTTTTAAGTGATTACGTTTTTAAGCTTATAGCGCAAATGACTTTGGAGAATGAAAAAAACAGCAGTGTAATAATGATGCTAATTAGAAAATTTCTTTAGCAAATTAGCACTTGACGATTTGGAAATATATTTCACATAGTTCACACTTTTTATATTGTTTGTTCTTAGTCAAATATTATTTGCATGCTTTTGCTACTGAAATTAGTCATAAAGAATTCAAATATATTAATTAAATATATGATAATAAATGAAATTAATAGCAAATATAAGTAGACAATATTTAATTAGGTTCATCAAGAAATTCATTAAGAATAAGGTCACCTGATAGAATGGTATCTAGTTGTCACACTGATGCTATAGTTTCTTCATGCCATACTTTACTAAATGAAGATCAGGAATCTTTGATGACTCAAAGTTTGGATCCAAATATGCTTTGTAGTACTTTGAACAATAAAACATCAAATACTATTTCACAAGATGCAGAAGGTAAAATAATAAATTTGTTATTACGTATTATTTATTAAATGTACTAACTAAAAATTTGATTTGCAGAGACATCAAGTCCTCTGCAAGCTGCAACAAAATTAGTACCAGTTCCAGAATCTTTAATGAGTCCAGATTTTCGTCCACCGTCTGGCCTTTCTCGAGTTTCAGCAAAAACTCCACCAAGTAAATTAACATCACCATGCCAAATTACAATGCCAATCAAACCTATTGCTGATGGAGATGGTAAAGCTATTCCCATAATAAATACAGTAAATCCAATGGCAAAAACAAATCTTGCTACCATAAAAGCAAATGCACTTGTAAAAAGCAGTTCAGCAACAAATTGTACTGTAAAACCAAATATTGCTAAACCTATTATTACAAATACTAACACTAAATGTCCACATAGTGTGAAAATCAATAATTACGTTCAAAGCAAGACATTACCTGCTAAACGAAATACAAAAAATTCACCAAACTTAGGCAGGAATATACAAAGACCTAAAAGTGCAAATGATAAAATAAAAAGTAGTGTCATTAAAAAGAACGGAAATGGTGATGCAGATAATGCTACTCAAAGCAGTGATGAAGATAGTGAAGTATGTCAAGCAAAATTGGATAGCATTCGACATAGAGCTATTCAAAGAAGACAGGAAGATAATAAAGGTAGATAACGAAGATAATAAAAGTAGATAATAAAGATAATAAAGGTTCTTCAAAAGCAGAAAATAGTAAATACGAAGATAGGTTTTCCTAATAAACTAAACAGCTTAATAATTTTATATTTTTAAAATAGATCAAGATGAAGCTGAAAAAGCAGCAATATGTATTCAAAGGATGTGGAGAGGGTATCATACTAGAAATCTTAATAAAAAAGCAACTACCATATTGAAAACTATTGAAATGATAAGAACAAATAAATATATCCAGTATGATTTTTATTTTCTCATTCAATAAACGTAATATCGTTCTCAGAATATATGATTTATTAATCTTTCTTTTTTTTAAGGAAACTCTCTACTGATATGGAAGCTACTCGAACTGCATTAGAAAGTGAACATAAACTACAATTATTACAAATGCAAGCAATTAATGCATTGTGGAAAAAAGTTGTTAGTCTTCAACCTGCTGTTAATCGAGATTCTACAAACACTGATAATGAAAATATTGCACAAAATGTAGATGTTGTAACCAATCTAGCACAAACATGTAATATGTTGCATACTCAGGTAACATTAATTATATCTTGTAATCCATTTTAGAACATTAATGATATTTCTTTATTGTGATATATTTCTTAAATTTTAATATATGATTAGGTTCAACAATTACAAGACTCTATGTCAGAAATAAAACGATGTATGTCGAATATGCAATCAAAAGCCAATCTTATTGATAATGGTGTTGCCACACAGACGGAAATATCAGCTGTTCATACTCCAGCTGGTGAAGAACATATGTTTCCTTATGCACGACCACATAGACCACAAACTTTGCCGATTCATCAAACAATTCATGAAGGAAATGAAAACAGAAGTTTTGCATCTAATTTGATTGATAGTGTATTAAAAAAAGTGTCTCAGTCCACTGATACGACAGATGATGAAGTTAATACCGATATATTAAACTCTAACGAAAATCCTGAACTATTGAATTCAACAGAACATCCTGATATGTTTAAAAGTTGTGAAGAGATTATAGAACCTGATTTCAAGGATGTAGTGGAACATGATGTAAAACATGAATATGATGTAATTGATAATGCTGTTATAAATGGTGAAGTTTGTGAAGAAACACTATGTAAAGAGTTACACAATCTGATTGAAACAGAAATTACAACAGAAAATTGTGCAAATTTAGAAAAGGAAAATGATTCAGAAGAAATTGAAAAGGAATAACTTTAATCTGAGAAGTCATAGACAAAACAATTACAAAAAGAATGAAGGTGCAAAGTTGAAAGCCTTAAGAAGAAACAAATGTGAATTCCCATGAATAGTAAAACTCACAAATGAAGATAATACATTTTTAACTAAAAATACTCACTGTACATATATTCAGAGACTAGTCTTAATTATCTTCACGAAACAAAATTGAATACTTTTAATTTTGTTATGTTTCAAAATCAGATTTATCACAATTTAAATAATTATCATAAAATACATCTAAAAGAAAGACATCTAAAACATAATTTTAAACAATCACTATTGTCACTATAATGTCATAAAATGTCACTAAGTTGATTCATTATGTACACATCATAGTCATTGAAGCAATTTTGAAATTTTTCCGTCCACATATCTGGTTTTTAAAAAGTTCGCCGATGTATAAAGTATGTATTAAGAATGTTATATGTTTTACAAAAAGCTTTGCTCCTTCTCTAAAAAGCATCATAAAAATACTACTGTACAGCACAAGAATCATGCATTCAATGTTATAAATTCCAATATTATTCGTCAATTCTCAGATTGAAGTATTTATAAAGATGTAAGAGAGAATTTTGATATATAAAACACATTCCTTATTAATAGCAGATTTGACTTTTGTTAAAAAATTTCTTGAATAATGCTACTTAGATAGTTATTATTTTTATGCATTTATTTTTATTTATTTATTTATTTATTGTTGATTTATTTATTTATCTATTTATTGAAAACTGTGACCCTTAGAAAAAATTAATTACTGCAATTATTACTGCAAAATATAGGTAATAATAAAAATATTTTTAGTCTAGTCATTGCAAAAGCTCCTACATATAATTACTGTAGATATTAACTAAAACTTGTTATATAGGTATACAGTGTTATTGAACAAATAAAATCTTTCAACGAAAACAAATAATTGTTAAAGGATATGAGTTTTTACTTATGACAAAGAACGTTGTAATAATTCTTTTAAATATATGTACATTACTTGAGTTTTGTTATTGGAAATATTTCAACCACTGCTACTGTAAGAATATTATTATAATGAAAGAAACTATGTGTAAGCTCCTATTGAAACTATACCTTATATTTATTTTGTGTGACATACATCTGTAAGTCACGTAAGACACTTCAATGCTCAGAATTGTTAAGAACTTAATATAAATGTTAAATAAATAAGTCATATAATTGAGTATATGTTTATAATAATTTACTTTTATATAATTGAATTCTGTATATGATCCATACATACATTGTTTCTTTTTTTTATAATATCACAAAATTCTATATTAAAATGCATTATTTTGAATTACGATAAAAAATAATTAAATGTGATCAAATTTGTAAAATAGTTTATAAAAATATACAAAATGAATATTTGATGTGATATAAGCATGCTTCATATGTTCCTTTCATACTTAGTAATATTTAACAAAATATAAAATATATTTTTAACAGAATAATATCCATTATAATGTTTTCATTTTTAAATAAAATTTACTATGGTTTTGTTTCTTTTATACAGATTACACAAAGATTGTTATTGAATAAAAAATGCTTAAATCAAAATAAATGGTATTTATAAAAAAAATAAAAATGAACACAAATATTTACTTATGCACTATATTCAAATTTTATGTAAAAATTTTCAAATAATTTTAGCTAACACATATACAATTACTTTACAATATTGTTAAAAAGCATTAGTATTGTGTATAAACATGTATATGTATGATTTTGTTTGCAATATTTTTACTTTAAAATATATATAAAAAATTTTATTATATTTACAAGTTTTTTTGCAAAATACTTCTGTTATTTAAACATTTTTTGGTAAGAAGCTTTCTCAATAGCTAAATACGAACTTATAACTCTTTTTACTTTATCAATTTCTAGTAAAATATCTTTATTATTGGGAGATTCTAATGATGCTTGCTTCAAATCTGCTAAACCTAAATCATACTCATTTAGTCCCATATATGCTTGACTTCTTCGAAATAGTGCTTTACTGTTTTTCTTATCTATTTGTAAAACCTGGATGTAAAATTATTATTAAACAACAGTTGAAAGTTATAACAAATTCAATCAAATTTTACCTCTGAACAAAGCTTTAAAGCTTCACGATAATTCTTTTGTTTTAATTTAACAGCTGCAAGATTAAGTAATAATGTTGCTTTAATGCTCAACATTGATTCATTGGAAGACTCTGATACATTTACTGTCGTTATCATCCATTTGTAATATCGTAATGCTTTCTTGTATTTTCTGCCTGCATCTACATAATTTTTTCGTGAAAAATAACAATTTCCTGAATTTTTTATCCTCTTAATAACGTCCATTATATATTTGTACTATAAATATCCATGAATATCTATTAGAAAAGAAATTCTTTTTCAAAAACCTGTAATCCAATAATAAGATTCTTACATTGAGTCTTTCAATATCTTTGGAATAATCCCAGTCTTCTGGCCATGGAGTGAACACATCTTCAGTATCATCATTTTCTTCCATACCCCAATTTTTATCATGTTTTAACTCTCCACAATCAATTACATGTATTTTCTATAACAAAATATTATGCAATACTACAATAAAATATTCATCTATTTATTAATAAACTAACTCAAATACAAAAGAAACTATAAAAAATATATATTAACCTTCATTGGTACATCCTTAACTGTTTGAACTTGACTTACTTCTAATATAACACCCATTCCTTTCAAAACTTTACCAAATACTACATTGGTATTATCTAGATGTGTAACAGCTGAAATAGTAATTATAAACTGAGAACTGTTGCTATTTGGATAACCCTCATTTACCATGCTTAATAATCCTCCTGATGAATGAGAGAGCTTAAATTTTTCATCTTCAAAATGTGTTCCATATATACTTTCTCCGCTTGTTCCATCAAAATTTATTACATCTCCACCTTGGATCATAAACTGTGATAACACTGAACCATATAAAATTCTTCTCATTAAGTATATTACTTTTTATATTACCTTCAAGAAACATTAATCCTTTTTGTTATACCTTTATGAAATATTGATCCTTTGTAATGCAACTTTTTGCCACTGATTCCAATGCCTTTTTCTCCGGTACATAATGCACGAAAATTTTCAGCTGTTCGAGGTACTATATCTTTAAAAAGCTCTATCACAACTCTTCCAACTGTATCATAATATCATACAAATTATTTTTAAATTTCTAATGAGACGAAATGTAAAACAGAACAATAACAGAAATACTGGAAATTAAAAATTAACTTATATTTTAAAATTCAAATATTCACATATTACCTTTTTCCGACTCAATTGCTATATCTAAAAATACAATTGGGTTGTGTTCACAACTACTGTTTTGACTCTTCGACGAATTTTCCATATTTTAAAGTAATATATATCCATACATAAAATGGATTTTCAAAATCTTGTTTAATTGCTAATTTCAAAAGTTCTATGGACATTAAATCACTATCACCACATAGCGGTGAACTATTGCTGTTCTTGTCTATCACACAATATATATCTGTCCTTATTTCACATTATTGCGCTCTTTGTTTAAGAATGGTGCTGTCATCTAACCGCCTTTCCCCTCCGTTTGGAACTAAAAAGGGTAAAAAAGAAATACTCAACAGATGGCAGAACATATATTGTCCGATGCTGATAATAGACTTTAGTTCCAAGAGTTTTCAAAAGGTAACAACACCTACATTCGAGGACAAGGAGAGTAACACTGTGTAATAAAGACAGATATATATCGTATGACAGACAGCAAGGATATATGTTGAGTGATAAAACAAGGAAAGCAATTGTGTGAAAAAGGACAACAATATATGATTGGTTCTACTATTTGGCCGCTATGTAATGCAAGCGTTTTAGTGTCCATGAATGGAGCAAATTTTTATTTCGGAAATAAACTTATTAAGACAAATAATTTGTAAATTTTTGCAATTTCTTAATTAGATCCTTAACTTTTTTCCTTTATTCTATTTCAACTTGGAAATATGCATATAAAATCTACTAATTCGTTATACAACTTCATATTAATTAAACTAGTTGAAGCATTTGTTTGAATAGTTAATTACTCGCAAATATATTTAAAATTAAAATTTAGAAAGTTCTTGTTACATAGTAACATTTTGCAAATCTTTATAAAAAAATTTATTCTATTCTATCACGGCAATAAAAACAGAGTGGAAAGGTCCCACCGAGATTTGAACTCGGATCGCTGGATTCAGAGTCCAGAGTGCTAACCATTACACCATGGGACCAATCACATAGATTTTTCTTTTATATAGTAGAAATGACAACTAATGTTTATATTTAAAAAATTTGACATGCAATTACGTAGAAATATCAATTATTTTGTATATTCTACCATTGATATATTTGATAATAATATAAATCTGTATTAAAATTAATACGGAAAAATATATTTACATAACTATATGGATAAAAAATATAAGAGACACATTAGCTTTTTATATTGTTGTAATAAGTATATAACAATGAAGTTTCTGACAGTATAACATATAATGTATATAGACGCAGCAATTATTTTATACATTTATGTATGTATACATATACACATATATACATACAAGCAATTCAGATTATCAATATATATTCAAAATTCTAAAAGCTTATCTAGCACTAGCAAGTATTACACAATATCACTATTAGAACTTTTATACTTCAATACCTGTCTAAGGACAATGATTATATGTTTTCCTTTCAAAATAAATTTGTTTTACTCATAATTCCAATTTTATGTATGTATAAACTTACATATCCCAGACGTTACGAAGCGATTTCGTATATCTATTCGTACAAATGAACAATATATAAATTAATATATCGCATTAAAGCACTGTCCATACTATTTGAGCAATAAAAATTTACATTTTATTTTATCTATGTGACACTAATACATAAAACAGTGTGCAAAAAGTATGTTATTTCTGTTTTTACCTTGCTTGTTTATCTCATATATAAGCAAATTTGGCAAATAGTCTTAATAATTTTAATTTTTTCTTCTAATAATAGAATAGTATGTAGCCAATATAAAGTAATATTTTTAAAGGGTGTAGATTATATATTGTACAAATACAACCCCAGATAGAAATGCTGTTTGTTCTAAAGCCAAGTTAGATAAAGGTGCAAGTTCAATGGCTTAATAAAGAAAGAGTAAACGTTCCTGAGCACTTCCAGGTAGTAGTCTCCAACCACGTTTGATGTTTAAATATTGAACAGTAGCTCGTGCACAAATCAACACTCCTAAAAAGTGAATATAGTATAATTAATGTAAACATGTAGAAGTAGTATCAATAATAAAATACTAACCAAAACCCATTATCAACCACCATAGCCATGAATTTTCACGTGATGCAAGATCAGTGGAATGTTTAACAATTAATGTCCATTTTGTCAAGGATAGACCAAAACCAGATAGTGCTCCATATCGAGATGCAATTGTATGACAAAAACACATCAGTAATAAAAATCCAATCCAATTAAACAAAAATGCGACTGTAATAGAAATACATATTATCTGGATATATATATAATTCTAATAGAAATATATGTACATATAATATGCAGATATATATTATTAATTTACCCAAAAATGCTGTAAAGAACATAAAATCAGTGCCAAGTAACCCACTTTCTGGATCTCCCTCTGCAGCTTCAGTATCTATAGCCAATATCGTTAAAGGCCTTGGTGGTGTTCTAATATTTTCAGGCTATAAAAGTGTTATTTGATTGTGTGATATAAATTTAATTTTTAATATTATTATTAATTAGATTATAATTAAAGTAATTACCATGTGAATTTGAGGATAAGGTTCTCCTTGTAATGTTTTCTCACGTTGTACTTCTTCATAACTAGGTAATTTTGTGGCAACTTCATAAGGCGGTGGAGCTGAGAAATCTGCCTTTGGAGGTGGAATGTCCTCTTCTTCAGTCTATAATTATTTCATTTTCTTAATAATAATAATTTTCAAATATACGATAACAAATTTATATCATACCATTCGAGTTTCAATTGAAGTTTGTGCTGCAGCAATATTTCCCGAATTGATTATATCACTTTGTGAGACTGGTAGAGACACAGTTAGAGTAGGTATTTCATTTTGAGATGATGGTTCATCATTTGAGTTACTGTTTGTTTGTGAAGGCTAAAATTAAATTATTCATGTTTAGTAAGATTTAAAATATTTAAATAGATGAAATGCTGCTTCTATTTTGATTAAAAATATTATTTCTTATATACCCCTAGCATTAAGAGAGTTGAAACAATACAACAAAGGATTGTTTTTTATTTCATTTAATCTCTCATTTTTAATTAATCTCAAGAAACAAACGACAGTCAGTGCGGACGATGTTTTTATCGACATTTGCATGTCAGTATTCATGCATAACTTGCATTATGATGCATAGAAATATTATTTTATATATATAAAATAAGTTTACTAAATAAAAGACATTTTGATAGTTGAAGACAAATTGTAAATTGTTCATTAGCTCTTTGATTAATACTACGTGAAGAATATTTATTACAATCAGCATCGTTTATAAAACATACCATATTGTAACGAATATTACTATCCATTCCTGGTGAAATTTATTCGAAGTGCGATATATTATTTTGATTGTGTAGATGAAATTAAAAATACTGTTTTCGTACGTAATGCTGCTTTCTAAGGCAGCAAAAGTTCTTACAATCGATGGCTGACAGCTGGCAAGGCTGTATCACCGTGAACGTAGATTCCCATATATTTTCACGTCTATCACTTTCAAGCCTGTTATCAGACAGTAGATATTTTTCTCTCACTTATCAATAAATATTTCTTTCATTAGAACTTCTATTTTTATTTTGAATAATATTTTAGTTATTTATTTTCGAGTCTGTATAAAAGAGTTACAACTTTGCAGTTAAATTTTGATTGGTGGTTCATAAAACGACGTTGAAAATTAGGTTGTAGGACGGGAATATAACAAATCAAAATTTTTCCTGTTAGCGGAAGTAAGCAATTACAGCTTAATACTAATTTTAATGTTGTTAGTTTTATAAAAATCATTAGATTTGGTCGAAATAATAAATAAATATATATTCGTATGGATCTTTTCGTTAATTAAATTCATAAGTGAAAATGAGATATTCATTTGAGTCACGTGTGTTGGAGGGGGTATTTGGATCATGTCGTCGTCGTCATGCACAAACGACGCTCTACTCGTCAGTCAGTCGCTTGCCGATTGTGAGAGAAGTACGGATCTTTTGTCATGTCGGAAGTATTCAAGCTCGGTGATCTTGTGTGGTGTGTATTTATTACGTGTTAATCAATGAATGTTTATAACAAAAATGGTGCAATGCGAATGATAGTGATTACTAATTGATGTTTTTCTGGATTTCAGGGCGAAGATGAAAGGATTTTCGCCTTGGCCTGGTCGGGTGAGTTAGAGTTTTTACTAACGGTTCTATGTTCACTATACTTTGCTTGGTTGTACGCGCCACGAAGTCAAACGCGGCCATCATTTTGGCGGGAACATTTCGTGCTCCATCTGATTTTTTTATACCGTGCACCGTGCTATTATAAAATGATGTATTTTATACTGCTGTTGCTCCTTGTTGTACGTCTCCTGCCGCATCCGACCTTCAAATTTCAAATTGGCGCGCAGACTATGAAAATATAACCTAAATTATGTTCTTTATCGTAGATGTTTATAGATAGCAAACTTTTATATCTACATTACGTACATCCAATTGTTATTTGGATGATAGCTCTTTTTTTTTAATTAAAAAGAATTCAGCTTCGTTTAAAAATTAATCCTTATAAAATATTCGCGCGCAATTATCAATTTTCTTATTTGTAAATTGATCACATATTACACACGTAATTATAAATTATTGCTTTCTTTATAATAATTTATTTATTTTTTATTTTACATGTTTATGAACAAATTTTAATATGATTCAATAATTTTATCATTTATTTAATATGTTCAGTATTTAGTATTAAGTATTTAGATTTAAATTATTTGAAGTAAAATTATACACCTAAAAATTACGTATTTACATATTTTTGGTTTAAAATAATAAACACATTGTTGTACATAAATACACATACAATTGATGTAATAAATAGAAAAATAAACTTGCATTTTCTATGTTTATTATAAAATAAAATGTTATATAAATATGATTCAAATTTCATTAATATTCTTTTTCATAAATATAACATTTATTTCTATTTTATTATTTAATATGGAAGATATATTTGACATTGTTTTTATTATAAATACTAATTTCTTTATGACATCTTAAGGTGTCTAATCCTTCAAAGGACTTAAAGAAACCAACATATACTAAGAAGGGGCCAGTTCAATGTATTTTCTTCTTCGGAACTAATAATTAGTAAGTTTGAATAAAGTTATTTATTTTTCATGTTTTGTAATACTTTCGAAACTTACATAAATATTTCTTATAGCGCATGGATTGAAGAGTCTAATATAAAACCATATCTAGAATACAAAGATACTCTTGTAAAATCTAGTAAATCTGCGGCATTTAAAGATGCTGTAGAAGCAATAGAAGAATTTATTGCTAATGGAGAGGTAAGTTCTATATATAAAATAAAATTGTAATGTATATGATATAGTAGAATTTATTATAAAATGATATATTTCGTAATTATTTTGTAATCATTATTTTTTTATAATACATTGTGAGGAAATAATAACATATAAAAACTTATTAATTATCATAAACCATTTAATGCAGTGTTGTTATTTGTCCCAGGTATTTGAAGATGGCTTAGATCCGGATTCCTTGTTTGACAGACTGAAGGAAGGAAGTATATCTGAGAAGAAAAATATAGTAAAACCATCTAAACCTCGTAAGGTTAGGTTTATATCACTTATTATAATAAACAACTGAATTAAAGTATATTGAAGTTATCAATTAAATTTAATTATTTAATTAAATTTAACTATTTATTTAACTATTAATATAAATGCAAAATGTTATATTCTAAAATTGAAACGTAATATAAAACATGGAATGAAATTCTTGCTACAGGAAACACCAAAAACCAAAAGATTGGATTCTAGTGCAAGCGATACTCGTCGTCCAGCCAAAAAACAACGGAGTGAATCAAGTACAAGCAATAGTAATAGGGTTGGCAGCATTAGCCCAACATTGAATCATTCAACCCCTCTGAGAAAATCAGGATCCACTCTGCTTAACAGGCCAGCAAATATCGCTAGACCTGTAAGTATATTTTATTTTATATATTATTATTTTACAATCGATATATGCAAAATATATTTTTTTATTTCTACTTACGATATTATTTAATTAATGCTAGTATAAAAAGAGTATTTAAAAAACTATTAAAATATAGTGATAAATATCTTCTAACTGAATATTCACTAGGAACAGGAACTGTCATCTTTGAAATCATTAAATTGCACCTATTAAATTTCTACCCATTCTTGTAAATAAATAAACGACAACAATATTATGCCTTTTTTAATTCCTTTCCATCGATATAAAATTAGTATATACATAAATTCCACTTTTTTAATGTACATTTGTGCTATTAACAAAATATGATTGTATTTCATTCTTATTTCAAAATAATGTAATTTTTTAAACATATAAATTTTTTTATTATTGATTTTGTACATATGTTATCGTATATCTATAAAATTATACTATATTATAAAAACTCGCAAAAATATTAAATTCATTTGTCTAAATGTTTAAATGTATTTGATGTCTTAAGTGAATTCAATCTATTTTTAATGTTTATGTTTACTTATTCTTATTTTTAACTTTGAAACATGATTCATTGTTATTTCTTCTATGTTGTTTTGCTATACGTACATTTAAAATAAATTAAAAATAATATTAATTATTAATATGTTGTTATTTAATACAAACAGGTAACACCTCCTTTGGACGTGGAAACGTTGTCGCAAACACTTAAAGAAAAAAATATTCTTCCTTCAATCTTGAAATTTGGCTTTCTTGGTTTGGGAATCATGGGAAGCGGAATCGTAAAAAATCTAATCAACAGTGGACACAGCGTGATTGTATGGAATCGAACACAGGAAAAGGTATGTACAATTCCTTTTCTTACGATGTAACGCAATAATATATGATTATTACGTGCAATTGCAATACGATTTTTGATCGCGAATGACGACATTTTTTAAAATTATGAAAAAAGGAAGTCGCATTTCCTATGTATTATTAATGTTACTTTATAAAGATTTTATTCGATTTTAATACAAGAAATTAAATATAAACAATAAGCGATAAAAATGGAAGTATCAAGCAGTTTTTACTAATTAAAATTTTTTTATTTTGCAATTCACTGAATTTCAAAGATGATCGCATGAGTTTATCAGATTCAAATTTGTATTAGTAAAGACACTTGAATTTAAGTTTTTCGGGAGGATACACAAGGTGAAGGTTTTACATGAATTCACACCACGGTCTTCATTATCAATTTTATTGCTGCATCGTCAGCAAGAATATTACTGTGTTTCATTTCTGCTCGTATTCAACTTTTACTTAATAAAATGTTAATTTTCTAACAATTTGAGTTTTGTTGTAAGAAGCTACGTGAAGGTTCTTTTTTTTCAACCAAACATTTCAATGATTTTGTAAAAGTTAGGGGAGCAAGAAAAAACGATATTTTGATAAACAATTTCGTTTATTGATCATGTTGCAGCTTATTTTTAAAACTACTTATCTTAAATTGTAATTTAAATATTAAGATGGTAACAAAAAACTAAATCGTTTGACAAGCAAAGAATGAAAAATTCTGGAGGAACACAGACATTTGAATTGTAAAGTAATTCAATAACTTTGTCCTGATCGCGTGATATGCGATGGGAAAAGTGGGATATGTATCAGTTGGAAAATTCTTAAGATGTTTTTTTCCTTTGCATATTGTAGTTACGAAATCCGTGATATCAAAGTATATGTATTTATATTCCATATGACATGTGATCTTTTTATTGAAGTATAAAAAAGAAAGGAATATACATACATACATACATATACATATATATATATATATATATATATATATGTAGGAACAAAAAAGGTGGAAGTAGTTTTTCTTCATACAGATCAACGTTCTAATTCTTTTTCTGAAAGTGTTATTTCTACAAAAATAAATATTTCACAAATCTTTATTGGCATTCGTAATACGTGTGTTCACTAGCAGATTTGAAAAATGCAGAAAGATACAAACTATCGAAAGCATTTGAAAACCGTATCGCGAAATCGTATTTTCATAGGAGGAACTTTTGGTCATTGAAAAACTATGCGCAATTCGAATATTTAATGTAACAAAATATACGCGCGATTTATGTTATCCTTCATTTTGCTATACATAATACACAGTATTATCGGAACGAATCTTTCCGTGGTATATCCACAGCCTATTTTTGACGAGGGTTGTTCTGATAAAAGCACATCTTTGGCGATCTACTTTATAATACTTAATAGCGTTAATGAGTGCTCAACGATCATAATGATTATTCTATAATCAGTTCCTTCGGTATATATGACGTACAATTCTCGACTGCATTCTCGAAAATAAACGTTTAAGGAACATTTTCAAGGTACCTAATGTTTGAGCAACTCTTAAAAGCACGTAATTAAGTCTCCGTCATTTCGTATTACAATAGTTGAAGAAAAAGAAGACGAAGAAGAAAAACCATTTAGACTCCCATTTTGTAGAAGTAACGTGTTCCGATTTTTTTAGTTATACTTGAATCGTATAGATTCTGGTTCTTCGACGATCATCTGAAGATAACAAATGAAATTTCAACACGCATATGTAATATCGAAATTCGATGAACTTTTATATGAAAACAGCCCTCTCAAAAAAAACACAAATGTAAATTTTAGCTTCTCGAAACTAAAATCGTACATTTATATATTTATAATGCGATCTAGGTTTTTGTATCAAAGGTTCTTAGATAACGAAACTTTCTAGATAGACTGTCGAGGTATTACGTTGACTATTTGTTACAGCGAGATAACTTTCATAGAGAACGTTCGTGTGTAATTAAGTATATCCTGGCGCACGCGTGCATCGAGCAACGGGAAGGACAATTAAAAATCGAATCGCGTGAGGCGATGGATAATAAGATTCACGTCGGTCGCATCAATCGTCTAATCACTTGGCTTTCCTTCGGTTCCGTCACGAAACGCGACTGGAATCCGTTTTTCCGTAACATCATTCATAGTAACTGCAATTTATTAGTCGCGTGTGGCATCCCGCATTCCATATGGTATGTACATACATATACACACCACATACATACATGCATACACATATATATATATATATATATATGTACATACACACATATATGTATGCCTTTTGCCGCGTCTTGTCGCGTTCTCATTTTCGAGGGATGATAAAATTTTATCTCTTTCAAGTCGCTAAAGCGATCCAAAAATAACGGCGAAGCACCGTTAGCTAAGCTCTGTTGTTCATGTTCATTCGACGGCGTGCAACGTGTGTGGTGGGGGCCACGAAGGGTAATCCAACGAATAGGAGAGGGAAAAATGGATTCGGAAAGAAGGAAAATCCGGGAACTCCCGCGGTTCGACGTATGAAGCGGTGGAATCGTACGTGCTAAATTTTGTGCGCGTTAAACGTACAGAGTGTGCACAACTAGGTTCGGGTCACGTGTCACGCGTTTGAGTAATTTTTGAACTATAGAGCGTGATTCACTGCGCGAAAGTTGTTTATCCCGAAAGGAGAGAATCGTACGGTGTTCAGTTTACCATTACGACTGTGGTATAAGCAGTTTTACTTGTGAGAATTGTACGATCAGTTTCCTCACGTTTAAATGAAATTAGGTTCGGTCAGTCGCAGTTTCGTTGGAATTTCGACAAATTGAATAGCGATATTAAAATTCATCACGCTCGGCATAGAACCCAACAACGGTCTTCATTTCCTTCGTTCGATGAAACGAAGCGAATGACGTCAGACTGAAACATTTGAGAGCCACTTCTCGACGCAGAAAATGGTGACTTTATGGTTTTCGAGGTTCTTGGGGAGGCTCGGCTGCCTTGCCATTGAATTCATTCGATGGAATTTACTTTAGAGAATGGCAAGATATATTTAGTGTAAATTTGGAAAATAATTAGGGTGACACGTTTTGTATCTAACGGCAGAGGGAAAAAATTCAATTTCTACTTTCCCTTTTTTAAACTAAGCAAATTTTATTAAAAAAAAAAAAAAAAAAAAAAATCTTTATATTTTTCAATGATTTAAGAAGTAGTTCGATGTATACATTTGATGCCACTTTGTATCGTGGTGTAATTATATGCTTTCGTAGATGTCGCCCTGTACATGCGTGCAGAAAAAACAAGATAATCGTTTGTACGATTGAAAAAATAATTTCTCGTTACTTTCAAACGTGTTGATTGATATTTATAACTGCATTGTTTCTCTCTTTGTCTCTTTAATCACATAGATAAAGCAGAGAATCGGAATAGATAATAGATAATGTCAACAGACGGTTCTCTGGATATACAAAAGTTTACAGATTATCTGTACAAGTTTCTCCAATTAGAGCGGAACGTTGTCAAGTAAAGTATAATAGCTTATAAGACATGCATTATCTAATAAGCTTATTTCAATGATGAGAAATGCTCGATTTCTTTTTTCTATGATGTGTTGCACACAGAAAAGCACACAGACAAAGAAAGAATGGTCTGATGTTCGAAGCCTATATAGGCCGTTCACGAGTTAATCATGATTATTATCAGAATGTACTTTTATTTAACGCTTGTGGTTAGAGATTTCTCTAGTTGTGATCATTCTAATGTACCCCAATGATCAAATATTTCAAATGTGGATCTTAAAACATTTTTCTTGCAATTTTTTTTTAAATTTAAAATTCTTTAGATTTAACTTTAAAATTTAACCGGTATAATTCAGTTAGATATTATTCTTTCTTCAAGCAAAAAAGCGCGGTAGACGATAGTAAAAAGATTTTCACGTGTATAGTATTTCCGTTATGGATTTAATAGAATCTTTTGTACTTTGGTTGGCTTATAGTTAACAGAAATTTGATACGACAAATGAATTTGGAAATATCACTTATTATTTTCTTCGATGGTTCCTGAAATGTTTCTTTCGGAACGATTGGTACAATAGTGCTATTGATAATTAAGTACATGTTCGACAAAGACGATTCTGTTAAATAATTATAATATATTTCTATACTTTGGACAGCTTGCATTTCACTTAGAGATAGGTTGAAAGAGCGAAAACATCCCCGGACATTGGAAAGATTAAAAAAAAAAAAAAAAAAAAAAAATAGTATTCGCTCTCATGCCTGGACACTTGAATTTCTCGAAATAGTAAATGAAAAGGAAAAAAAAAAAGAAAGAATGGGACAGCAGAGTATCAGTTTCGTCGGACTGGAATCAGTGAATAAATCGTCAACGACACGTATACCGATCGCGAGTTCAGCCTTTCATAAAAATTGTGGTCACACGTCTCCGCAAACCAATAAAATCGCACGCACATTTATTTACAGAAGGATAAAAGTGAATCGATCGGTTTCTTTGAAATCGTTGACCTTCGGGGGAAATTGACAATTAGGCGAAAATTAGTACAAACCTGTTCACACACGCGTCAGTTTCGTCTCTTCCTTCTTTCTCCTTTCTTTTTCCTTTTTCATTTTTCACTTTCTGATATTGTTTTGCGAGTTTTACTTTTTTTCTCTTTTTTTCTTTTTTAAGTTTAGTTTGGAATTGGCTTACGGCAGAATTGGCAGTAACACTATGACATCTTGCGTTTCTTTTCAGCGTTCTCTTTGTCTAAAAATCGTCGATCGTTATCGTTGGTAGTGAGCGATGATAACGACAATGATAAAAAGCACAAATTGTAAGGGCGGACAGGTTGCAAGGTCATTGACCAAATCACAGAAAGGTCCTTGGAAACTGTCCGCAATTTTTTTTTTCTTTTTTTTCTTTTTTCTTTTCTCCTGTTTCTTTCTTTTCCTTTGCTCTGCTCAAACGCTGCCACTCGCACGTACACACAACCATCAACTCGATCAATGTCGGTAAAGGGATACTCCAGCCCTTGATACTTGGTGCAGGCATTCTTCTTCTATCGTCGAGGCGTATCGTTTTGTTCCGGTGCAGTAGTTTTCAAAGAGCAAACAAAGAAAAGTGTAGGAAACGAAAGAAGGAAAATCGAATTTCAACGAGTTCCCGCGAATAGAGAAAGATACCACCGTGTTCGTTCGTTCTTGCGTTATGCATTCCGACTTACCGATGTAGAGGCACTTCTATGTATTTTTCTCACATAATGATCCAGTGGCAGTACATTCTCGTCTTAATTGTAATCTTGCTCTATATGAAGAAAGGTTAGTACCCTCTTTGCATAACACTTGTCGTCGAATTTGTCTAGAGTTTGGTTTCACGCGGTAGATCAGGCAAACTGGAGCTGGGTGCAAGGAGACCAAAACTTTCCGACGTTTCTTTAGGCTCTTTGGCTAGAACTTCGCTGCTGAAGCCTTTGAACGCTAACTTGACGTTGTCCGCGTCCTTGTACACCGACAGCGAGCTTCCATCCTCCTCGATGCTGTGCAGCATTATCGAGTGAAGCGGTACAGTTCCATTGTACAACGAGTCGAATCGAATCGGTGGGCCTATCTCCTCGATATAGTTGATGTGGATTCCCTCCATTATGTTCCCATGGGGGCTGGTCGACGAGAGTTCCGTTGGCGTGTAATATTCGCTGTTGACATCCTCCAAGCTAGCGCCACTCGCCAGGTCGTTAATTTTTGCCTTGAAGTAAGTGTCCACGCGGATCGATCCGCCGCCGTCGTCTTTCGGATCGAATACCATCGAGTCGCTCTTCCCGCAGGAGCCGGTCCGGCAATTATCAAAATAGAAATTCGGCAGATTCTCCAGTACCTTGTTCAATGTTTGCTGCTGATACTTGTAACTCTCGCGCAGCCTTAGCACCTGATGGGCGCTGAACTTTCTTATCTTGTTACGCTGGAAGACATAATTTTCTCGCACCCAATTGAGCTGACTTGTCGAGTAATCTCGTACTTTTCTCACCTGTTTCAAGATCAGAAAAACAGAACATTTTGAAACGCTTGTTGTACCATCGTCGACGAGGGATCTCGTCTGTGCCCTCTTTCAATATATGTATAGATATATATATATATATGTTTCTCGTTCGCGGGGGGGGAGGGGGGTTACTTAAAACTTTGTCTCAGAAAATTTCAATCAATTTCAACGCACAGGACTAGAACGCGAGATTCGGAGACGAGTTCGGTGATTTTACGTCGGCTAATGAATGTTTCTTTTAATCGTTCAATATTTCATTACCTGATCGTAATACTGATCTCTGAGAGCTGTAAGGTGGCTCGTCCCGTAGTCCCTTATGTCTCTGATGTGCCTCATTTGACCTTCGTAACTGTCGCGAATCCATTCTACTTGTTGAGCGCAGTTCTCTTTTATTCTATGCACTTGTTGAGTATAATTCTCGCGTAATCGCTCGAGTTGCTGACTCTTGTATTGCTCGATATTGTCCAACATTTGGTAAATTTGTTTCGCTCTGGGAGTGGAGCCGACGCGTCTGCAGCACATGCACCAGTTCAGACAGCCGCACCTGGAACGAAAGGAAACAAACGATTTTACATTGTATACAGGAAGAGAGGCGGGAGGGGGTGGGAGCAGTAATTGCACGATCCGCAAACGATATCAGTTAGTTTCACGCGAAACTAATTAAAGTTAGTTGTTTGAAGTTACGAGTATTTGAACAAATCCACGAACAAAGGAAAGCAGAGAAAAGAAAGTTATCGACTCGCGAGGCGATGAAGCTAATATATATACACACACACACACACGCGCGCGCGCGCGCACACACACACACATATGTGCATAGGTGATGCGCACGGTGATTATTTTCGAACGCAATAACGATATACGCATCGAGCGATAATTATAGTTGGGTGTTAAATGGCAATGAGACGGAAGAAGGGAATAATACTCACTTGACCAAGAGATAACGAAGCAGTTGCAAGAGGAGCGTTAAAAGAAGAAAGACGATCGCGCTGGCAGCGCCTACCAATATGCTGATGATCTTCACTTTCTCTAATGTTATTGGATTCATCTGCAAACTAATATAGGTAGTGGCATTGGCAATCGGATTGACTGCAAAACACTTGTATTGTCCAACATCCTGCCTGAGCAACGTCTTTATGTACAAAGATCCATTCTCGAGGATGCGTATGCGACCATCATCAACGAACGGTACACTTTGTTCCCATCGATGTACGGGAGGATGTTCGACAAAAGCGTCGGGAAAAGCTGGATCAGGATTCCAATGCAGTACCTGGAGTGTCGGCGTGACCCATGTTAACGATGGCGTAGGATTGCCGTTGTATTCACATTCGAGTAGCACGGAGCTTAATAACAGATACTGTTGCGTGGGCGTAGCGTATACCAAATTCGGCGGCGAGCATTTCAAGTAACGAAGAGTCTGAATGATATCGGCAGTGCCGTCGATCTCGTCGCCGCATCGGAAACCACTTCGAAAAACGGTCCGTAGGTGTTCCTTGCTCTCGGCCCATTTTACGAACCAGAACATACGGCAATCGCAGGCCCACGGGTTCCCTTGCAGCTGCAATTCATTCAGTGACGACAGCTGCGCCACGTTCGCCGGCAGAAAGGTCAGATTGCTATCGCGTAGATCGATTTTACGCAGCGCCGGTGTACGATCCAAGGTACACCGTGAGATCTCGCGTAACGGGCTGTTGCTCATTTCCAGCGTCTCTAGTTTGTCCAATCCTTTCAAATCGTCGTTACGAAGGATCTCCAGCCTTGTTCCGGAGAGCGACAGGCTGCGCAGCTTCTTCGTCGGTCGCCACACGTCGTGCGGAAGCACCGTTACCGGTATGTTCTTCAAGCTGAGCCATTTTAAATTCGACAGGCTGTGGAACGTGATGCTTGTCAAACGCGTGATAGGATTCCCGGAAAGATCGAGGTGCTGCAACGAGACGAGGTCGGCGAACAGGCCGCGCGGGACCGTGTCGATTTCGTTATTGGCCAGCTCCAAGATCTTCAATTGGCTCAAGCCGGAAAACAAACGGGATGGAAGTTTGGTGAGTCTGTTGGCGGACAGGCCGAGCTCCTGAAGATGCGTGTTGGGCCTGAAACTGTGATCCGGCAACGATACCAACAAATTACCGGAAAGATCCAAACGAGCCAACAACTTGGACGAAGCGAACGCTTGATAGGGAAGTACTGAGAGTCGATTGCGCGACAAGCCGATCTCCTCCAGTCGCTCCAAACCTTGAAACAACGCTCGCGGGAGTATAGTCAACCGGTTTCCGGTGAGATTCAGGTACTGTAGTTGGTGCAACGGATGGAAGACATCCGACGGTAATTCCGTCAGCCTATTGTCACCTAAGTTGAGATGCTGGAGGAACGTTGCTGCGTGGAACACGCCAGGTTCTATCCTCTCGATTCCGCTCGACGTCCAGGCGAGACTCTTGAGGCGAATCGCTGTTTCGAGGGCGGAAACGGGTATGGTGGCTGCCTCGACGTTTCTCAACACGACATTGGTGGCCTGTATGGACAAGCCGAGCCCGAGGAAATTTCGTTCCCGACACAGTAGGCTTCTTCCATCGTCCAAACACTCGCAACCCGTGGCACATTCTACACGCGAGGACGGCGGCGACGTCTTTTCCGTTGTAACGAACGTTGACGAAGAACCCGGCGACAGGAGATCCTGCGTATCCGTAACGTGTACCACAATGAGGAGAAGGGCTATTAACCACCACCAGGAGTGCCACGTGAAAACCCGCTCCCTCATTCCTATGACCTGTAATATGACGATTTCCTCGCATACAACCAAGAAATCCCATGTCCTGTCGTGTGTCTTCGTGAAATCCAAAACTGTTCCGATCGATCGGCTTTGACAATCTTTTTAATCTTTCCGTTTTGAAAGTTCTGCGTTATTTTCAAATCAAGAAATAATAACGAACATGCACTTTGAATGAGAGATCGTTATTCAGAGCTTTTTCAAGAGGAAAAGACGTGTGAACGATGCAAGAGCGTATATTGTAATTTTTTTTTCTTTTTTTCTTTCTTTCCTTTCGGCACTTGTTTCTTTTTTTTCTCTCTCTTTTTTCTTTTTTTTTTTTTTTTTTTTTTTTAAGACTGTATTTTTTGCTCTCCTCTTACTTTGGTATTTGTATTTTCTCTGTTGTGTTACGTACCTAAGCGAGAATCACGGACAAGCCATGAAGCACCGAGTGTCTCTCGGCGCTGGACTATAACCGATGGTTTGTGTCTCTAACCGTTTGCAAAAAATCCGGCCCAGTGTCTTATGGACGTACTGAGGTTGCTGGATTTGTTGATAGTGGCGGCAGTGGTGTTGCTGCTATTGCCGTGTCGAACCGGTAACATAATTGTGCGCGCTCTAATGGAACGACTTGAAGAGTTCCGAAATTGGACGGGAAGGGAATCTCCACCAGCATACAATACCGCTGCACACAGCTATAACTATACAGCTATGAAAACACTATCGCGCGCGCGCGAGTACGCATATAAATGGATAACACATACAAACGAGCCACACATGTACACATATATACGCACACACGCACTCTCTCTCTCACACACACACACACACCCCGCTGGTTTCCCTTGCTTTTTCTTTCTCTCTGTTTCTCTCTCTCTCTCTCTCTCTCTCTCTCTCTCTCTCTGTCTCTCTTTTTTTTCCCTTTTCTCTCCTTCCTTCTCTCCTCTTCTACGAGTTATCGTATTTGTTTCTGCGTGTCGGTTCTGCCAAAGGTACAGCAGCAACACAAAGATCTACTGTTATTTCGCGTGTCACATGACACACTCGTGCATCGCGACACGACCAGCGTCGTCCGTCGTGTATCAGAGGCAAAAACTGACTGTGAGAGATCCGCTCGACTCTGGCTTCTCCTCGTGGTAACCATCGTCTCGAAAAGCCGGCAACGTTGCCAGCTTCGGGAACCGCGCCGACGCAAAACCTACCTCGCCACTCTGCATCGTGCTCAACGAACCGCCCTGCGAGGGGGAACCCGACCGCACAACCAGACACAGCCCTCTAGCCCGATTCCTCCTGGCCCATTGTCCCCGCATCCTCACTATCCACGCCAGGATTAATTCTTTCTATCATGCCCTCAGCCATCCATCTTTGATACTCTTACTATTGCTCGTATTACTCGCATTAGTTGTTGTCGCGTGTTTTCTGCCATGTCGTTCCTACGGTCTTATTTAAGTACTCTCTTCTTGCGCTCGTTAATTAGCTCGCCTTTTATCTACCATCTTTCTGCCCTAGTAAACAACCCGTCACTGCTCGTTGCTCGAACGAACCTTTCGAATTTTTTTTCTCGAAAATTTTCATTTCGTAAGACATTTCGTGAATACGATTTCCTCTTTCGTTTTTTCGTCGCATTGTTTCGCAGTTGCGTTTCGAAAAATATTTGAAACATTCCGGTCGAAACTTATTGAGAAACCACGATGAATCGCGATTGACGTCGCGGCTGACGTTCGTTTCCGGGAAGCGTAGAAATTAACGAATATTGCAAGTAGACCGTGGAACGGAACGCTTATTTTCCTTGATTGAAGACGATCTTTCTTTTTATGCGGCATTATGCGATTCGTGCTATTAGTTTCACCTGAAATCTTTGGAACATCGTTCTGTTATCGTATGGCACCGATCTGACACATACGCTTGAGATCCCAGTTTTTACTCGCAGTGCAAGAACGTTACTACGACATAATTGCAATAAGTATAATTTTCACGATTACGAAGAGTGTTCAAAGGCGTGTCTCTGTTGTTCCAATTATGTTTAGTTAAAATGATACGCAAAATATTCTAACGAGAGAGAGAGAGAGAGAGAGAGAGAGAGAGAGAGAGAGAGAGAGAGTACTCGAACAAAAGCGTTGTTTGGCTGAATATATGAAAAATTACTTTTACGATGGGAAAAGTGTAGTTTTATTTATAAAGTAGAGGTGACTTTCAGATTTCTACAGCACTGGCATTCCTGTTGAAAATCGAATTGTCCACAGGTGAAACACGTACTTTCTTTGCTAGCTACGCACTTATTATTTTGAATTACCTTGAAACGGCATATCGTTGCTTTACATATCTCTTGCAAATCGCCATTCGTTGTGTCAGAATTCGATTAATATTAAGTAAACAGTCTCATTAAGTTTCTGATTTAATTTTATCGAGGAAGCTAATCTCATCTAGAGCGAAATGTACTAATATCGTTATCGTAATGAAACCTCTGTACATCTGTAACTCATTTGTTTAAATTGTCCACGTGTACGATTGCCAGGCTGACCTTGGTATTATAGCTTCGTCAGCGGTAGCTAACGTTCAATTTTGAATAGGGCTTAATCTATAAGAGTGGATTTTGTACGTCATGTTAAAAAAAAAGTAATTATGGAGAGAGAGAGAGGAACCATTCGTGAAGTCTCCGGATAGATTGGTACGATCGCATGCCAATCTTACATCTTTAGTAAATGTTTTCTTTTTTTTTTGCTTTTATAAATATCAAAGATATTCAAATTAATCGTAGCACAAAAAGAATATGAGTAGTGATTGTACGATACATAATGGTAATCTACAATTACTGAAGACAATAAATTTACAATGTGCTAGTAACGCATGTAAGAAGAACTACCTAACGAATAATAATTAATAACTATAAATTAGATGTTGAGAGTTGTGCCTATGTGCTATGTATATATACACGATAAACGATAAAACGAAATGCTTAAAACTGCGATATTCATGTTACGCTTCCATGTTCAGTTTTGATAAGTTCAGTCTTGATAAGTTCAGTTTGCAATATATGTATTCGATTACCTTCACTTCCACCTCTTCTCTGTTTTTTTTATCTTGCTGCTTCAGTTTCAAATTTTACTCCGTTGTGTTCCGTAAATAACGTTTAAGGTTGCAAAACAACGCGACTTTTACAATGCTTTATCATAATGAAATAAAGTAAAACGAGCGAGTTTGGCAAACAGCTGATTGAATTATGTTCTAAGCTTAAATCAGAATTAATGGGGATTGTGCAATTTAAGCGACGTCTAGTAGATCGTTTTCGTAATTTGTTTCGAAACTTGATTTGCGTGCATAGTCGTAATAAGATTGAATTTGACCTTGATTGCTAAACTCTCTATAGCTTACGTGAAAGCTCTCCCTCTCTCTTTCTCTCATTGCTGAGAGGGTCAACTGTAAGGGTAGAACCGTTATCTTATAGTCTCTTATTTTAATCTTTTCTGTTATATAATTTTTTGTTCGAGAGAAACACAGGATTTTTTTAATAGTCCAAAGTATTATCAAAGACCAAGATTTTATCAAAGATCGTGCAAGATTGAAATAACAAATAACAAATTATGAAAAATAGTTTTTCATGGACGAAACACAACGTTCGATTGCGCGACATTGACAACTCAACTGGAACAAAATATGAATTGGAAAATAAATACGGAATTATTAACTAGGAATGTGTTACATAATAGCGGTAATAGCACAATAAACAGTTTAGAGGAAGGAATCCTTCCAAAGAAAATGCCGTAAGAAGATTTATAACATTTGCAGAGCTTTGTAAATCGTGTTTATCGCGAAGCGAGTAACATGAATGTCACATGCGATAAATAAAATTGCTTCGTATCAGGAAAAATATTATTGTGTTGGTGCAAACGTTTTTCTCCGACTCCAAAATATTTGCAAGTTCGATGAAAAATCAGTCTTTTGATCGTCGAGTAATTTTTAAGAATTACATTCGTATCGAAATGAGTGCAGTTGTTCGTTACGTAACGTTATTGGCACACGGTTTTCAGAAGAGCCAAAAAGTATCAGACGGTTAGTAACGCTAAAGAAAAGAGGAGTGTAGCTATTTTAAAAGATAATTCTTCCATCTTCTGTGCTGGCGGTTCGAGTAAAAATTTGGCATAAAATCGTTCGCAGTGGTAAAAATAAAACGCAGACAAGGATCAAAGTTGTACGCGAGGTTCTCTCCAATAATACGACATATTTGTCGATTTGGCATGTAAGACTTTTCTTTATTGCATAATATCGCTTGCAACTGTGTATAGTTAACGAGTGGAAGGAAGCATTTGCTTCGTATATTGAAGTTAAAGCGGAATGGTCGAGCGACAGCGATGTAAGAAAGGAAAGGCCTGCGAGTCGTGGCAAGGCGATAAGTGCCGGTTGCTAGTTACGAGAGAAAGAGGGAGAGCTTGAGCGAAAGCGAGAGAACTCGAAGAAACGGAGAGACACGGTCGACCGTCGAGCAGACGTGAGAGAGCTCGATCAGCTGGGAACAGGCCGTTGTTGCCATGTTTCTCTGCATGACCCTCGGCTGACGACCGTGTCGGCTTCGTGGATCAATATTACTGAGATCTGGCAACCTCGCAGCTATCCAACTCTTTATTTATACGTGTCGGTTAGACGGCGCAAGCTCGCTCTGAACCTTCCTTTGGTCGCTTTTGTCCTTCGTCGCTTTCGTCCCCTTGGCCTTTACCAGTTTGCCACGATTTTCGTATTTTTGAACGATTAATTACATATTTGTCTGGCTGCCGAATACAAGCGAAAATTGGAAAGCCAGATAAACGAATAGTTGTTGGGCATTCAATTTGTTGTTAGGCATTATATCTCGCCACGTGTAAATAATTTTAGAACTAGCAGATATAGATCGGAACGGATTCAGGGATGTACGAATACCAAGTACTTATATACGTATCCAAAGATATAACCTGAATGAACGACCGTGTCGTTCAACCTTTCTCCTTGTCCACACATTTTCCACTACGAATATAACGAGCTATCAGGATGTGTATCGACTCCATCTGAAAAGATACTATTGTTTGTAAAGCAGTCGCAGAATTTTGAATCGTTTATCTTATCTCGAGAATATCTTGATAATGAGAAATTATTTTCCAAAGGTTTAATTAACTTTTCGTTTATTTTAAATTAACTTCTAATCTAACGGAAAACCTTGAAAAAATTTTCATTTCTTAGATGAAAAACAATAAAAAGGCAAAGTCGTAAATATCAGATTTCTATGAGCCTTAAATTTTTGTCATGCTCAGAATATTCAAAAGAACATGCTGAATCTTGTTTGCTGTATCATTAAACAAGCCATTTTTGCTCCCACAATGTATTTGGTAGAATTTCTATAGTAGATTGCACGAGAACCAAGAGAGCTAATTACTCCTCTGCTAAACGTACCCTTCTTTCACTTCACTTTTCTGGTCTCGGCTTTTCTCTTACGTCACTCGTTCTTTCTAGTGCCGCATCAACAACACGGGGAAATTAATTGCTAATTGAGCTTCCAGTTTAGTATATTGATGACAATAACAATCGACGTAATATGTCTGAAATTTTAAAAATAATTTCAGAATTACGACTAAAACAATACATTCATTCTCTGCTATGAAGCAACTGCAATATGCGATTCTATGCAACTTATCTGAGATAATGCTTTAATTAATTATGAGAGTTCTTTCCAGCTTCCAACAAATCGTTTATCTCATATTTCTTCCATTGCCATTTCATTTCCTGATTGCGCGTCGTGCCCAGACGAACAAAACTATGACCGATCAGAAATTTTATACATACAATTTCCGCACGTTCACTATAAGCCACAAAGGTCGTCATACTCGATCCCTCTCTATCTTTGCTTATACGATTCTACGTCCGCCGCCTCTGCAACTTGTATTTTAGCACGCTATTCATCTGACTCTTTTTGTCGATCAACGAACATGTGCGTACTATATGCATAGACGCTGTTATTACGTGCCCTAATTTATTTTTTCAAAAAAATGAACCACTCGATTTATGAAAAAAAAAAGGTGTCTAAATTGGAATCATCTAAAGCACAATAACAATCGAGAGCAACATATGAACCAAACGGAAACAATAATTATACTAATTCAAAAAATATATTCTAGTAGAATACTAGCCGTATTTTTTTTTTTTTTTGTTGCGCATTATCGTTTAAAACGGCAGCAATTATGCTGTTGGTGTTATCATGATGCAAAGAGAGAATAGAGAATTTTTTCTTATATATGTATGGTTATATATCATGACCATATGTATTCGTAATATGAACATTATTTAAGTTAATACAGCTGTAAAGGAACGATTATTATCGTTCAAACTTGAGGATTTGAAAATTGTACGTGTTGTCTCGGTTATTCATTGACATTCACGAACTTTAGGTTCTTTAAGTTCTTGTTATGTAATATGTAAAGAATTTGAATATGTAAATTTTTTCTGCAGCAGTTATTCACGTTTAAATAAAATATTGGAATTATGAAACAGAATCATTTCCTACACTTATTATCGACTAATTAAATATACTAGTTGTAAATTTAAATTCATGTCGATTAAATATATTTGAAGTAATAAAATTGCTAACAATTGCTATATCTATATCTAATTTTGCAATTTTTTTTTTCTTTAAATCTATAACTGGTTTAAACATGGCAACAATACAAGCAATTGCGAACATGGCAGATTTTTTACATCTCTTTTTTTATTTAGTATTTATTTAATGTTTGATTTGCTGAATCATAGATATCACAAATAAATATAGCATACGTAATGGATATAGGATACACTCACATAATAGGTGTCACATACATAAAGAAAAGAAATATCAATACATGTAACGATATTCTCTATAAATGTATGAATATTATGTACATAATTTTCGTTCACAGTATTTATGAAACAGCTTACGTATTCCGTTACGAACATAATACGTAGATAATTTAGCTCTTCAATCGACTGCTATCGTGTATAATATACATATTTTCGCATAACATCGTGTGCCATGCGAATAAATTCGTATTCTTGCCGAAATAAATTGGATGTGTAAAATAATACAGGTCAAGAATACGATCAATGTACACTTCCTACTCGATTACTCTTGCGCACGTGCAACGAAATAGTAACAGAAGACGAAAATCAATCTTTATTTATATCTATTTTACATTATTGCTGCTACTTTTGCGTCGTTCCGGCTGATAAATTTATTTGAGATTTGTTTCATCGGTATAAAAGAAATCACACTTTCATTGCAAATCTTAAGACCTCTGAAGATCAAAGATTGCTTATTAATCGAAGAATACAGCCTACTTGTCTTCTTTGTTTCTTTGTTGACAACACTTAACTGACTTGTTGACTCGCTCTGTTCGTAACAGCAAAATACGTAATCGTCAATACCAGAAATATTCTTTCAGCTATTGGAATTTATATATATATATATTTATTTATTTATTTATTTATTTATTTATTAATAACTGTACAAACTTCGATAAGGAACATTAATTAAAATAGCAATAACTGCAGCAATATGATCTAATAATATATGTGTATAAATCTATTTGATAGAAGTACATGAATCGTGTAAAAAGCAGTGACGACATATTGAAAAAAGTATGGCATCGTGCGCTGAAAATCTAAAAGAGAATTTTGTTTTGCACATAAAAAATTATAAAAAATATTTATAGCTTTCAGTTAAATAGAATAGAATTAATATTATCAAATTTATCATTATCGAATCGTAATATACATGTGTTGTATGTAATCATTGTTTTTTCATAATTTACATCGACATCATTATATTAATGGTTTCTATCGATTTATGGCACATTCCGACATATTGGAATGTTTAGAAATTTCTAAAAATTCCATGGAACATATGTATTTCGTATAGGCTACAAGCAAAACTAAACGCAATTATAATCCTTTAAATCTCGATGAATATGTAGATACGCCTTTTGGCCATATGCGGGAAATATCTTTAGATGATACAATGGCGTCGTTTGCTGATGTGGCAAGCAAGGTTGGAAACATTTAGCTTCGAAGCCGTTCAGACAACCTACGTGACCGGAATAGCGAGGCAAATGGCGAGTGACTCGTTGTGGCGACATCTACCGGAGTCGCTGTCGTTAGATATTTTTGTAGTACCATGTCGCACTGAGCGATGTCGTTAAAATGCTAAATCGGAACTTATAAGGGACATAACATTAAAGAAAAAAAAAAATGTTTCTTATTTAAATACATTATTTCATTTCTTTATATTACGAAACGTTATGTATAAAATTATGATATTGAGTTTTGATATTGATCGGTTGGTCCTATTAGTTTTCATATTTTCAAAAGTAAATTTAAAAATCTGAACTGTTTAATTTTAATGATCTCTTTCTCTGTTAGTGTGCAGATTTTGTGAAAGCTGGAGCAGAACAGGGCTTAACACCATCCGACGTGGTGCTCGCTGCTGACATCACATTCTCCTGCGTGGCTGATCCTCAAGCTGCCAAAGACGTGAGTAAAATCGTGGCCTTTTAAGATTCCTCTTTTATATAAAATATTCCAATATTATAATAGATATAAAAAACATGAATAATCTTCTAGATGGTGTTTGGAAACTGTGGAGTCCTGACGGAAATATCTCCAGAAAAAGGATACGTGGAGATGACTGGCATAGATGCAGAAACGTCGCAAGATATTGCTGAGGCAATAACAGCAAAAGGTGGCCGTTATTTGGAGGCCCAAGTACAGGGTAGCAAAACACAGGCGCAAGAGGGTACTTTAGTTATTCTCGCGGCCGGCGATCGAACTCTATTCGATGAATGCCAATCATGCTTTGAAGCAATGGGGAAAAACAGTTTTTACCTTGGCGAGGTAGGGAATGCTTCCAAAATGAATCTCGTGCTTCAGCTGATGGCAGGTGTTACTCTTGCTGGTTTGGCCGAAAGTATGGCTCTAGCAGATCGAGCCGGTCTTCAGCAAAAGGATGTTCTTGAGGTTCTGGAATTAACATCGTTGGCATGCCCTGCTATTCTTGACAAAGGAAAAGGTACTTACGGTCTTTTTATTTTTGACTGATCGAGTACAAGAATTAAATTTTACATCTGGTTGTAAAATTATGATATCTATAATGTGTTTTTAATTTTTTCAGCGATCATCGAGGGTGGTTTCCCGACGCAATTACCACTTCAACATATGCAAAAAGACTTAAGACTCTCTTTAGGTATGAGCGATCAATTAGAACAGCCATTACCACTAGCTGCAGCAGCGAACGAAGTTTACAAACATGCTAAACGCCTTGGTTATGGAGAACACGATGCCTCCGCTGTTTACATCAGAGCCAGGTTCTAACGGAGCATGCGTCGTCATGCGTTTTGCTATATCATATTTATTGCAATATCTAACGTTGTTTCACGTCGCTACCGGAGAAGAGTAGTACGCTATTTGTGCAAGAAGTAGTAACAAATTACCATGAATCGTTGAAAAAAATACCCCTTGGTATTTTTTAGCATGTTGAGACATAATAAGTTTGTTTCTTAACCAGATGCAATCAAATCCAATGGATTCGAATGCATATTAGTAGCGATGAAGTTGATATACATAGGCCTCGTTGTTTATTCAATATTAAATATGTAAACTATGAATATGTATGTATCTTTTTTACGCTTTTTTTTCAAGAAAACTTTTTGCGAAATGATTTTCTTTTTGTTTTGTTTTATTTTAATGCATAGCGACTACTTTTCTCGATAACAGCGTGGGTCTTGTATAGTCGATCGCTCGAGTTGCTTCCCGACTTCGTTCCCATAAAATGCACCCCTCCCTGTACTTGAGAGACTTGGGACGTGTCGAAAATGTGCCTTACAATGCTATTGGAAGCAAGGCTTTTTAATTTCTTTCTTTTTTTTTTTTGTTTTTTTCCTTTGATTAGATTGCACGATGAATATTGAAAATTTTTTTTACGATTGAATTCAGTTTTTATGCTGATAATTGAAACAGGCTATATTATTGGAAATAAAAGAAAATAATAATTGTACGCTTTATTGGTGCAATTTAAAAAGGTTAAATTCACCGAGACAAGGTTTTCGATTTTCTAGAAAAATTTTAGAAGTGTTCGCCGAATGAAGCGAACAGATGACAGAAAAAAATGGCCAGCATTTTTTATCTGTTTTATTTCACATCTTTATTTTATTTTTGTGTTGAAAAGTAAAATTTATGTTTTAATTGCATATGCTTATAATGATATATTATAAAAATTATTTGTAAATATTTACTCTTATAAAATACAAGTTCTATAGAGAATAAAGGGAAACTTGTTGGCCAATTTTCGTCATCGAATTAAACGTCCTGGGAAACTACTGATATATATCGTCAGAAATTTCAGTTTCATCCAAAAAGAATTAAAAATAGTTTTTTGTTATTATTTGCGCCTGGTGCGGTTCTTATCGACGTGGCTCATCAGGAATTAAGCCGAAAATAATACAAGATTATTCTATCTTAGCATTATTAAGAATATGAAAATATATGAAACACCGCTGTATTGAGTATAAACATTATAATATATATACATATAAAAGAGGCTCTTCTCGGACATAACGAGTGTCCCTTTAATCATTAATTCTAAGATTAAATTGATGTAATTAGATTCGCAATTAAATGTTAGTAATAATGTAGGATGTGATACATGTTTACCATTTCAATGAATTACAATATACGTAATATCTTTTTATCCGTGATTATATCGAAAATCACATTAAGTAACCACGAGTATACATTGTATGTTGCTTTAATTTTCATACAATGTTTTTGTTTTATGTAACGTGAAAATAAATTAACCGCTTCTAACATAAAGATTTTTCCGTTATTACATGATTTTTTTTTTTTTTTACTAACTTTCAATCGATGGTGTCACACGTGTTTAAAGAACATTGACGTTTCGAAGCGGTTCTTTGAACAATTTGCATAATAACATGCTCTCGTATTTTCTTTGCACTTAGTTAAGATCGTTTTACCAAAAAAAAAAAAAAAAAAAAAAAAAAAAGGAAAGAAAAGAAAAGAAAAAAAATCGTTCCGACGAGGAAGTTTGATGAGTGCGCTTCCGTTTCCCAGGGCGATCGTGCGAGTCTCACAAGTGACATGTGACGAAGTCGAGGACGACCGAAAGATTGCCAATTTGTTTTAGAGCCAATCATACGAGTTTGACTTTGCTAGTAACGAGAAATCGTCAAGTTTCTCTTTCTTGTGGTAACAGGTGAGAAAATAGTTCTACTTGCAAACTTTCTCCTGTCTGAAGATTCGTAAATATTTTTCTAGAAGTAGCATAAAGTTAAATGTTGAAACAACCATACGGCAAACTATATTAATTTCAACACGATATAAATCGATATAAGTGATCTAAACATTTGTCGTACGATTTCTTTTATAAATTAGAAAGGGGAACAAACTCCTATCATTGGCTTATTCATAAAAACGAAGTTTTTGGGTGCGTGGGATATTACGTACCGCATAGCTAATTAGCTAAGCACCCATATCACATACTGTATATGTAATTAGACTATCGATAGTTCTAATATTACAATCATACGTTGTATACGTAGTGTCATTTGAATTTTTCCTCGATAATATGAATAGTGGTAATGAATGTTCCACGTGCGATGCACAAAAAGTATATGAAATTGTACGTACTATTTATAGTAATATATACATGAGATAATAATGTTCATAAAGATAAAAAAATTCAATAAAATATTGATTTCTTTGTTCATTTTGTTTATTTTGGTATATGTGTTACAAATTATATGATTATTTATCCGATACCAAGTGTACTAAATGTTATGATGATTTTAATTCTAGAACCACTTGTTATCGAAATGATTTCACGCGTGTTTCGTATATATATATATGTATATATATATAGATATATATATATGTTACATATTTCTATGTGGAATTCATTCGGAAAATTCATTCATTTTTACACGTGTATATTTGTGTTTGGAAAAATCCAATGATACTACCTATACAAGTATGAGATGAATTAAAAATAATGGATAAATAGAAAAAAAATATTAAATATTCTATAAGCAAACATAAAAAAAAATATATATATATATATATATATATATATACATATAGCTAGTAAAAAGTATAAATCACAGAGAGGGAGGAATTTGTATGAGTGCGAATATGGGTGAGTGAGAATACGTCAAAAGCATTACGTCAATAACTGATGTTATATGTTTTGCCACGAAATACACTGGTTTTTGAATAAATATCTATTTGAATTACGAACATTCGTATTCAATAACACGCGACATCCATTTTTTCCCGCCTAAATTTTTCCTCTACTTTCGTCATAATATCTTTACACATTTTCCAGATATTTTATACGTATCCTGTATTTCGCTGAACCGTGTACAATGAACGATAAGTAAGTATTCGATTCATAATAGCTCTACTGGTAAATAGTTATCTACTGGTTTTCACATTATGTAATGTTTCGATCAATTACCGATGCTTAAGTAGATTTGTGAACGCGCGGTGAATGTTAAAACGGCGAATTCTCAATGAGTTTCTATCAATTCTAACAGCAGTCCAATTTGAAAAAAGTTGTCGATATCATTTGAAAGATAGGATGCAAAGCACGTGCCGCGGTTCGACCAGTTTATAGGCGCCGTGAGTAGAGCAAATGATATTGCATGATTATAGAGGAAGCCGGTTGGTGTGCGCACGCGTCTCCTCTGGCACGGGTAGACGTGTGCGTGAAAGTAACGAACGGGAGTGGGGATTGAAGGCGGGTGAGGAAATCAAGTGGGGGGCAGAGGGGTGGAGCAGCCGCCGTCTGATGACACCTGTGGCTCGACCCCCACGATCAGTTCAGCCGCGACCGTCCACGCGCCGTCTTGTTGCGACGTTTTTGCACAGTCACCACTCAACCTATACACATACTCTTGCACACACGTCACGCTCACGTACACGGTCACACGTTCGTCAACACATACAACCGCACGCGCGATTCACGTGTTAAAGTATGCATATGAACGTTAGTAGCCGCACACGTGCAAACGGATAATTTTTACCCTTTACCACGTGACAGACAGATCGTCGTGCGCATCTGCCATTATCCGTGAGCGAACTGTCACCGTGCTCTCTTTTGCTCGAGATAGGAAAGAAGAGGAACGTAAGGAGCGACCGTTCTTCCCAGTATGTACCATGGATATTGTGCTACTCGATGATTGGCATTTCACAAGTATTCTTTTTCCTCATATCGACCAACCTTCTGTTCACGTACGCCGTTGACAACTGCGGCCAGCTCCCTCTATCCGTTTCAAGCAAAGCTTTTACGTTTGATTCTAGTGTTGATAGATGCTTGATACGATTGACGCCTATGTAGATTCTAGGAACAAGGTCGTCAATGTAGAGCGTTACTTTCTAGACGATAAAGTATTTTGATCATTGAAATCGTGTACGTACGATTTCAATGATCAAAATACGATTGTCGTGTCGATATCTCTAGGAAACATCGCGAGGCTCTCGAATAATTTGATGGCGCGTTTATGTTTTCACCGTATGTGATAGTTGTATCCGCATTTTCCGTAATATTCGTACAGTTATTGACGTTGCCAACGTCGATACATTACAAATGAACGTGAACGAAGCATCGTTAAGCACGATCGAAGAGAACGTTCGACAAATAACGGTCGTTTTCTTGGTAGTGTTTCTTGGCACGATCTTGCGAACGACCTTATTCCTAGGGAATGATCCGTGGTGTTGCGACTGTGCACAAGAAAACAGAACGTGGCCTGTATGTCCGACAATGCGAAACGAAGGAGGCGGAGAGGCATGTTTCTCTCGCGTGTATACGTACAACGTATGTCGCGCAATTCACGGAAGCAAAAGATTTCAGAATTTCTGTTTGTGATCGCGCGTACACCGCGATAGTGAAGTGTAGCGTGAAGACGATTTCTAATGAAATTCGTCGCCGTATTATGCACTTTCGACGCAAAAAGCCGCTCGTTTTCACTTGAGACTCTGATACGTTTGTAAGTATTGACACAAGGCGCGAGCTTGTGTCTCGTGTTTTTATTTTCGAGATTAAAATTACGACGTTGGTGTTTTGGAGTTTTTGCTCGTTTGGAATTTTTCGGAAAGGCACGAGAAAAATACAGAACGGTGACAGCTATGAAAGAATTCGTAGTAAATCAGATCCAATTTTTTTTTTTTTTGTTTATTTACTAATTGTTCGTAAATATTTTTCATCAGGTGCTCGTCTCGTCGCTAAAGTTTGATCATCGTTTAGACGTGCATCGAGTTTGAAAAATATCTCGGTGTCGCGGCGCTATCTCTCTGTTTCTCTTTTTCTTTCGATTACTTTTTCTCTCTTTATCGCTCGGTAAATAAGACGCGTGCTGTATCTACACATATCAAGTGCACATGTGTAGGATAAATAAGCGAAACCGTGTTGCACGTACAATGGCCGGTAAAGTATTGGTATCCACACACCTTAGACGGGGATCCGGCAAATATAGATACACGCGTTGTTTGTTGGTATATGGGCACTCATACCAGGTAGAAGAGCGTGGAAAAGGAGGTGAAGGGGAAACGGGAGGGAGAGATGATAGAGGAAATAGCGCGGACAGATTCCATTTGTGCTCGGTAGAACCTTCGTATTTTAAGTAAGAACTTTACATCGTGTCAAAATATTGCCTGTTTACCATATTCTCGATCGATGCGCCGAGGACGAAAATTCTTATCCAAAATCTCGCATTAGAGTTCAAGAAAAAGGAGAGGAAAAGAGAAGAGAAATACTTTTACGAGGCACGTATATACGTAACGAAAAATATTTTTTATAATTTCATGGAAAAACAACATGTAAGTATTGTTTTGTGGGCAATCAGCGAAATAATTTCCGCTTCTGGTAAATTTGTACGCGTCATATGTATATGTAAATGAATAATAAGAAGCAGAGACACTGGCAAACGACGCGTCATCTATTCGGTCATACGAAGTAGCAAATAATGGCATATTTATCGGTGTGAGTGCAATCATGTTTGCATCGCTGAGACTTGGGAGTGGGGATGGGCATGTCGAGTTAGGAGGATCAGCAGATCCACAGTGGGGGAAATAGCGTGGACAGGTTGTGTTCGTGCTAAGCCAAGTCTCGTCGCCTCGCATTCCGAGACGTGAATTCCGGAGCGGTTTTCTTTTAAGAAAGAGTAAGAGGAAGAGAGAGCGAGCGAGGGAGAGAGGAAAAGAGACAAAAAGAGAAAGAGAATGAAAGAGAAGTGGAACGCTTACGGTACCGATTTTCCAGTAAGTATTCGAGTCTCTCGTTTTTTGTTTTTTTTTCTTTTTTTTTTCTTTTTTTTTTTTCGTGAGTAGATCAGGATAATTGGTCCGAGCGCTTTTTCTACTTCGATCAGTGCCGCGCACAAAATCACCAACTGTAAGGGTACAACGTTCGTTGCTCCTACAGCTGCTTATCGACTGGATCACGATCCCACTTAGCGTACGTCCTTGAATCATGTAACGCTTTTACTCCCCGACTTTTTGCCTCGTTACCCATCCTTCAGAAACGTCTTAGTTTGCAGTTGAAAAAAGCGGGCAACCATATTTTTTTAATTCATTCAATCAATACGATTCTCAAGTTGCAAGGATAGGGAGAAAGTTTTTACATTTTTTGATTTTGAAATTTTTAAAAAATATGTTTTTTCGTTATATTACGAACTTTTGATTTGAATCATCGAACGTCTATATCATTTTTATGAAAAAATAGAGTGATTGAACATCTTCGCGGACTATGATACATTTGTATTATACACAATTTAATATAATACGATACACCAAGGTTTTTAACAAAAATTTAACAATGAAAAATGCCCCATGTAATTTTTTATTAGTTTAAATTTGTCTTGGTATGAATTATTTCTTAAGAGATAATCCTCAAAAAAAAAAAAAAAAAAAACATAATGATTCAGAGATAAGAAAAAATGCACGTCTTATTGGCTATTGTGTCGACAATTTTATTGCGCATTTGATTCAAGAGTCATAGAAGATACAGTGAAAGTGTATAGACGAGTCAGAACCTGTGAGAGAAAGGAATAATTATAGCTTATGACATACTGTTGCAATGGATGATTCTTCGCGTACTGAATAACATATTTTAGGTACATAGCTTTTTTTTTGTCTGTAATAGTGATTATACATTTACAAGATTGTTCTTTCAAATGTTCGTACAATTGCAATATTTTAATACGATTATTATTTGATTTTTAATATCGTTTCAAAGTTTTAGACTTTCTCATTCGTTGCAGCAGGATGATAAAAAAAAAAAAGACAGTTTAACAAATTCCATTTGCTCTTCAATCAACGATGGAAGTTTCAGGCTAGGACGTTCGAAATTTCGAAAAAAAAGAAAAGAGCGCATTGGATCGTGAATTTGCATTGACAGGTCAATAGTTGCGCCATCTTGAAATCGTACGACCAATCGAAAGATCGGACAAGTAACACGTGGTCCTCGAAGTACGCGCCGAGTGTAGTTTACGAACGGTAAACGAAACGCGAGGGACACTTCGTTGGCTTCCGTCGCTCCTGCGTTCTTTCCCGGGTTCCCTTAGTTTATAAATAAACGACGTGCTTGATGGACTCACCTGGCACGTTCCACTTTCAACGAGAAACTTGACACTTAACGTTTCTTCGCTGGAAAACACGTGTGAATCGTTATTTTCCGATCGTTTGCGGAGCGTCGTCGCGAGGCGATCCTAACTGACAGTTTGCTCAATCTACTGAAGCGGGAACGACGAATCGTTTAGTTCCAGTTTGCTAGGTTCGATGTGTTTGGAAGGTTCGATGAGAAACACGAAAATTCACGGCGACCTACTCGAATGCCTGCTGCTTGTTGCTGCACAAGGACTTTCACCCGACCGGATTGTACGTAGCAATATTTTGGCGCCAACTGTTTGTAATAACGTCGATCACAACGTGACACGACGCGACGCGACGGTCGAGTGAAAAAAGAAAACTAACCGCCGAACACGACAAACGAAAGAAGCGAATAATAATCGAACGGATTGTTCGTTTCAAACGTTGAAAATTTTCGACGTTTATTTTGCGAGAATTTTGACAGTAATTTGTAAATGGAATTGAAGCATGGGTTGGGGTGGGGGTTACTCGGTAAGCAGCTATGTTCAGGCTTGTTTGTGAACTACAGGTAGTTTGAAAGAATCGCGAAGAGGGCGTGAAAATAGCAACTTGTTAAACGAGCGTTTCTGTGTTTAGGCAAGTGCCCGGCAGTTGGAAGAAGATCGTTGAAGAGTGCGGTTGACCGATCTCGAACGGTCGGATCAAGTTCTCGAGAAGAATAAGAGACTACTATCGAGATTGGATAATCAGTGAGACGTACTAGCAATTTTGTTGACAATATCATCCAGTTGTTACCCCGTCGGACAATTGCAGAGAATCTCGTTACACTTGCAAAATGTGTTTACCGAGTTCGTTACGTTACGCGTTCCCGTAACACGCGTCTGCGCGAGTGTCAACTGTTTCCCATCTATCAGTGAATTCTAATTATCTTTTTTTTCTTTTTTTGTGTTCTTTTTTTCCTCTTTTAAAAAATAATGTATCGTGTACGCGGTTGACCGAATGCAACGTTGATACGGTGAATGGAAAGTTAACAGATCACGCGACAGTGATGCAGTGTCGTAGTGTTAGTGCCAAATGCCACGTGCCTATTGCTTGGATTACTTGAAGATGTCGTCGGCCGGTGGATATTATGACGACAGGAATCCTCTCCTCAAGGGCACTTTATCCAGGTGAGTCTCCTTTGAATTTTAATCCTATATTCGTATTTCGAGAAATACCGTGTCAAATACCAAATACATGCGCATACGTCGGTACATCGCGATGCGTGCGAAGCAAGGTAGCTGCTTCGAGCAATTCGTATCTCGCTTGAACAATGATAATGACCGAAGGAAAGTGTGACACGAACGATTCATTTTGCTTCGATTGCTCGGCCGGTGGGTTGATCTCCTTGATGTCTAACCGGTCTGCTGGTTTGCTTCTGTTTTTAAATGCGTCGGCCTCTGTTCGACCAAGTGTCCCCAGTGTCGTGTGCAGCCTGTGCGTTGCTGAAATTGAATCGTACAATTCGTTCGTACGAAATCGGAACCATCGAGGATATTCCCCAACGATATTCCATTCCATTTCGCGCCTCGTTCAAAATCCATAATTTTGGCAAAGAAATTTTGTGTTTACGCCGATTGAAAGTTCGTTGAACACGGGGAGTAGAGAGAGGGCACTATGTCGATCGAGGCGTTTTGCTCACGCACGCACTACGCGAAATGCAGTATCAGCGTTTCGCTTACTCTTACCAATATCAATTTAACATTCAGCGGCAATTTGCTCGATTAATTCGTCGCGATGTCTCCTCGGAGACACAGTCGCCGGCACGGCGCGTGAAGTATAAAACGACCGTTAGGATTTCGCTTCTTTCTCGGTTGGTACGTTTAGACATTGAGCCGAATCCAGGTAGCGGTGTTAATGGACGGAACGATTTAATTAGCCGAGTCATTAGGCAGCAGACAGAGTCGTAAATGTTGATCGTAAAACGAAGTCCAACGAACGAACAAAAGAAATTGGATTGCAATAAAGGGACACAAGAGCTATTTAAGGAAAGCAAATCTCTTTTAAATATTTAGATCTAAGTTTAAAATCTGACAGCAATTGTCGGCTGTACGAATAAGGGTCGTTAAGCGTGAAAGTCCCAAAAGTATTTTTCTATCCTTCGGAAATTCCTTAATTTATGATATTTAAAATATGGCGTATCCATATTTTAATGCGTTCGTTTCTCTGCGTATTTGAAAGGCAAACGAAGAAAATTCCTCGATGTTTGTAACAAACGTGTACCGTTAGGCGACCGGATGGTCGGTCCCTTGACGACGGTTTGGGAAATTTTGTTAATTTTATCGCTAATGCACATTGCAGAGTCTTTGTTCCGTTATGGAACGAGAATACCCCGCGATTAGAACAGCGTTCTTGACCTCGCTTGAAACGTTGAATTTCGACGGCGTTGCAAATCGATTAAAGAGCATAAGATTTTGATCAGGATACATTTCGTAATTGAGAGTGCGCGAATGTGGGGCAAGGTCAGCCGTGCAAAAATGATCGTGCTCCCCCGTGTCACGCTGTTTCCGTCTTTTACCGCGAAGCAGTAGGCAAGGTTACATGAAACTGTTAACACTCTCGCGGCGGGATGTTTGAAATGGCAGTTGCGATTGGTGTAAAAAATTATTATTTGTTGGATCTATTGCAGAAATTTGTTTATTGGGAAATATTATTTATTAAAACGTTACAGAAGTTTTATAAATTTTATTATTGTACCGTATTATTAATTTAACTATTGTAATTTTTATGTAATTTTATTAGTGCACTGTATCAATCCAGTTGGTTACTGCCTAAAAGATACCTACGGGTATTGTTGTCAAAATTAATATTAATTTCTGTTTGCTTTAATTCTCATTTAAATTATAACGATTTACATGTATTACTGTTGTATCTAACAGATATTTGCATTTATTTACTTTTATTAATTTTTTTCGGCCACCAAAATCAGTAAAAGTGCAGCAAAACAAATAGCATATCTGTTCATTTTTAGATTCTTGGAATGATATTTATCAAGATAGCCAATTCACGGCACTTTGAGATTTAAGAATAGATCGCTTAGGTTTCAAGTTCATCTACGAGCATGATTATATTGGAAAAGTTATTATGTTTCATGTTTCATTTTTTAAATATTCTCAGAGAGAGACGGAGAATTCATTACAAATAAAATTGCCGATCGGCTGCCTAATGGCCAAATTCTTTGCAGTTCATCAAGCTGGCCAGCAATCAAATACAGTGGGGTGCA